>CM034154.1:673175656-673180952 GCA_019776745.2 Taxus chinensis | reverse complement strand
CATATTTTTCACTCCAAGAAGGTTTGAAACTTGATGGGGTTGGAGGGAGGATCTTATCATAACTTAAGCCGGTAAAAAATATCCGGTGTAGATTTGATCCTCAATAAGGAAATAACGGAAGCAATGATCAGATAAGGCGTAGGTGTTGCCTTATCATCGCTGATATTTGTTCTTAGCACATTACAAAATAGAACCAATAATCAGAAGCACAATGGTAATACCTATGTGTTTCCAAGACCTGCTACATAAGTCTGTTGCTAGTCTTCTTGTTATTTCCTCACTTTTCCAAAAGTGGTGTGTGCATGCAAAAGATTTATGGGGAAAACATTTATAATGTTTTATTTTTACTATGCATGAAAAAGATGGTGTAACATTACCAAGAAATGAAACTAGAGTGATCGCCACTTCCTCATCCTTGTTGGAAAGGCCAACCCCACACCACTTCCTTAGGCTTTCGTAAGCTGCAATAACTATTTTTGTTTCCTTAATTATTGTTTTTATTTCACGGGCACGACATCAGAAACTTTCATTCTATATATACAAATCTATATGCCTTTCAGCATAAAAGTAAATAAAAAAACTCCTTTTCATGATTAAAACATGTTAAAAAATAATTACAAAAAGGATACTTTAAATACTAAGGTACTATTGGCTTTTACAAAATCGTTGAGAACTATTTGTAAGAAAACCATTAAAAAACTTGTGCACATTATATATATATTTGTAAATCCACCATTTCAATAAATAAACTAAATAAACATTTATGTTTAGAAGTGACCAATAGATGATAGCACTATAAAAGAAGAGAGGATAAATAGCTAGAGAGAATTCCTCAACTAAAACCAATATGACAGAAGCCAATTACAATCTTCCAACTAAATCTAAAACTAAAGCTTGCTGGGTCTCAATGAATTACACTAATAATTCCTGGAAATTCCCAATACACCATAAATATCGACTTCACTCTTCTTTACTTGAAAATAAATCCAAATAAGTGAGATCGGTAACACACAATATCTATTAGAAATTAGACTATTTTGAATGCCAAATTAAAGGAGAAAGGTATTCATGTAAACCCATACCTATAGAGTTTTTGTTATCATTCTGGGAATAGGGTCTTGAGGTTGTAAAACCTAAGTAAAGTGTCATCCCATTGTTATAGTTAGTTTTCTGTATTCGGCGGTCGTGAAATTATGAGGGCTGCTGGAAACTTGTATTCAGTTCTAACGCCATTGAAGCAACTAATCCATTGGAATTCATGTTATTGAAATGAGCTAGTGCAAAAACATAATTGATTGTAGTAGAAAGAGGAAAGAAATTTTCTACTTAAAGCAATTGGCTAGAGAGTTACCTGACTGTTGTTTTCTGATCCCAGTCTCCCCATATGGTTGATTGTGTTTTATTTCAGAGGAATATTGCAATGAATATTATTGCCATTGGGTATCAACATTGAATGCTGCAAAAATTTATCATAATTGGTAGGGCAGTGATGGATTAGAACTTAAATATTTGACCTATCATTTTCCTATTCAAGCCTTGCTCTTCTGAAATGATTCATCCATGCATTTGCTTGTTGTTTAAAACACACATGAGGCCTTTCATTTGAAGGTGTGATGCACGAACATAATTTCCATAGATAGTTGACTCTTCCTGTGAGCTCAATGTTCTTCTCCTCTTTAGTTTCAGGCTTATCCAAACTCCTTTCCCGATAAATTCCTCCTCTAATTATCCTCAATCGTTTAGAAAAGTCCTCCTAGTGGCATTGGCTTGTCGATAATTTTTCCTACATCAGTATCTATTGATATCAAGTTTTTCATTGCACTTTTTCCTCTATATTTGATCGTAGCAATGTCTTAGACATATGCTTCCTCTTCCTATGATCCTTTGAAGGTCATTTCAAATATTTAATATCAAATATTGGTCATTTCTTTCTGATCATTTTGATCCTAAATAAGTATACATATTTTCTATATATCACATGGAGTCATCTTCAAATCCTCAAGAAGGAAAACATGGAGCCCATGATTGGATAAGCTGTAAGTTTGGCCTTATCATTATTGATCTATGCTCTTAGCATGTACAAAATATAACCAATAATCATAAGCACAACGGTAATACATATGTGTTTCCAAGAGATGTTACATAAGTATGTTGTTTCTCTTGTTTTTTTGTCCTTCGCTTTTCCAAAAGTCTGTTTACATAAGGAAGATGCATGGGGAAGACAATTATAAATGTTTTATTTTTACCATGCATGTTGATTGCATGCGGAAGATGGTGTATGTTACCATGAAATACAACTAGGGTAATCACATGTCCTCATCCCAGATGAAAATGCCAACCCCACGCCACTTCTTTAGGATTCATGTAGTGTTGACCTCTTCTTGCATTAGTTCATTGTTAACTCTTTGCATTTACAAGATTATGGATAGGGATTAGCATTGTTTAGACATTATGTGGTTTTATATTGGATCATTTAGTGAAATATGTGTTGATTAGGGAATGTGGTGCCATACTAGCATTATGATCATTATTTTAGTTTCTTGCACTTATATGGTTATGGATACTAGCATGATATGGTACATTTAGTTTTACCTCATATATGATGGATGAATGCTAATGTTGCTATATACTTTGATATCATTGGTTTATAATGGTAGTTGGATGTTATCATGTTATAATTTAGGTGGATCTTATATCTTGTTTTACTATGGATGAATGTTGTTAAAATATAGTCGTCTCATTTTGATATCGATTATTACATAGTTAGAATAAATATCCATGGTTGATTTATTGATATTATTTATCTTATTTATTTTATTAAGTATGTTTAATGTGTGAATTGAGTGTGCATATTACAAGTGACATAGGAGAATGTGGGTTTCATAGTTGCACCTCAAGGTTCACAAGAGGCTGAGTGGGCCGAGTCCTTTACCCATGCATGATCTTTGTTTAACCTTGTGTGTATGTGGCGTATCATTTGCGGGACACCCATTGGTGATTCTTGATTTATCTAGATGTTATTTTTAATTGTTAAGCCTTGTACTAAATTTTTTATGGACCTAATGATCCCTTCATGGATTAGTGATGTTATTATGTTAGTACTCGTGTTGTTAGTGGTTTGCGACCACCTAATAATCATTTTGGCTGGCCCCATCACCTCTTCCTTTGAGCCACATTACCCAATCTCGAATTTGGGCTAAATGTGGCATTTGTAAGGGTCTATTTTCACATTGGGGATATCCTTGCACTGAAATGGACCCCTTGGACCTTACCTATGGGTAGGGGGTTCTCTTTTCAAGTTCAAATGGGATTATCCCTCCCATTTTACCCCTCTCATGTCACCATCTTGTAAGTGTGGTTGATTTTTTTTATTTCTGAAAAGTTGAAGTGTGTTGGCTAATTGGTTTTTTTTTTTAATTTAGGAGATTACTTCCTCAATGTGTTCTTTTATGTCTAATGGCATTTTGTTAATCTTGTGTTAGAGAATGAGATGGGTGACACATGTCACCCTCTCATTTGTGACGATTTTTTATTATTTCTTCTTTTTATACTTTCTCTTGGAGAGGGGTTGGGACTTTTTGCTTGTCCTTTTTACTATTAGAGTTGGGGAGAGCTTGGAGTTAGGAGCTTGAAGCTTGGGAGAGCTTGGTTGTTCTTTAACTTGGATAGATATTTTAGAGGTAGGCCTTCAGACCTTTTTTTTTATTTCTATAGTATAATGTGCAAAATATAAATTGTTATTTGTATTATTGAATGCTTATATGTCATTGTGGGTGTCTTTGTAAATCTTGTTTGTTCTTATTTTCTCCATCTATCCTGATTTTTGGTGGATTTTGGAATTTTAGGGGAAGAAGGAGGTAACCCCCTCTTACACCATATGCTTTGATGGGAAATCCATGACGTTATTTATTTTTGTTTCTTCCCCTCATATGGTTTTACGTGAAAGATGACTGTTCATATAGTTTGAACCTCATATTCCATCCTTGATAAGGAAACCATGTTTGGTTTGAAAATCCTTACAAGGAGGAGGCTTGGTGTTTGGGATGGAGTGATAAGGAGGGTGTTATGGAGATTACTTTAGTGTTCCTATGGTTGGATTACAATATGTCTTACAATGGGCTCCTTGTCACTCTTCCCCTTTGAGGAAAACATGGAGTTCTCCTCTTGTGACTCTTGTGTTCCTATAATTATTTTTTATTGTAATATTGTGTGTCTGTTGTCACCCTTTATCTCCCCTTACTTGTGCAATCTTGATGCATGCATTATCTCTCCCCCATGGGCTTGGAGGGAGGCTATCATGTCCTCCATTTGGTGGATATGGCATGTGATGATGCCATTTGGTTGGGAGAAAACCAGGGCCCTTATCTCTTGTGCATTAAAGACTTTCATATGGCATTTAAGCTTCGAAAAATATGCTTGGAGCTTGGAATTTTTTTTAAAATTTTGGACATGTTGTTTCTTATTTTGGGGAGGCTTGTACACTTGAATTTTAGTGTTGTTGTAATGGTTATGTAATATATTGTTATCTTATCTTCTCTCTTGAGAAGAATCTTTCTATTCTTGTAAACTTGCTCCCACATTTTTGTGAAAGACGTACATACTTATATTTTAGTATGTTGTATTCTTGTTTTGTGGAAAAGCTTGGTATGCATTCCCATCTTTTTATAAAGGGTGTTGGAAAGATTGTTATGAGAGTTGTGAAAGTATCCTTTATATTTTTAAAAGTAATTTTGGTTTGAGAAATAAGGATAATGTTTGGTTGTAGTTCATATGAATGAAACAATGTATTCATTCTTTATAAGTTTGGAAAAAGAAAAGAGAAATGTATATACTCATTTGGTTTTCCCTTTGAGTTGAAAGGAATTACAAGCAAGTATATATTAAATAGAAATTAAACCTTGCATTTTGTTGGAATCACTTAGTAATGAAGAAATTTATCTCCTTGTTTAAAATTTATTGTCGATAAGAAGAGAAATGGACTAAGTTGGATGAAATAGTCACTTGTGGTTTTAAATATATGTATTTGGAATAAATTTGGGAAAAGAAATTCTTTAAAAACAATATGTTTTTACAAGCTGTTAAATCACCTAAATTTGTTGGCTTTCTATTAAATCTTCTGTGTGTGTGTGTGTGTGTATTCTCCTTGTAAGTTTTTAGTTCCCATGTTCTAATGGGTTAAGGAAGGAATACACTTGGAATCAGATGTACATTTTACACAAAAAAAGAGGGTTAAAACTTAAATTGTTTTCCCCATACAATCACATTATTATCATAGTGCTAAAATGGATTTACACAA
>CM034154.1:672833156-673173156 GCA_019776745.2 Taxus chinensis | reverse complement strand
TCACAAGAGGATAATTCCATGTTTTCCTCAATGGGGAAGAGTGGCGAGGAGCTCATTATAAAACATATTGGGAACCAACCATAGGAACACTAAAAGAATCTCCATACCCTAATAAATCTTTATCTCTACATCCCAAACACCAAGCCTCCTCCTTGTAAGGATTTTCAAATGAAGAATGGTTTCCTTAACAAGGATGGAAGAGGAGGTTCAAACCATATGAACAATCCTCTTCCACATCAAACCATATGAGGGGAGGAAAATAATAGTAAGACCACCATGGCTTTCCCATCAAGAAATGTGATGTAAGAGGGGGTTTCCTCCCTCTTCCCCTATAATTCAAAATCCACCGCAAAATAGGATGGATGGAGAAAATAAGAACAAACAAGATTCAAAAAGACACCCAAAACAACATGTAAGCATTCAAGAATTGAAACAACCATTTTTCTTTTGTACATTTTACTATAGAAACAAAAACAAGAGGCATGAATATCTACCTCAAAAGTATCAATTCCACTCCAAAGCAATCGAAGCAATTCAATCTCCAAGCTCCTAGATCCAAGCTCTCTCCAACTCCCAATAGTGAAAAATGAGAAGAAAAATTTCATACCCCTCTCCAAGAGGAGGTATAAAAAGAAGAATCAATCACAAATCCTCACAAATGATAGGGTGACATTGGTCACCCATCTCATTCTCAAACACAAGATTCATAAAATCCCATTAAACATAAAACAAAACACACTTAGGAAGAAAAATACCAAATTTCCTAAAATTCCAATAAGCCAACTTACTTCAACTTTTAAGAATTCACAAAAATAAATGACACTTACAATATGGTGACAAGAGAGTGGGTAAATGGGAGAAAAAATCCCATTTGACCATGAAAAGAGACCCTACTACCCATAGGTATGGTCCAAGGGGCACACTTTAGTGTAAGGGAGACCCCCAATGTGAAAAGAGACCCTTACAAATGTCACATTTAGCCCAAAGTCGAGATTGAGGAAAGTGGCTCAAAGGAAGAGGTGGTGGGGCCCACCCAAATGATAATTAGGTGGTCCCAAACCACTAACAACAAGATTACTAACTGTAGTCATAAAATCATGTACTTACTATTACATTTATACCACCAAGTTACATGTTATTTTATATATGGATCTCGCGTAATAAAAGTATTCACTAATGACTCATCCCCTAGTCTTATCATTTGTTAGTTGGTCACCATCATCATTTGTCTGGTACAATTGTTAGCTATCTATTATTTTTTAGTCATCTCTCAGGGAGTCTTAGGTGTCGTAATTTTCTTGATTTTCTTCTTCATTCCTTGACTAGGGCACCTAAGGTAGTGCTAGGGTACCCGTGGGCGCCTCGATCTATGATTTTAGGTGCCTTGGTCCCCATAACAGTTGGGTCTAATTTATCTATTCGAGGTCAGTCTTTGTAATTTTCCCATTCATTACCTTAGGTACTAGTGGACATGTTGGGTCATTAGTATCAAAATTTGAACAAGAGATCCCTATATAAACATAGCATACTCACTACATTATGGTTGTACTATCATTTCTCAAGGGCTGGCTATCTACTAAGGCAAGGGACTATATTTGGGAATCTTGTACATCTGCATCACATAACCATAGGGGTAAAGAGTTGTATTATTTATATTCTATCAACCATTTTCATCTTTACATGTAGTTATTTCCCCCTACTTCTTCATCATTGGCACTAGGGCATCCTAAGCACAAAATTACACACATAGGCACATAGAACTACATTGCATCTAGAATGTAGTTTAACTCTTAATTGTAAGTCCACCATTGCTTCCGTTAAGGTCAGTCAGACCTATCCATATGCATTTAAACTTTTTAGTAATTTTATGCTTTGAATAGGGTTTTGCAGGTAGATCTTCACATCATATCCATGATGACATAAGCGAAGATATTTTGATAACCACAGGACAAGGATAAAGGCATTGAGAAGACCTTACGAAAATTCCAAATTCATATCTTGAGTTTTTATATAAACCAAAACACCTAATATACAAACCAGGGCACCCATAGGCACCTCATTACTCTCCTAGGTGCCCCAATCCAGCTAGATCTCCATTTGTTGCACTTCTCAGGGTAGTGTTTTCATATTTTGTCTCATTCGCACATCAGTCTATTCGAACCAAATACATTGCAAGGTAATTTATATTCATGTTAGTGTCTTATCCCTCTTATTTCAATTATTTCATTTCATTTAAATATTAAATAGAATCATTTAGCGTCATTTTTTTAGTTTATATTATTACATTGTTGTATCTTGCTTATATTAACTATAAATAGATATCATTTCTTTATTTTATTTAATCATTTTGGTGAACCCGACATCTTCCACGCTTTTGATCCTCTTATTTATTCTATCATGAGTCATCAAGTTTCTTTATCTAATTTTCTTAAGAGATATCCCAATTGTCAAGCTTCTTTACAAAAATCCTTAGCCACTAAGTATTATGACAATACGCCACCACACGAATTAAGTGTTATGCTTCATTAGCTATTTGTAGACCCTAGTATTAATGATCCTTCATCTAATCAACCATAATTAGACTCAATTCAATCCTTATATACAAAATTTTCAGCCATGGAATCCACCATCACATCTCTTAGATTTGAAATTCAACAACTTAAGGATGCTTCTCAATCACATGATTGTGCTCCTTCTACATCTTATATGTCATATATGTTCACTAAATGTCATTTAATTGAACCTCAAGACATTTGGTTTCCTTTGCTTCTTCTATTCGAGCATAATAATATGTCACATGACATTATTAATCAACTCCTTAGTCATCATTTTATTACCCTACTACCTACTCATAACTATTCTCCCTATCGGTTAGTGAAGTATCAAGGTTGTCCATATTGCAATTATCATCGAATCAATGGGTATAATGCAAATGATTTCCATACTTTGCATCACCTAATTCACAATAGTACACGTCAAGACATTATTTAGTTTTCTCCACAACATTTTAATAGAAATTCTCAATCCTATTGGGCTCCTATGTTTGACTCACCTATCTCTAATGAGCATCAAACCACTCCTAAGAAGAAACCTCTCACAAGTGGTTCACCCCTACTCAGTCATGATATGTGGCTACTAGTGTGCCTCCTTCTAATATTTATAAGGAAGTTGTCAATGATTGTCTTATTCATTACATGTGTGATATTGACAATCCCTCACATGTGCATAAGAATGCTTCTCTTAGTCATAAAAACACTTCTCCTATTTCCAATGTTGCTTCTTTTCCATCTAATGAACATCACACCACCATTTCTCATGTTCCTTCTTTGAAAAAACACGCACCACCTAAGAAATCACCTAAGGTATACCCAAATCATCAAATTCCACCACCTATCAACATTATTTCTCAAAATACTCCTACAAAGTCATCTATTGCATTACCAGATAAACTTAAGAAGTCTCCCTTAAGACTCCATGCAACTAAGCATCCTCTCAAATATAAGGTCCAACTGATTAATTTCGTCCCATCAATCAATCCTTCTTCTAGTATTTATGATATATATTCACTTTCACCAACACCATGCAAGACTCCACCATTATCTCCTACTGTTAACCTTGCAATGCCAACACATACTATCAATTATACATATATTGATGAATGGGACCCAGATACAGCTTGCTATAGTTTGAACCATTGAATGATCACACTCCTCTATCACTTCGGGGTCCCATCACTTTTGTTAAATAAACTACTCCTTACATTGATCCATTTACTGTCTTTTGACTAGATTTCATTGCATATACACTTGGGGGACATAGCAACTTACACATCGTCCCCTTTATCACATTAGCATCATCGTTATATCCCTCTTTCTTACATTATCATTCTTACATAATACTACATCACAGTTGTCGCTTTCATGCATAACATCATCTCATCTTTCATAGTTATACATATGATTTAGCGATGTCATTACTTGATGACGCACTCTTGTACTTTGGTTCACACTTGACTATTGATGGATTACTATTTCACTGAACCCCACACACTTCAATATAGACATTATACATTGTATTTAATCACAAATCATTTTCTATACACCAATATATACTACACTTAGTCTACATTCTACTATTATTCTACGTTCATCTCGCATTATATGTCTTAGGTCATTATAGGTATCATATATGTTATTCATCCTACACATTACATATGTTATTAGGATATCTACATGCATAGTCCAATCATACATTGTGCATACCTACCTCATACACATTCTACATACTATGCTAGGTTACATTACATTACCTTCTACACATTCTACACATTTATCATCATATTCTGTACACTACGTCTTTACATATTCTATACACCACATAGTCATTTCATCATTATTTTCTACATGTTTCACTCACCACCCTATGATGCACTTTCATTCCATAGTCTATACTCTATTTCCGAGGGTTTACAAATCAAATGGACCTTATATTCACCATGCGACATTTCATCCTATGATATTCCTAGGCTAGTGATGTATTCTTTAGGCTAAATGGTCACTCACTTTTTCTATCTAGTAGTGGTATACGCTTTAGGCTAGATCACCACCTCCATTATATCATCTTGTAGTGGTATACACTTTAGGTTACATCACCACTCCTTACCTTTCATCATATAGTGACATACGCTTAGTGCTAAATCATCACTCATCCACTCATCATATAGTGAAATACGTTTAGTGTCAAATCATCACTCATCCACTCATCATGTAGAGATATACGCTTAGGGATAAATCATCACTCATCCATTCATCATATAGTGATATATGCTTAGGGATAATTAATCACTCATCCATTCATCATATAGTGATATAAGCTTAGGGATAAATCATCACTCGTCCTTTCATCTTATATTGATATACGCTTAGTGTTAAATCATCACTCGTTCTTTTATCTTATAGTGATACGCTTAGGCTAAATCATAACTCATCCATTCCTCAAGTCTTGATATACGCTTTTGCTATAGGGTTCACGCACATCCTTTCTATATGTCACATATCATCACTACTACATACACACTCATTCCAATGCGCTAGATACAACACACACTACTTGACCATTTCGTGATGATGTACTCTCGTTTACAGTTCATTCTGTACTGATGAGGGGGAAAATAAAATGAACCTCATTATATACACTTCCATTCATTTGGGGGGAATGTGGCTCCAATCATTCCACTTTGCATGTTATTCCATCCACCCACAACATACTGCATTGTCTTGGAACATTTACTCTTGTTTACTATTGTTTTACATGATCATTTTAATACACATATTAGATTGATTTCTTATATTTCATTATCTATACCATCCACAAATGCACGTTCACAGGTTATTATCATAGATTTTTAAGGAATTATGGCAGCATCACAGCACCACTTACTACTTTATTGAAGAAGGACTCTTTCCATTGGAACAAGCAAGCTACTAAGGCATTTGAGAAGTTGAAGGAGAGCATGTGCACCACTCTAGTTCTAGTCACGTCATATTTTTCCAAAACATTCATTGTTGAATGTGATGCTTCAGGGTATGGTATGGGGGAAGTAATCATACAAGAAGGTCAACCCATTTCCTTTGAGAGCCACCATTTCAAAGGTAAGAATATATCTAAACCAATTTATGAGAAAGAAATGTTATCCATACTTCATGAAGTGGAGCAATGGAGACCATATCTAATGGGAAGACATTTCAAAGTAAAGATAGATCATGATAGTTTGAAATAATTCTTAGAGAAACATTTATCATTTGAAGAACAACATAAATGGGTCTCAAAAATGTTGGCCTATGATTTTGAGATAATATACAAGAAAGGGAAAGAGAACGTGGTTTTTGATGCTTTATCTCCTAAGGAGGAATCAGCTAAGGCATTGTTGTGTGTCATATTTGTATTATAGGAGGATTAGATAGATGATGCCAGGTTAGAATGGAAAAATGATCTAGTTACACAAATTTTCATTCAAAATATCCAACAAGATCCAAGCATGTCAGAAAAATTTGTATGGAAAGGATATGCTTTATGGTATAAAGATAGAATATATCTATGTCAAAATTCAATCCTTAAAAATAGGGTTTTATTTGAGATCCATGCTTCTCCAATAGTGGGGCATTCTAGCTTCTTGAAGACTTATCAACGAATCAAGCATCATTTTTTATGGGAAGGGCTAAAAGGGGATGTCCAAAATTTTGTGGTAGAATGCATGGTTTGTTAGCAAAATAATGGTGAAACAATTAATTCCCTAGGTCTTTTACAACCTCTATCTATTCCTAGCCAGAGGTAGGAAGAGGTTTCCATGGACTTCATCACAGGATTGCCTAAATCTGAAGGTAAAAATTTAATCATGGTGGTGGTGAATAGACTCACTAAATATTCACATTTTTGTGCGTTATCATGTCCATTTGTTGTGAGTACAGTAGAAAAAACCTTCGGGGATACATTTCAGAAGCTACATTGGACACCAAAGATTATATTATGTGATTTAGACCCTATCTTTACTAGTAATCTTTAGAGTAACTTGTTCTCATGTTTGGGCACACAACTAGCTCATAGTTCTTCTTATCATCCCCAGTCTGATGGGAAAATAGAGGTTGTAAACAAGTTCTTAAAGGTATATCTTCATTGTTTTGCCTCAGATAAGAAATTGAGATGGGTCCAATGGTTACCACTGGCAGAATGATGGTATAACACCTCCTTTCATACTTCATCTAAAATGTCTCCTTTTTTGGCATTATATGGGTATCATCCACCATCTATCACCTCATCTTTGCGAGTCCAGTCAAGGGTTTGAGCAGTTGAATAACATATTCAACACCAACAAGAGGTGATTTCTAGTCTTAGGGAGAATTTTGCCATGTAGAAAAACCGCATGAAGCAGTAGGTAGACCAACATCACAGTGAAAGACATTTTGAAGTCAGTGATAGGGTTTTTGTTCATTTATAGCCATATAAGAAAATATCCTTGAAGCAATAGAAAAAGGATAAAAATATTTCACCTAATCACTATGGCCCTTATAAAGTGTTACAAAATATTGGTAGTTTAGCATACAAACTGGAACTTCCTCCGGATACTCAAATTCATCCAGTATTCCATGTATCTTTCCTAAAGAAAGTAATTGGATAGACGGTATCAACCTAGACTATGTTACTAGAGCTTGATGAAGAGGGACGAATCATCCTAGAACTAGAATGCATCCTTCAGACATGCACTATGTGATTGAGGACAAGGGGCATCATTGAGTATTTGATCAAGTGGAAAAATCTAGACAATGAAGACAACTTGGGAGGATGCAAACTTCCTGTAGTAGCATCCAAATCTTCTCAACATTAGGGACAATGTTGCTTTGAAAGGGAGGGGCATGTTATGCCCTTAATCATATATCTTACATTGGATGTATATAGTCAGCTTGTGGCTATCATAACTTCTTATCATTATGTATCTCTTTCATATATGTTATATTATCATTAGTGGGTCAGCCTTGGTGTTGGTTATAGCATAGGAATAATATATATAGGGGTTAGTTGGTATTATTTGATCATCATATTGAGCATTTGAGTCTTATTGTTTGGTTTGGAGGTTGCCCCCTAAAAGTGGTTAAGCTATTCTACTTGCATATTGAGATCGTTTATCTAAAATATTGTGTTCATTGGTGTTATATTGGTACTAATAATCATATTTATACAAGTAATTCCATTACAAAATCCCTCCCTCTTCCCCAAAAAAACTCTCAAATCCATCAAGCCATATGATGGATGGAGAAACACAACAAAGAACATACCCAAGCCAGCATACAACATAAACAACAAGTCCATACATTCAACAATAAGAAATTCTACAATCTAACATGGCAAATATCACAACATAGGATTAAAGAGCCTATCTCAAAAATCTCTCTAATCTCTAAGCTTTTCTGAAATCCTTCTCCAAGCAAAAGCTCTAACTCCAAAAGTATACCCAACACAAGATGACATGCCCCCAAAGCTCCCTTTCTCCCCCATGAGGGAGTATTAGAAGAAAAACAAATAAGTTTCCTCACAAATGAAGGGGTGACATGTGTCACCCCTATTTTCCCTCTAACTCAAGATTCTCAAAACAAAAGAAATAAAAGATAAACACACATTTAAACACCCCTCTCCCAAATTACCCAAAAAGAAAGTGAGACAAGCTTATGCGACTTTTCACAACACACACACTCCAACCATTCTTGCATGAACGGTGAAAAATGAGAGGCCAAATGGGAGGGAAACTCCCTTCTTGTCTTGGAATTAACCCCCCTACCTTATAGGTAGGGTCCAAGGGCTTATTTTTATTCTAAGTGATCCCCCAAAACCAAAAGGGGTCACTTAAAATGCCAAAAATAACCCAATTTCGGGTTTGGCACATTTGAGCACAAATGTTGAGGACGTGGGGCCCACTCAAGGGTGCTTATGTGACCCCAATTCTATTTAATTTAACAAACACATAACAAATACATGCCTAATGCAAGTGGGGACCATTAGGTCCTCAACCTATTTTTATAACAAAAATAAAACACCCTAAACACAATTAATTTTACACAATATGTACAACATTAAAAATATAAGGGTCGATTATTTTGATGTGATCATATGATAACATGGATATATGTCGATTATATGTACTGCAATGGCTAACACATGGTGAATTTATGTGAAATTGTGCATATTTCTCAATTACAATTCCATATTGATGATGTGTTAGCATAGTTAAAATGTTTATACTTTGATTGATTTATACTTTTATTGGGCAGATGTGTTTAATATTTGTAATGAGTGTGCACATTACAAGGCTCATGACAACATGGGTTTCAGGGAGGCTACACAAATGTGCACAAGTGGCCCAAGGGGCTAAGTGTTAGCCATGTTAGTTTTATGAAGACTTATTGATTGCATGTAATTGTTTGGACATCATCAATATGTGCGACAAAACAAGGTATCCATCATATATCAAATAAGCTCAATAACATAGTAACATGTTAGTATGCAAAACATCTACTGAAATGTACTAATATACTAATCAAGGCTAAATTGACGCTACGCACCCAAATCAACATACATGTCCATGAATGATCAAATATCATAACATAATATCAAAATGTGTCATAATACATGTCTAAACATAAAATATGAATATAGAGTCAGTAGATAACAGAAGCCAGAAAATGTGGGCAGTACACCTCTTACACACACTAATCCTCACTCCATACCTATTAAAGACACAAAAGTGAGTAAGAAAAGTGCAATAATTTCTCCTTTTACCATCCAAATCACATAATGTGGTCTAAATTTGACCCCTCATCCCATAGGTGTAGTTATTGGGTGAATTTAAGAGGTGTGAGACAAGCTTAACTTGTCCCACAAGCCTCCGAAATTGGCTTGAAAGTCAAATTTCGAATTTAGAGAGATGGGTTGAGTACACACCAAGTAAATTAATTAAAATCCAACTTCAAATCACAAGATCAAAAGGACTATCTACCTAAATAAATGTCCCACTTTGGTCACATCTCAAAATCATCTTAATTAACATACTTAATTCCTAAACAAGTGTACATTTAATCAACAATACAAAAGTGAAATACAATGCAATAATAAAATACATACTCACAAATTAATGAAAATAAAAGTGGAAAGAACAACACATAACCCATGGTCACAATTTGAGGTCATCCCCCTATGGGGAACTCCTAACATCCTAACCACAAACACCAATAACATAACACACAGTTTTGATGGTGACCGTCTTTGCAACCATCAGATATTCTGCTACGGTTGGTCTCCTACCCCCATTTGTTTGTTGTGATACAATGACCTACAAAATCAAACAATACCTCCTTCATCCTCGTGGTTGCATTAAATACATCAACAATAAAATATATGCACATCCATCAAGAACATCATCATAACATGAAATCATCATCAACGCTAAGCAATGTTATCATTCGTTTACAATTTCATACATATTTCAATTCTACCATTTCATCAATATCAATGAGATCACAAGATTAGTTTGAACACCAAAACATGATCTATGTGACGAGAATTCAAAATTTCAGTATATATGTATAAGATAACAATACATCATCACCATCAATACAAAATGTTTATCCATGCCTCTAAGAATCCATAAAAACTATAATATGAGTCACAACATATCAATAGTTAGAATATCTCTACCATCTAAAATCATGCTAATCCAAAATAACATAATAAGATCCATGTCTAAAGTCCATGATAAATAAAATCATAGTATAATAAGTGTCGAAGAGGAGTGGGCACTACATTTATTAATAAAAACATTATATTTGTATTTCTTGTATGTGTAAATAGTTGTATTTTATATTGATATGTTATTAAAATTTAAATAGAGATTGCATTTTTGTATTGTCCATTGAAATGTTGGAGTGTATTTTTTTGTTTTGTTTATGCATAATATTGTATGATACAAATATATTCCATAATTTTTTAATTTAAATAGATATCACAATTTTTAATTTAAATAGATATTAGAATTTTGTGTTGTTTATTGTTTATATATAATATTTGTTTGTTAAAATAAAATATTGATTTAGAATGGAAATTGAGATATGTAATTATACTAATTTTCATATTCATTTTACATAAATAATGCATATTTATATTTTTGATATTAATAATTATAAAGTCATTTATTTAAAAAATATATTCATTTATATAGAATTTTTAAATACCAACTATATTAATCACATTCTTAAGATATGAACCCAAACAAAGTTTGATTTAATATATTTTGAAGGTCGGCATTGTATTTATATAATTTTATACATAGAAATATAAAACACATTTTTTTTAAGATTTGTTTGAAATTATATCAAACAAATGTTAATAAAACACCATTTTCCTTCAGTTACTAAAACAAGGTCGAGCAATATTCAAACATTTAGCATATTAACACATACCACATATTTTAAACACCCCAGCTATAGAGAGCAACAAAAAAGTAAACCTACAATATCATAATACAAATCCAATAACAATAAGAAAGATCATACTTGGTGCATCTACATAAAAATCTCATTTTAACCGCAGTACAGTGGACCAAACAAAGGAAACTCATGGAATTATTACCACTATACTTTCTTACCACAAATAATTTAACTTGAAATTATGGAAAATCTATATACATACCATGATGGAATTTGAACTTAAGTTATAATTATGGAATTTGAACTTAAGTTCTAATTATGGAATTTGAACTTAAGTTCTAATTATGGAATTTGAACTTAAGTTCTAATTATGAAATTAGAACTTGAAATTCAGGAAAATCTATATATAAACCATGATTAAGAATGGTGAAATCCTACAATAAACCCTAAAATAACTATAAAGAAATACTGCTCAAGCATTCAGAAGCTAAATAAAAACAAATATCTCTGGCTTAATCATCAAATTTCCACATTATTCCTCGAGTAAAATAATAGGTGTATTAGGGATTCAACAACCCATTTTAATTGTTCATCAAAGGTAGGGAGAAATGAGTATTACCATTAGTAACAAAGTATATGACAATTAAATAATGAATAGCTATCTACTATTCCAAAACAAATCCTCATTATCATAACTAGCAATCGCATGTGTACAATGTAATGTGAACGTTTAATGGTATATGCTATTTGTTTTAGAGGGACAATTATTACTTATGTAGTTGATGTTGATAACTCAAGGGTTGTAATTGATTTTGTAAGTGTAGAAATATAGATGAACCACTTAATTTAAAGGTTCTCTCTACATTTCAAACTTGTTACAAATTTGTACATGAATACATTTGATACCATTTTCGATAGTTAATTACTTTTATAGTTGATGTGGTTTGTATTTATTTTGGGTTAATTGTATTACTGTTGCATCATTTTTTTGGTGGGTCTAAAAACCTTTATTCTACACTCGATAAGGTGTGTGATTGATAGTGGTATTGTAGGAATATAGATGAAACATTACGTTCAAAGGTTGTATGTGTACATTTAATTCTATTACAAATTTGCACATTTAAAGTTACAAATCATATATCATAACATCAGATACATGAAGACCTCTATACACAAAATGAAACATGTATACATTTGCAGTATTTATATTGAATGAATGGTAGCCTTTTGTGGGTAATTTTATTTTCAATAAACATGATTACATTTGATACCTCTTGAACGACAATGCCGCTTTGGATACAAGAAGTGTTGAGTAAAGTAGTATTGGGATATTAGAGATTGCCATTGTTCTACGCTCTAATTTATGACGTTGTTGCTCAGCAGTTATGAGAACTTAATTTTTTGCATAGTTCTCTCTTCGTCGGGCTCGTTTTGCAGGATTCGACATGATTGTGAAGTCACAGATCTATGGAGTACCACATGTTGAAAAACATTGTGTGGGTCAGTAAGGAACAGTGCATTGCTTGATGACATACAAATGCAAAAATAAGTCAAAATATAAAACTATATACAACTGTAATGCATGTGGAGTTCCAATGGGAAATACGCGTAAGAGGTAACAATTTGAGAATAGAAAAACTACATTTGTTGCTGAAGGAAAAGAGTATTAGTTATATGGAAAGATACAATACATTCACATAGTATACAAGGATGCAAATAAGTACATGAAAAAAAGTGCAAGTAATTTTCATTTATTTTCTTAAAAGTACTTACAATCCACATAGTAGTAGGAGGTAATACTATGTTAGTGTATAAGGAAATACAACAGTTTTCTTTTGAAGAAGGGAAAAAAGTGAAACATAGATATGAAATAAGAAACTTAGCGGTGATAGTTCAAAGTATAGAATGGGATGGGTGAGGCTGTAAAGTTTGAAGGTACGGGTGCATTAGAAATATTTGTGTAAAGAAGGTTACGGAGAAGTTTCACTGTTATCTACTTTCTTTGAACTGAGGATGACACATTTCAATCTGTTGTTTCCGTAGTATGTCTCTTTTTTCAGGGAAAGTGTGAAGCAATGTTCATTGTCGATGACATTGCTTATAATTTCACTAGTTGCATCTTTGTCTATAGACAATAGATGGAAGTCGCTAGCTGCAACACACATGATTGACTCAATTGTCTCATCAAAAGCGGTAATTGATTAAAGTTCTCATGTTGGGTCCTTTAGATCGATCATGAGTGCATATCTATAATCATAGTTATGAACTTTTTTGTTGTAACTCGAACCGAACCATGAACCATTACCATTCTCTCTCACCTTTTTCCTGTATTGTTTGTCACCTTTTTGTAGATGGCATACCTTATAGAAAAAGTTGTCCATGCTGATATTTATGATTTCTGCAGTAACCATGGTCCATTTATTTCTCTCAGTGTTCCCCATATGAAGGACCTGCAAAATCGTTGTTACAAAGGTCAAGCTTTTTGGAGGGCCCATAAATTTTCTTGTGATAGCAGGCGCCAGAGGGGAGTAGTCATCATAATCAACCTAGCCATGAAGCGTATTGGTTTATGAAATTAAAGGGTTGACGTAACATCTGGTACTTGAAACAGTGTCAATTGACCTCACATTGAAACTAGAGACACAAGTAGCTTTCAAGAAAAGTACCATAATAGGTGGTATAGAAAGCATGTCTTCAATTTCATTGCTTATCTCATCTAAGTGTTGTCCCCACAATGTGACACTTACACTGAATCCCGACATGTCCTTTAATTGTAGAGTTATTCTCTTTGTTTTAGACTTGTCATGCCTACGAATTGTTGAGCATGGTGACATCGCAAGAACAATGTCAATCAAATCAACTGTAGAACCTGTAGCGCTTACAAGTATGTCCTTGATTTTGATGAAGTGAAAGTGATGGGAAGGTATTGTATCCTCATTTTATATGAGTGGAGTTATGGTTGAGGAAGGTTGCAGGAAAATATCATAAGCATTGTTCGAATGGTTGTAACATATCTTTGCATCAGCAATCCTCACAATCCTCCCATTAGAAATTGTATATAGCTTCCCATTTTCAATCTGCTCATAGAATGCTTCCGCGGCCTCATTGAAATGGGTGATGTAGATTTCCCCTCCTTCCTGATCCACAAAATCAAACCCAAGCATGGAGTCATCTCCCCTTGCGTTGTGATATTTGTGAAGGGTTGTTTTTGCTAGGACACGAACCTCTACAGACCACATGCACATAGATGTATTCAATCCACCTATTTTAGTTGTTGTTCTCACAAAACATTTGTTAACCTAGTTTGCACTTGCATCTATTTGGGGCAATTCACTGTCTTGGAGAGCATTTTTTGGTATTCAGGTTGGAGCACCGATTACCAAATGTGTTTCAACAAAAACATCCATTTCAATGATAAGAACAGTCCTACAGTGGAAAAGAAAATTGAGATAGAATTATAACTAAGCAACGGATGGAAATAAAACACAAAGAAATTATAATTAGTATAGGAAGTTTATATGCATTGGTAATCAAGCCGAAGATGAAGCTTACAGTTCACTTTTGATCATTCTAAGGCGGGATTTTTGTAAACACACAATGGAGCCTTCTTGTATTGATTTTTCGGTAACACATCTTGCAAATTTGGAGGGTAGAATTGTTGTCTGAAAATGTATCCCATCTGAAAGGTCAACATGATGTTGGGCACCCATGTTGAGAATAGACCTTAGGGAGGACAAGTGCAGTATCTGAAATGTGGGGTCAACATTGGAACCACCGTCAATTAATTGAGAAATGCCTTTGTGTGTCAAATTTATTTCCATGGCAACTAAAAGATGCTCGAGATAGTGAGAGTTATGCAAATATATGGTGGAAAATGTAAACTTGTCTGTGTATATTCTAGGAGATAATTGAGAATTTCAATGTGAGGAGATTGTCATTACTTTCAGAATTTTAAAATCTTGTTGCATAGTATTGTTTCTGATATTTTAAATGAGTCATGATATTATTTGACCTATAGCTGCTAATATTGAGTAATATGTTGCAGGTTCATCACATCAAGTGAAATAATTGCTTTGCCACATTTTTAATTACTTGGCAAAAGATGACCAATGCATAGATTGGAGGCTATACATTTGTATAGTTTGAACTTTGAACTTGATTTGAAGTTGAGTTCAATAATGGACATTCAATCAAAGACAGATGCAAATTTCATGGAGAAGCATGAAGGCATTATTCTTTCCCAAAACAATATGTTTGGGGAGTCTATTCCTAATAGTAGTTTAGAAACTTCTGGTCATAATTTAGGGCAACCAAATACTAAGACAAAAATTGAGAAAATTGAAGGCCAATTAAGATTTGTACAAGATCAAAGATCCAAGCATTCAGATTTGGAGGATCAGGGTATAGATTTTTTTGAAAATCATGCAGAAATTGAAAAGTTGAATCCTGAAGAAAACGTGGATTTCATACATATGAGAGCTTATATGAGAAATGACTGCGACACTTTCCTAGAGGATTGTGTAATGGTTGAAATTTCCACATATTACAAATCTTCACCTTCTGGTCATAATACATGAAAACTAAATACAGAGACAGAAATGGAGCAAATTGAAGGTTAATTCAGAGTTTTACAAGAGCCTAGAAGTTGTTCTAAATTTGATATAATAGATCGAGGATTCAAGCATCTGCTTTCACCACAAAGAAGTGATGCTTTTGCAACTATAAACTTTCATATTGATGAAGAAAAGGATTCAGATTTGAATGATCAAGGTATAGATTTTGTCGAAAATGATAAAGAAATTGAAAAGCTAAATACCCAAAGAAAATATCAAAAGATTCTAGAAATATCAATAATCAACATTATGAAACCGAAGCATTTACATAATTTCTCAATCAATTTGATGTTGCACAATATAAAATGTCATTATTTTTGTACTTTATCAAATTATAGGATGAAATCAAAAGTATTAATACAAATACAAAACTATAAATGCATACCTCTTGGGTCAAAATTGAATAGTTTTATGAGGAATTTGGGCTTTATGAACCAAACTATCAACTTTGAAGATTGATTGGCTTTGAACTCGACACACAAACAAACTGCTCAGCAATACAAAGTTTACTCTCTATGATGGGATTTAGTTCCACATTACTCTCTACACCCTTAAGTTCCAATATTGTGCTATACACTTTAAAACCTCCCTAAAAACTACAAAATACTTCTTTCTTACACCTGGAAAATCATATATCAAGGCAAGGGAAATTATTTAACAATATAATTTGTACAAGTTGTGAAGAAATTTAAATGAGCTCATAACAAACAAGTAGTTGTGTAAGAACTTACACAGAAAGCAATGAATTTGGCATCAAGCTATGTTAAAATATACATGTACATGACGCTAACCTCTCAATTGCTCAGAAACGAATGTAGAACGGAAGAAAATCCCGAAAGGATTTAAAAATTTGTTCATTTTGTTTGTATGTTACAATCACTGCAGTTTTAAAAAATTTACAACTTTGTAGGAAGTAAAACTAAAAACATAAGCAATACATACAAAACTTCCATGGTTGGCAATCACATAATAACACTATAACTTTGGAACCTTGTTCCATAAATTTGTTAAGTTACAAAGTCTAACATACCATGAACAAATAACAATAGTAAGGAAAAACATTCATCTATAAAATTCCTGGACATCTACCATAAATGTTTTTGACATGTATGTTTCTCTCCTAAGAAACCTTGGCTGAAAAAAAAACACTTACAAACTCCATTGGCTATCAATATCTAATAACAACCAATCTCTATCAGAAGATTAGATATGATCTTCCTCATCAAAGTCGATATGTTCCCAAATTGAATCTGATTTTGAACATTCCATTACAATATGTATGGCATCAACATTGTCCATGTCAAGGGAAAATATTGAATATTTGGTCTCTGTTTTTTCTACATATGTATTTCCCATACTTGATTGATAAAGACATTATTATAATCCAGGTAAAGACATCTGACAAATGCCTCCAACTTTAGAAATTGTTTATTTTACAGAGTAACACTAACGATTGAATTCCAGGACATAGTATTGGAGGGCAAAAACACTTCCCAATCGATCTGCAGAAATAAAAACTAAAATCACCATGCATGCATTGAGTCCTTTAAATGTTAGCCTTACTCTGCATGCACATTTATAGGAAACTTTTAATACAGGTTTAATAGATAAGTTGTATTTCATAAAAACATTCAAATTTCAAAATATTACTGTAATTAATCATTGAACCAACATCCATATGGTAGGGCATGCCTTCTATCATGGTTCTCAGAGGTGACACTATTGGGTTATTACCTTTCAATGGAAAAAGTGATTCTTCCAGTGATTAAGTTTGATTCTTGGGCCATTGGACCGTCTTGTGAACAACATTGGTACTGTCCCCAAGCCATGCTTTGAACATGGATGCTTAATTAGTGTGTATAGGGTTTGCGATTTGAGTATAAATAGCTTCAAAATAGGTATATATTGCATGGGGGATTCCATGGCAGAGCTCCAGGTTGAAATCCCAATAGACAATAAAATATATTGAAATTGGGTAAAATACATCTGGGGCCACCACAACCTATTTTACCCAAAAAATTGGAACAAATGGAAAAACCAAAATTTAGTTTAAAATAAAATGTGCCTTTAAAAAAGAATGGAAAATATAAAACATAAAGACATACTGAACAAAAGAACATGTAAATCATGTATCTGTAAAATTAACAAAACCCATTTTGCTTTTATCTACAAAAAGTAGTCACAATAAGTAAAAAAACATTAAAAACTTTGATATTTTTAAGGAAACGAAACAACACCCAAGTCATGTTGTTCTGAATCCACCTGGATTTTAACTACGATCACTGAAATACCAAAATGCATTGGGGTTTTAACAGCTCATAGAAAAACATTGAATGTAGAACGAAATAGAGCTCACTGCGTAATAATTTTCCTTGGTTGTTGTGGAGTATTTAAAGGCTATTACAAAGATGATTCAGCATGCAGGAAAAAACCAAATCTAAACACAGAACTACGATCACTGAAATACCAAAATGCATTGGGGTTTTAACAGCTCATAGAAAAACACTAAATGTAGAATGAAGTAGAGCTCACTGCGTAATAATTTTCCTTGGTTGTTGTGGAGTATTTAAAGTCTATTACGAATATGATTCAGCATGCAGTAAAAACCAAATCTAAACACATAAAAAAATGAAAAAGAAATTGTTAAAAATAGTCAGACAAAGCAAAAACGTTCAAACGGCTAACAAATTTAATCCCTTGAAAAAAGTCTAAAAGGCCGTCAAATTTAGCATCACTACAGAAACGTCTAGAGGTCCTCTACCATAAAGGGAATGCCTTCGGCGTAATTATTTTATCGCATAGAGCAACTGAAAAGGAATAAAATTATAAAAATATATCAATATTTCAAACGGCTAGAACTAATGTCAGCAGATACAAGTTAAAAATGAATCAAACTACAATAAGAAAGAACACATGAACATTTGGACGCTGTTCAACCCGGTGTCTAAATGTACTCATTAAAAGAAAGAACACATGAATTTCAGGAGGAGATGTCAACAATTGAGTAGAAAAGGACAAACCACAAATGTCTAAAAATAAATAAAAAAAAAAAACCATTCTATTAACCTATAAAAAGGAGTGACTGTTTTTTTGGGAAACGAGTTAACATTGACTGCAATTGACTCGTGGCACAACGCGGACAATGTGATTTCTATATGTACTTGTAGGAATCCTCTCTTCCCATAATGTGCACATATAGTTTCTGGTTGCTTGAGTGCTACATCCTTGTTCGGGAAAATTTATTTACGATCATACTACCATGAAGCTCCCAACCTCCTTAAAAATCTCTACCTTCTCCTCCCTCCCAATCTCAAGAGCCCATCCCTCGCATTTAACAGCAGCCATTAACAATTCAAAATCACCCCCATCAGTGTTCGCTAAGCATTCCAATTCTATTAATTGCACTTTAACCACTCCATCACTTCAAGTGACAAGTCCATTGCACAAAATCTTCCAACAAGCTCAAACAGCCTTTCAGAGTGCCTTATCAACAACCTTCATGGACTCCAGCCCAAGAATAGCCACAAGCTCGCATGGAGTTAATAGTAATATTCAGGGGGATTATGATTTGACGAAGAAACTGTGTAGATCTGATCCTTCTCCAAAACAGAGCCTGGTAGGAAAATGGAGGGAATGCCATGGTGCCAACAACTGGGAAGGTCTTCTGGACCCTCTCGACGAAAACTTAAGAAGAGAGATTGTTAAATATGGAGAATTTGCTCAGGCGACTTATGAAGCTTTTAACTCTGACCCAAATTCCACTTCCTATGCTGACTGCCTCTGCAATGATCCCAATTCATTTTTTGACACAGTTGGGCTCAAAAACAGTGGCTATAAGGTTACCAAATACATTTACGCCACCCCAACTACGCAAATCCCTGAATGGCTTGCAAAAATAGTACCACCACCATTGAAGCCCACCAAGAAGTCATCTAACTGGATCGGGTTTGTTGGTGTAAGTGATGACTTGGAAGAGACCAAAAGATTGGGTAGAAGAGATATAGTTATTGCATGGAGAGGCACCATCACCCCTTGTGAATGGGCTGAAAATCTTAAGACTGATTTAAAAGCCCTTAATCTCATGCCATTTCAACCCGGTCTATATAATTCTTCTGGTTCAAATCAGAGAGGTCTTTGTCCTAAGGTTGAGAACGGGTTTCTATCCCTCTATACCAACTCTTCCAAAAGCAGCAGTAAGAGTGCATCTGATCAGGTTATGGAGGAGGTGCAAAGATTGGTTGAATTATATAAGGGCGAGGAATTGAGTATTACAGTTACAGGCCACAGTTTAGGAGCCTCCCTGGCACTCTTGAGTGCTTATCAAATTAGAGAATCCTTATTAGCATCAAATCACAATATACCTGTAACAGTGTTTTCCTTTGGAGGCCCCAGAGTTGGAAACCTTGATTTTAAAGAAAGGATGGAGGAGATTGGTGTGAAAACATTGAGAATAGTGAATACCCATGATTTGATACCCAAGATGCCTGGCATTTTTTTGAACGAGTGGATGCACAGAAAACTATTTGATGGATTGGAATCAGCAGGTGGATTAAAGGAGAGGGTATACAGTCATGTGGGGAGTGAGTTGAGGATTAATCATTTAAGTTCTCCTTATCTTAAACACAATGCAGATAAGAGTTGCTGCCACAATTTGGAGGCCCATTTGCATTTAGTGGATGGTTTCCAAAGCTCGGTGGTTCCATTTCGTTCCAATGCAAAAAGGGATCATTCTCTTGTTAATAAGACCTGTAATTTTCTGAGAGATGAGCTCAAGGTGCCCGCAAATTGGCTGCTGTTGTCAGATCATTGCAGCACCACTTTCAGTACTTATGTAAATAATATTTAGACAAAATAAAATTTGAAAAGTTTTGTAAATTGCACCACTCATGCATATATAAGTAATTTGTACACATAACATTTTAAGTTGAACTAAATATATATTTCCTTATTATACTAGTGGGCGGTGAACGCCCGAATTTTTAGGGTTTTCCACTGCGGTGAAATACGAATTAATGAGCACATTTGCAAAAGTCAACCCACTTTCTCAACAAAATGTCAATTCAAAACATGTGTGCTTTTAACCACTTAGTAAATTTGATTTCTTTTGTTCCCTGTCCAAATAATGAAAAAGTTCTATCTTCAAAAATATCATGTGGCAACTAAGCTGGCTGCAATGTGATCACTACTACGTGTATCATCATCACGATATTGACTGAAGGTTCTTCATATTCATCCACTCGTCACTAAAGGGTGCAATTAAACGAGGACCACATGGTGTCTTCTATTCTAGGTAGTTTGTAATGTAGCTTAATATGTAAAGGAAAATAATAGTTAGCAAACAAATCGAAAGGACACAATGGAAATATTGGTAATACAAATAAATAAATTGTTTCCTATGTAAAGGATGTTAGATATGTGCCAACAAAGTCAAATTTTGGATCTTTTTGCGGCGTGGTTTGTCCCTCACTGCTTGCCCCACACCCCCTCCACTCTTGTCACAGGAGGGTTCAGGGGGGGTGCGGGGTGGGGGTCGTGGGGCATGTTATGGAGCCCCCCTCGTTGGGCGAAGAAAACGGTAAGGAATCAATACCTTGTTTCTACAAAGATGAATTCAACTAAATTCTATTTTTAGGAAGGAAAATCCTAATTGCATTTTCCACTCTATTTTAAGGAGGAATTCAAATTGTACTTTGCTAATTAGGTGTATATATTTTTGTGGAGATCTAGTGTTTCTCATAACGAGTTTGCATGTAATTTGTTTATCCTGAGTTAATAAAGCTTGATATCTTGTACCTTAGATGTTTCCCTAAGCATTTAGCTGGGGTTTTACCACGTGAATTTGGTGTTCGTTTCTTGCATGTTTGGTATTTCGTATATTTGATTTATCTTTATCTCTGTATATTATTATTATGTTACTCACATTTCTGTGTTTTCAATGCTGCATAGTTTATGATTTCATGACAAAGGAGGATATGAAAGTTAAGTATTAGATGGAAAAACAACATGTAGTGTAGTTAAGTGAAGATATTAATTTTAAGAGAAGGGAAGATCAATTATTGAATCTGGAGAAGGAAATAAGTGTTGAAGTGCCTGAAAAATAGATAGTTCTATGTGTAGACCCTAGGAGTGGTTGCTCCTATCTTTTCATTAGGTAGGCGGCCCTGCAAGACATCTTGAACTATATTTTGAGTGAAAAAGTTAATGATAAAAGTAGGTTGTTGTGGTTACGAAATCCTGAGACATCTGTGAATGTAAGACCCATGTCATTCTTTATCCAATGTAAATAGCTTCACATGTCCTTGACAAGGACTGACTGTGGAAAGGGAAATATATTGCTTGCCTTCAAAAGCTAAACATGATATGTTTGATTATCATAAAAGAAGGTGAATGGGATGCAAAGAATATAGTGGCTTGTACATTTGGATTTTTCTATTTTGGAAGCGGCCTTCTCAAAGGGAATAAAATAATACATGGGGGAAGATTTTCCTTTGGTGGGGCTTGAAGAATAACAAGTAGAGGGAAAGAAAGAAGGAATTCGTATCAAAGAAAGATCTCACAAGAGGGCATGGAAGTGTGTTCAAGTATTATCTTATGAAAGACTTGAAGAGTGGTAGGAAAGAGGTGACAATGGAGTTCTTTCCCCTACTTCACCTCATTAACACCAGTGAAAATAAAATTGGGTGAGGTAGTTATCACCCCAAAAATAACTCAACATTGAGTTTACCAATGAAGGACCAAAGAATTCATGTATCGTACAAGATGGAAATGCTCTTTGCCAAAAATGATACATAAAATAGAGGGATGGTATCTAATAAGAGAAATGGAGGTCCTCAATCAAATCCACAAATTATTGTGCACAAGCTCATAAAAATTCCCACTATAATTTATCATAATTGTTTGCAAAATGCACATGCCTAGAAAAAGAGGAAACAAAGTCCAAGTGTCTTACCTGATTCAAAAATTGAGCTCTTTGTAGACTACAAAGGGACTACAATGGCCCATGCCTAAGAGGAAAGGTCTTGTGCTGTTGACCCTAGCATCCATATTCTCCCCACCTTCATATGCTTCGTAGACTATCTTTTAACATTGCTTTCAAATAGGAAGCTTGTATATGTGTTATTTTTTCATACTTTTTCCTTTACCCACAATGCCCTCTAGCTAATCTTCATTGTCCAACATATCCTCTCCATTAAGGGACAACATAGCATCAATGAAATCAACTAGATTTTAATTTTTTGGAGTTGTGGATGTCCAAGCCCTTAATTCAATGCTCTTTCTTGAAGGAGAACTTCAAGAAAAGTTGCTTCCCTAGATCATTCATAAGAATTCCCACTAGAAATAAAAATTGAGAACCCTACCACTAAAAAGTAGGAGACACAACTAATCATATTTTTGAACCGTCCTTGGAATATGTTTAAATTTTAGATAAGATGAAGATAGGGACAAAAATATGGAAATAAAAAATGTTGGAATTAAATCTTTCATATGTGCTACAAACTATGATTTCAGACTTGCTTGTATTATTATATTCATGTGACTACAATTTACAATTAAAGGTTTAAAATAAAAAAGGGGGATACCGAATATGTTCTATTTTCAAAACCGAACCACAATGATTTCTTGTTATATAAATTTATTGAATGACATATATTAATTTTTTTAAATAATTTAATGTGAATTCAAAAAATACTTTGGAAATGAACCGTGTGAAGAGAAATATACAGAATCATCTCCATGTATCAACCATTTCAACACAACCACCATACACTTATCACACTTTATTTGAATGTTTTTCATTACACTCTCTCCATCACCTTTAATAAATTTGTACCCTTCCTTTTCTACATGGTTCATGGAAAATAGGAGATGCATGGATAAACAACTCATATCTAAGAAAAGTGTTTTAGTGAATAAAATAATTATTACACATATATATTTATATATAAACTTTTGAAACTTACTTAATATGTGCATGTTGGATCTAAATGTGGTCCTAAAATCAACTAGTACTGAGAAAATTGTTTTCGGAAAAGAGACAATAGTGGTGACATTAGAAAGGAAGAGGTACTAACACAATTATTAAATGTACCTTAATCATGGAGACTACCTTCTCCATATTACAATGGGTTATGATTTTAAGTGCAACAATTTTTTTTGGAGAGTGACAAGAGGAGCCACCCTAATTATGAGTCTAACTGGTGACATAATTCCACATTTTGCATACATATTTTTCAATGAAATTTCAACCTCTAAAATAAAAAATGGGGAAAATCCAATAGGTTCTAGGTTTTTAACCCAACTGAACTACTTTCTTGTTTTACTACTTTAAATCCCCCTTCTTAATTTTTTTATTAATGGTAAAAAAAATTATGGATGGGATCCTACCCAGGAATAACAAGAGTGGGTCAACACCCAGATATGGAAAAGAGAACAAAAGAGACAATAAAAATCACACTACCCCGTAGTATAACAATAACATGAAACGCAACTACTGCCCAGTGATAACAAATCTGCAAGAGAGGAACACCTGAACAACTGAAAAAGATCCAAAGCATCTATGAGAGAAGCAATTTTTTATGGATACTTTCTTCTTATTATGCACCGTTTTCCACCCTTTGGAAACTAACTCAATAGGAAGAGTGACTTCAATACCATCAATTGGCTGGTATGTGATTTTTTTACAAGGAGAGTGACGAGGGACATTCCCATTTTCCACTTCATATGATGACTTTGATTCAAATTTTTTGATCATCTAATTTTTGCCATTTGACTTCTCCTTGTTTCCTTCATCTAGAATTTCTCTAAGAGGGGTTTTTGGAACCAATTCAGCCACAACCTCTGAATCTAAGTTTGAATCAAGATCTTCTTTAGAATCAAATACCAAGTATTCAAGGAGGGCATCTTTCCACCAATTGTTTATCTCATTTTTACACTTTTCCATCCCATAATTAGTACCAGTATGTCCTAAGGAAAAACATCTCCTGCATCTAAAAGGTATACCCTCATATTCCAAAGGCTGAGTCTAAGTTTTGTTTTGAACTTTAAGCTCAATGTAAGCTGGTAGGTTCTCTAAGATGTTGTAGACACAAAATGATGCACTTTGGGTAATTATCTAGTCCTTGTATACTACTATTCATATGATTCCTAAGAAATAACGATACTAATTAACCCATGTTTTTGGCCACCTTTCTTTGATTTCTAGTCTTACACCATTACTTTCTCAGTATTCTTTTTAGTCTTAACCATTGGTCATCCTAGACACCAGTGCCTAGCAAGAATGCCAGGGACAGGCACCCTCATCCCCTTTAGGTGCGACCCTGATCATCTTTGTATCTTACTCGTCCCTTGTTGGGCCTCTTTCTAGCCATTTTGGGAATCTTTTCTTCTTATGGGTAGTCGAATTTTTCGGGGTTAGTTACGAAATTCAAACAAGGGAATCATATAAATATAAAACTTTATGTGACCATAATGAAGGACCAAGCTACTAAACATCTACTATCATCCACCTAAGGTTGCTTATCGATCAAAGGCATTCTAAGATATCACTTGCATCCATATAGGTCCATTCACTCAAGGGACAATAGGAATGGTTCTTCCTGCATCACACTTCATAGGATGAGGATTATAATTCATTTTCCATGCACACATTCTACTTACATTTTCTACATCTAAATATTTCTCGCTACTTCACAAAGTGTGACACTTGCACAAGAGCAACCTAGGGCACATTCCATACACACACATGCACCAGAACTACATTTGGGTCTGCAATGTAGTACAACACTCGGTTGTAAGTAAGCCCACTATTGTCAGTAGGTGACCACTGGTCAGTTCAACCTAACTTCATTTGTATCTTTTTTTTTAGGGTTTGATGCTTTTTCAGGGGTTTTGTAGGTATTTCTTTCATTGCAGGTTTACAGGTGACATCCGTGACATAGTGTGATATACATCATGATGACAGAACAAAGAAGGGTTAGTAGACCACCTCTGACCATCCATATCGAAACTCAGGTATTTCCAGATTTTTATGTAGACAAACAGGGTGCCCAGAACTCAGAGACTAGAGCACCCTTAGGTGCCCCCAGTCCTTCTCCATGTGCCCCATCTAGACAATCCTCCAGAATTTGCATCTTTTTAGGCTTACTGCATAGTCGTTCCTACTCCATGTTTCATCAGTTGGTATCTAACTCGAGACATACTCCCATGATAATCTTGCAAATTCAGTTGAGCTATTATGATCCATCTCTTTACACTCTAGGGTTAGCATTTTTATTAGTTTATAGTTGCTTTAAGTAGATTTACATATTTCTTTATGTATTTATTTATACGTATGTTACTATTTTTCATTAGCTTAGGCATTAAATATTGACATTTTTAGTTAACACATTTTGGTGAACCTGACCTTCTTTCACACTTAGGATCTTCATTCTTATCCTGTTATTATGGGTTGTAGTGGATTACTTCATTTTTCTTTTGAGCATATTTAGCTCCCCCATTACCCGTAGCGGCCCAATTTCTAAAGATGTTCTACAATATTATAGACCTCCCTTTGTATAACTCTAAAATCATCACTCTTATGAAAACAGTTAAAACATCTGATAGTCTATGGCTAAGGAAATTGCCCTGTTAGGAAATAAGGGATTCCACCTAGAATATCCTCTCATGAAATCGAATCATAACAGTATTGAAACTAAATGTAGAAGCTATTACATTCTTTATCTCAAGAAAAGTGCAAATTAACCAAGGTAAAAACACAATTACATCTACTTAACATCCAACCCAATCTTGGGCTACGTCAAAGAATGTTTCTCATGCTCATGATTTGTATCTCACGTCTTGCACCTCTCTCTTACAATACGCATGATCTGTTTGGAGCTATGCTAATACAAACTCATAGAATGACACCTGAATTCAAAACACATTTGTAGATGGATTCCCATTTTACCCCAATCCTGGTATCACAAAAACTACCCATTTATGTAGATACGCTCCTTATTATTACAAATACCATGGGTACCATCTACTCATGGGCCAAAACCTGGCCTTAAACGTCTATGTAAAATATCAGATCTTGTCCATATGATGCAATCTTAGAACGCTTTAATCATATCTATATCACGTTTTAATTTGCCCAAAATGAAATTCTCAGCTCCAATTCACGACTTCTAGAACCCCTGCAAGACATCTTGGAAAGTATCAAGGATTTATCTCATTTACTACACCACATTCTGTTTCATTCCCATCCAAACTTGTTACATCCACCTAATGGGTTCCTATACGCACCAAAAATTACATGTGTTACATTGTCAGAAAACAGTTTTCAAAAGTCCCCAATGATGATTCATGTCCTTTCACAACATGTTCGAGCTCCTAAACTCATATATAGTATATATTTATATCCTAGACATCCTTACTTATCCTTTCCATGCTTTCTTCCAGCTTCTCGCTTCTTTCTATGCATCAGTTTTGGCCTTTAGTGCACAGGTCCGCCGCCATGCCTAGGCGGCGATTCTGAAACCGCTGGCCAGGTAGGTCAGCGGTCCCATGACAATCACCCTACACATGGTGACAATCCTGCCCACTTTTTCTAGAATCCGTCATGCATGTTTATAACATGCAATGCTTCACTTAACTTCACTTTTAGGATGCGTTTTTGAACCAAATTGTCTAAAAATAGTTTTGATTTCTTGCTTCTCCTTCCCTCTTCTATTTTTAAATATATTTTGTTATTCGGAACTATCTCTTCTTTCCTTGTGCATGAAGACACATCCTAGCAACCCAATTCTTATATAATCCATGCTTGTATTCCAACAAATGGCTTGAGAATTTTGTGTATCTTGTATAGTATTACTACCACAATCCTACTGGAAATTGCATAGCCAAGTTCAAATCTCTTGTGTTATCTCTCTTCTACTTGCATTACAACTAGAATGCCTTCAAGATGCCATTTCTCAAGCACCTTCTCCTGCTACTGATCTTTGCATTCCCAATTCCTTGGACTCATATGCACACACAAAGAAAGAAAGGGACAAACTAAGGGGAAAAATTACTACACAGTTTGATTTACCTATCTCATATGAATTCCAGGTTGGATTTTTATTTGATTTCCTTCATTCCTTCAATTTATCATTATTACAACATATGAAATAGGGTAGAAATCAATTTCCTTTCATTTTCAAGTAATTAGTTAATCTCCAAGAGGGTTTGAATCTTTCATAGCAACCCCCAGTGACGGAACCTCTTCTTCCCATCCCTGTGGATCCGAAGGAGAGAATATCTGTAGGAGGTTGTCTACATATCATAGATCAGTTGGAAAAGTTCTTGTTTTAAGTTAGTTTAGTTTCAATACACTGAAGTATGGGTGAATAACCACACCCAGTTATTTCTCACTTTTTTAGTTTTAGTGTAGAAGTATTTTAATTATTTAGAATAGAAGAGAATTGTTGTTTGTGATTGTAAAATTTTAGTTTTTTGATTTGTTTAGATTAGTTTCCCATTCAACAATAGCATAGATTGTTAGTTTCTAGCTTAGTTAATTTGGACACTTCAAACTAGGTCAAAACTTAGATCCAAGTCAGGGAAACAAACCATGGGGAATTTACGTTTCATGTTCATAGCCTCTAAATCTCCCCTATTGCCAACTCATCTACCAAGAGATCACACTACCAAGTCTTAGTCACTGATACTCCTATAGTTAGCCACACACATTCAACATCAGCTGCTATACGAATGATCTTGGGGGGTTGAGTGCAGTTGAAGGTTGCATGTGTGTTTTTAACATGCGACGCTTCACTGAACTTCATTTTTAGGATACGTTTTGTGAACAAAACTGTCTAAAAATAGTTTTTATTTTTTGGTTCTCCTTCCCTCTTCTATTTTTAAATAGATTTAGTTAGTTGGAACTACCTCTTCTTTCCTTGTACATGAAGGCACATCCAAGCCCCAATTCCTATATATTACATATTTGTATTCAAGAAACTGTCTGAAGAATTTTGTGTATCTTGCATAGTATTGCTGCCAAAATCCTACTGGAAATTGCATAGCCAAGATTGGATATCTTATACTATCTCATATCTCTCTTATTCTTGAATTACAACCAAATTGCCTTCAAGCTACCATTTCTCAAGAATCTTCTTTTGTTGTTGTTCTTCCATTCCCAATCCCTTGGACTCATATGGACACACAAAGAGGGAAATGAACAAACAGAAGAGACAAATACAAAAACAACCAAATTTTTCTAAAGCTCTTACTTGTCCAGGTTGGAATTACTTGTTTGTTTTCTTCATTTGTTAGATTATCAATTTTGAATCATTAGTTTCAATTAAATATCAAATACATTAGTAAAAATTTTCATTTCAATTGAATAGGAAGTTACAAGTAGATCAAATCATTCGAAATCTTGCTCTTTGACATTACCAAGGAAGTTGTGGGGAACAATAGCTCTTCTAGGGTTATGATTTGTTCTTCACCTTTGAGGTAGGGGTTTGAAGGGTTTTGATTAAATAAGGTTATGTATTTTAGATTTATGTTAATGTATTCATACAAGTAGATAGTTACATATGGTTGGTTACTTGTATTTAGTTTTTTATTAGATTAGACACATTGCGTAAAAACCAGAAAAGATAAAAAATATTTACTTTCATTAGATTAGTTTTGCTTTCATTGTTTTTTTTCTAATATGCTGTGAAAACACCAAAAACATAGATTAAATTTCCTTTGATAGTTAGCTTGTTTTACCAAGATCATTTCAATTCATTTTTCATTACCATCAATGGTCCACAACAAGAAAAGACATATGGTTGTGATCCTTTGGTCCCACAAACCCAACGGGCTAGAATTGTTAACAAACATTGATATGGGTTTACGCTTGCAAGTTTTGCGTACACCTGCTAGGTTTTCTAAGAATATTGAACAATTAAACATGCTAAAAATTGCAGCTAATCAAGTCTGTGATTATTGGACTACTCCTAGCAATAGGGTTTTGATTACACACATGACCATATAAGGACCACAACCCCCATGAGTTTTTTGGTTGTGATCCTCAGGTCCTGTAGCCCAATGGGCCTACTGAGAAATTGAACATCGACATCAGTTTGCATATGTTGGTATTTAGGTTACCACCACTTCCACCTGATATCATTGTACAACATTTATATTGACCATAGCAGTCGATCAAGCTAGAATTTTTGGATTAGACCATAAAATCATCCACGGTCCCTATGGTTTCATTACACCTCTCATTCTCACTTCCATGACCTTGTCTAGAAATCTATACGAGGCCCCCGCAAGTCACTTTCCATGTGTTCTACAACCAGTGACTAGAATCTCAGTAGATCTCAACATTGACTAGAGTCTCTGAGCAGCTATTATATTGAGATCAATCCATCACACCACATCAGGATAGGAGAGAATTCTTTGCCTTAGAATCGTAGATCCCGATAATTGCATGTCGAAGATATAAGGTTACCTCATTATTTTACCCATCACCACCACATTAACATCTACTTCTACTCTACACTAGATGTCTCGGCATGACCTCGGGAAATCGGGTGCAAAGAAGGTCACATGTTGATTTTCTTTCATACAAATTGGTGAACATGACATGAACAATTAATTCTTTCTTATTTCCTTTTCTTTCATTTCTACTACCTCATTTTTCCATTTCTTTCCCTATTTTTGTAGGTATTTTATTCTTTCTAAAATATGTCTTGAAGTGAGTTTGGTGGGCTATTTGGCTTTGATAGATATTACACCAATGTGTAACCACAATAGTCCCCTTCTCTTTCAATATGTGGTGACAATTACACAAGAAATGTCCTAACCTCCCCTAGTTACACTTCAAACACAATTAATTATGTAAGGATGGAGGATGTTGATCAACCGTTAAACATGAAATACGGTCAACCCAATGCAAACCATGTTGTTATCACAAATGGAACAGGTTCTTACCATAGAGTCCTATCAAGACCTCACATTTCCATGTAATCAACAAAAGATGAAACATTCACACAAATAACAAATCCTCTTCATCAGATAGATAAGTCATTAGATAGAATGAAGGCTACATCCTCTGAGATTTCAAATGCCTATCCTAAGATTCTTACTTTTGAGGCAAACAAGAATTATAACACTGAAAAATTCATGACATGGTATCATTTTCCTACTCAATCAAACCCTATGCCACTGACACCCGAACAAGGACTTGATCCTCTCCCAACGATCTTATTTCTACTTTAGTAGGGAGGATTAGAGAACTATAAAGTGCCCAGATTTCATAACCAACACATGCAGTAGGGCAAGAACATGGGATACCTAGTTGACAACAAAGGATACATCCCTCTCAATGAAAAACCAACGCAATATCCTGTACAACAAGGTTATCGGGTTCATTTAAATCCAAGTGATGTTCTCATAAGATTAGACATAATAGGGATGGGCCCTCATCTTTCTCAAGGTTATCCTATGCAAGGTTTGGCCTGAAGTGTGTTCTCAAATTCTTCCACAATAGGCAATGTGACGTTCCCTAGTTCTACGCCCGCTAGTCCATATACTGGTACTATCCCACTCTACATGCACATGTATTCAAAAACACCCCATATGGACCCATTTAACATTCATGCTCCTCACATGCCATATATAGGGACCCCATACATTCCTGTCAACACTTATAATGCAACTTATCCAAATCCTCCTCCGCCTCCTCATCAAGGATCTTCAATGGTGGAATTTTATGCAATGGGTACATACATTGAGTACTCAAAGGAGCCTCTTGAATTCACCATACATGGTTTCATGCTTCCACACCCATTGTTGTATCTTCTAAAATTTAAGGGAGAAGTAGACCCAAATGCTCATAGCAAGGCCTATGCTACTTGCTATCAGGGAATTACTTCCTTGGGATGTTTTAGTGGCTAAGATATTTCCAAAGACTCTTGAAGGAATCACACTGGATTGGTATTACCATATTCTAGAAGCTTTTATACAATCCTTTAAATAACTTATTTTTGAGTTCATCAAATAATTTGACATGAACAAGTTGTTGTGTACAAGGATTAGGAAGTACCTACATATTAGATAGGAGAAAAATGAATCTACCACCCATTTCATCTAGAGATGGTGCAAACTTCTCTATTCCCCTGCAAGTGCACCCAACATGGACCAGATGGAACTTTGTGATCTTTTCCTTCACTTTATTAACTAAGAGACTAGAGAGGAAGTCCATAAGTTTCCTTTCCGTAGTTACGAGGAAGTATTAGAAGGTGTGCTTTGGATTGACCAAGCCGATATAGATAGTGGGAGTAAGATCTATGGTCCCAATGGGAAATTGGTATCCCCAAATCAAAATAATACAAATTATCAAAAAAAATGGTGCGCTGATAACCAAGGACCTAAGGGCATGAATCGTAATCATGGTGCTACCAAAAATAGTGCTACTCATCAAGCTAAAAATGTTGGTTTTCCAAACAAGGACAAAAAATAACAATAACAATAACTTGGGAAATCAAAAAGGCCCTAAAAATGTGCCTTCTGTCAACACAGTTGATGTAAACCATCTGTCACAAAATACAAATCAAACCCAAGGACCAAACCAATATCAAAACTTTGGCCAAGGAGCAACGAATCATGGTTATAACAACCAATTTCAAAATTATAACTGAAGTTATAATCAAAAACAACAAGATACTTCTCAAATGCCAAGAGATTATGACCCTAGCCTATATTGTGGTTTCCATAAGGTTCAAGGTCATGATGATAGGAATTTCCATGATTGCAACAAGTTTCTGCAAAGACTTCCTGAAAACCAAAGGCATCTCTTTGTAGACACGTTCCTAGAAAATCCTGAAACAAAATTGCAGCCAAGTGATACTGGACTTGTCACACCCAAAATTGAAAACCCTAAACATCCTACGGATTTCCAAGTGAATCCTCATAATATAAACAAGGTTATTCCTATAGGAAACAATGACCATGAAGCCTCAACTTCTGAAAACTTTCAGGTTTCTCCTAACCTTGGTTTCAAATGATAATACAAAAATCTTGGGGTTAGTCGAACTAGAGGTCGAACCAAAAATTAATGCGACAACTCGGATGAAGGATTACATTTCACAACCCTTACCTTATCTTTCCTTCCTACAGGATGATGTTCCTATAATTACAAAACTAGTAGGAGCTTATGATTTAATATCATATTTGAACAAGACCCTTTTCTCACATTTTGTTTCTAGATTTACTGAAGAATTCACCTGTGCATCATTCTGATTAGCTCAATGCACTCATTCTTGGTCATATAATCCATGTTACGCCACCTCTTAGTGCTCAAATTAAATCATATTTACTTTGACATACATCTTCCGAGACAGAATGATAGGGATATTGGGTTTGTTTTTTATATAGACAAGATGCCACCCGACGCTGAAATTTCCCGAAGAGGTGATCCTGCCTTATTTTTTCAAGTATGGGTTTATAACAATTGTATCAAGAGAGCCATGATTGACAACGGGGATGGTATGAATTTGGTTCCCTTCTCTTTCTTACAAAAGTTGGGATATGGAGAGAAAAATTGTTCATGTACAAGAAACACATTATGGGGGTACAAAAGTCTTAAAGTGACATTGATTGGAACCATAGTTCTTCCAGTCACACTTGGTCCAAAAACCATGTTGACAGATTTTTACATTATTGAAAAAGAAACAAGCTATAACATGATCCTCAGGAGACCCTGGATTCATCGAATAAAGGTTATCCCTTCAACCCTATTCCAGGAGATTAGATTCTTCCATTTGGGGAAGGTATTCATCACTCAAGGGGATCCTAAGCCCTTTGATATACACTTAGAAAACCTCAAGAATAATAAAGGATTCCATATGGAGTACGAACTTCTTGCAAATCAATTAAACAAACCACCTCATTCAAAATAGCTAGTCCTGGGTCACCCTAGGTGGTTTCGAAGGTCGAAGTCATTGACCCAAAAACATTTGAGGTGGCAAAAAAAGATAAGGGTAAATCAATATCTATGGAAGAAGTTTCCACTAAAACCACAAAAAAAATTATGACACTCTTAGAGGGTGATGATCCAATCTTCCTCCTGTTTGAACCACAAGGGATAGGTAGTATTCTCGGTTTAGCATCTCTTCCCTCCGACAACTTAGGTCTAAGTGTAAACATGATAGAATTAACAAACAAAGATGGGTAATTTGATATTGAAACGATTCCCATAAAAATCATCTCTGAGGTTTGTTCTACTCTAAACCCTGATTACAACCCACGTGTGTCTGAAACAAATATTTCCATATCCATGGGGCAAGTGCCTCATCATTCAGAAAGTCTCACAAGTAAACAAAACAATCTACATTGGAAACAAGGCTAAGCAGCATAGCCATGCTCACCCACACACCATGTCTCAAGAACGTGACAAAGATGTGCACGAACGCATCTTTCAAACAAATGATTTTAATGCTTGGACATATACGCTTCTGGGAAAGGGTTTATAGGTTTAAACCCATAATGGTGGGCCCTTGTCAAGAGAATGAAAATTTTGAGGATCATGGTTCTCCACTGTGTACTTTTAGGGGTGAAAAGTTTGATATTCGTCAACTTTCTTCGCCTTAGACATCACGACATGTAGTTTCACCTACATTTCCAAATGTAAATTACTACATCCGCATTGCATTTTCATCTTCTAATTCATTTTGTAAATTTGTGATCAAGGGACTTATTCTTATAGCAATTCCTAAAAAATTCTAAAAACATTGGCAAAACATTCAAATCATGTCTCTTCAAATCTTCATTGTGTCATCAATTTTTTCCAAATCATTTCATTAGTCCAAGAAAGATAAGATAAATATTTGACAATAATCATACGAAGGCCTGCATACTTGGTTCTACTTATAGTTTCTTCTAGGTTAGGTGTTTTTTTGCCGATGGTTTGTTCTAGAAGATTCATCATGTCGCATCTATCTCAAAAACATCTCTTTAGAAATAAGAACATTCTATCCATTTTTCCTAGATAAATAAGTCAAATGAAAATCCACATAAAATTTTTATTTTACACATTTCTTTTCCCTACCAACCTTCGGGTGTTGAGCCTACATCTTGTTGTCCACTCAAAATTCCCTGCTCTTAAGAAAGTGAATTTTCAAAATTTTGAGTTTGAGTGTCTTCTATGTTGTACTGAAAATGTTAAAAAGTCATGAAAGTGAGAAAGTCTGCGTTTTTGGGTCATTTTGAGTGTTTTTCGGGCCTGTCGGACATTTTTGTCCCGCGTGTCCCAAGTTCAAAAGTGCGCTCTGTTCCATTTTCGGCCGATTTTCCTTGAACCACGTACTTCAACACTTTCGCGTCCCAAATGTCCCAAACTCTTCCGGAGCCATTATTACCTTTTCGCCCAAATCAGCCGAGTCGCGTGTTTCACGCATTCATGTCTCACATGTCCCAAATGAACCAAGTGCCATTCGTGCTTATTTTTCCCGCTCTACCCGAATATCATGCTTATTCAAATGAGTAGGTATGTGTTAAATGCGCATTCATTGTCTTTCTCTCTCCTAATCGGCTCTATAATTAATGAACCCCCTATGCCATTTTCACACTGCTTCCATGCTATCCTTTGCTCGAACCCTTGCAATATAATTTCCTGCGCGTGTATCCCTTCACTCTGTAATTCTTTCCCGAAGTCTAGCTCGCGTCTCTTTCCTCCGAATTACTATCAATATGAAGATCAAATTTCAGGGACAGGAGCAAATCTCGCCACTAGAATCTTCCGTTTCCAATGTTGGGGACAGTGAAGCTCGTCATCTTGATTTCAGCAATTTTTGGGCAAGGATGGCGGATGCAAACCCTACACCTATGGCGCAGATGATTCACGACAGTGCTTTGGCTTTCGCTGGAGGTTTCCCGATCTCGGTACAGTGTGTTGATACAGTGCTTTCATGCGGAACTCACTTCGACCCTGATTTGAGTGAATTAACCAATGTACACGGGGAACTCATCGCCAAGCTGGATGCTGCCGCCATTAGCACTGCTTTGAGGATCCCAGAGATGGATAACGCCATAGTTGTTTCCCGGGATCAAGCACAGGCCCTGTTTAACCAAGACAACGATAAATACAAGGCGCGGGGTGGCGAAGTCATGGCTTTAAAAACCCTAAGAAGGGAGCATCTCGCCTATCCAAGACTCTCTTCAGAGTAGATTTCAATGAAGAGTTGTCAGATTTCATAATCCTACTAGCTCGGGTGATGGGCTTACCTTTTACTAACGAGTTCCATTTCTGGATGTGCCCGCTCATCAGCATGGTGTGCGAGGGAACTCAAAATATCAAGCTGGGCAGAAATCATCAGCATGAATTTGGCGGAGGAGCTGTCTAATGTACAGCAAACGAAGAAGTTCTACATGACTTTGTACCTGATGTATACTCTGGCGGCATCAAGACAATGGTTTGGTTTTTCTTACATTGATGCCCACAAGGATGATCCTATATATGCCTACTACCCGCAGTTCACCCTAGAGACCAGCAATCGCAATTTCAGAAGAGTAAATGATGCTTTCACCATGTACGTGGTCAGGCTGCTTGAGGGTAACACTGCTAGAAGTTTTTCAGACAAAGCCATGAACTTGATATCGCACTACGGTGCCTATTTTATTAAATTTAGAAAATTCTCTTATATCAGGCTTGCTGGCTATGAGAGCACCCCTCTGAGGCTTCCCATGTTCTGCAATGATAAGATGGCTTTGATTGAAGTATGCAGGTAGTTAGACAAATTGCACAGAACCTGCAGAGACAAGAAAATTTCTGGTTTGCACTTTCCCATTTCTTTGGGAAATTACACTTGTAAAACAGCCCTGGACGCTCAGAATATAGAGAGAGCCCTGGTCCCTATCACTGTTCATTTATTCAAACCAAGAACTTGCTTCGACTTGAAGAAGTTCATTGAGCAGAACATCAAGATAATATATCATCATAGGGCAGATACAGAAGACTACTGGGCTGACTGTGCAGATGATTTTGAGGCTAGGAGGAGGCAATGTGGCAGGTTCTCTCTGCAATTGATCCAAGAACTCGGCTTGTACCAAGTTCCTAAAGGACTCAAGGATGACAATTCTGATCTATACTCATCTGAGTATGACAATGTGATTAAACACACTCCCTTGGAGGACTTGGATTGGAACAGGAAAGAGAAAGATGATTTGGCTGAGATCCTAGCTCCAGTCTTAGTCAGGACTAAGGTTTGGTTTGACAGGAAAGTTCGAGAGCTCAGAAGGCACTCAGGAGAATCCTCTTCTAAGGATGTTTCAACACCAAGGAGGGAAGCATCGACTCCCATATCAGACACACCTGTGCAAACCCCTCCTGCCTCATCAACGCAAGGACCTATAGCTTCCACTCCTTCTTCATCCACTCAAGTGTACCAGAAGAAACTCAAAGAGGTTAAGAAGGAGCCTGTGGAAAAAGATCCTCAAAGTAAACAGGTAGAAGTGCCTTTGGGACCAGAGAACATCATTGTTCTCAGTGAAAGTGAAGAGAGTGAAATGCCAACCCCTGCAAATGCTCCTGAAGATCCAACAGATAAAGATAAGGAAGTCCAGTGCACTGAATTTCCAAGTGCTATTGATTCTTCTGCCGTAATTGTCTCAAGCACCCCACTCACATCTCAACTTGAGACCACAGTTGTGCAAACCTTGAGCGTCATGAGCTCTATGTCTCTTGGTCCTCATGCCCCCCTTGCTGCTTCCTCTTCCTCTTTTGTGTGGGTGCAACCTTTTGTTGACAGTAGAAAGAGGAAATCTTCCTCTCGGAGCTCAGCGCCAAATTTTGATGTTGTGGCAGCCTTGTTGGGCACTACTCCTTCTCGTGCCAAGAAAGCCAAAATCACCTCCAGAATAGTGTCTGATGCTCAAGGTCAGCAATTCCTAGAGATTGCTAAGCCTACAGTGGACAAATCGGAGCAGGACTTGCAGGCATCTGACTTAGAGCTCTCAAGAATTCCAATGGGAGAGTCTACTCCTGAAGGTGAGATCCACAACCTCCAGGAAACGGTCACAAGAGTCATTGGGAGGGTAGAGAAAGGGCAGAAAACTATTGAACAGTTGGAGGAACAAGCCCAGATTCTTACAAGTTTTATCAAATCTCTTTTGTCTAAGGACAAAGTTTTGGACCCTACCCCATTGACTACTCTTCCACCTCCTGTAATTTTGAGCCAAGATGAAATATAGAGTATCAAAGACATGCACAAGTATTCTGTCTATGACAGAGCTATGGAGGCCATGGTGGAAGATATGCTTGTTGCAGGATTGAATTTCATCGATGAAGCTTTCAAACTCCATGAAAAGGTGAAAAATTTGCAAGAGAAGCTCTCCTCTACTATCGGGGTCATGGAGAAAGAGCTCAAACTCTGGAGCAGTTGCATAGTAGACCTCCGTCTCATGGGACAGACAGATGAGAACATTTTATTGGCGAATAAGGTTTTTGATGGTGCAAAGGGTAAGCTGTCAAAGTATTGGGTTTACAGCGTGGAGTGGAAGATCAAAGTCTTGGAGGAGGCTTTGGGAGAGCTGAAGAATAGCTGGTAGAAAGGTGAGGCTTTCAAGACACTAGTTATATTTGCTTTCAAAGATATACACTGTCATCTTCAGGATGAAACTTCTGGTGTGCCTCTTTCCTTGCAAGAAATCAAAGCTCAATTCAGAGCTTTTGTTAAAGACAATCTATTCAAGGAAAGCTCCATCTCTAAAGAGAAAATGAAGGAGATCTGCTCTCTTCAATCTACCATTAAAGAAGCAAATAAAGATTATCATACTCATGTCGAGTTTGATAAAGAAATGGAAAAGTGTCTTGGATTTTGGGGTCAGTCTACAGCCAACACGTCAGTCCCTCGTGGCAGAGACATAGCTGAGGCATTGAAAATATTCAGGCAGCGGATTTTGAAGTCAGTGGGTCCCTCCCAGTAACTGACCACCTGTCTTCTTCTCCTTATTCTTTTCTCTTCTTCCCATTCTTTTTCCGTTTTCTTTGTAAAAATTTGAGGTATTGCGGTTGGCAGTCCTTAACTAATCTTAGTTAAAAGAAGTGGTTACAAAGAGTAACTGATTTGTAAGCTATATAATGGCCTCTCTACGCCATTCTGAAGGGAGGAAGAACTTGGTTTATTTTCTAAAAGTGTAAATAGATCATAAGGAAATCAATACTGAAGGGCTTTCCATTCTTTGTCTATCTGATCTCTGTTATTCCTAAGCTTTCATTTTTATTTTTGTGAAGATCATTTGTCTCTAGTTTGTTAGTCTTGTCGATTGCATACTCTCCAACTTTGCAAGCATGGTGATCTTGTATAACCAAGAAGGAACTTTGTGTCCTTGATTAATGAATCTGTGTTATGTTCTGACAGATGTTATTTACAGAACTATGTGTCTTTAAATTCCATCTTATTTATACGATACAAGTGATCTTTTTTCAATTCACTGTAGTTTCGCATACATAAAGAATTACTCTGTTATCTATAATTCTGCATGTTTCCTTTCTGCTCATTCACATACTCTCATTCCTCAGTCCTTTTCTAATTGATGATCTTTATCGAAAACACTTTCGTAATATCCAAGTTTAACCAGAAAATCATGTTTTTTATATTTGTAAATAGGTTCGTTTCTGAATAAGGGAACCTCTCCCATTAAAGAGGAGGGACTTCTTGTCCCCTGACTGTTGCTCTTCGTAAAGTCCTATTTGACGGCCAACAGTTTTTGGCGACTCCGCATTTTACTCGAGGGAGAAGGGCCCTTGGTATTGAAGATTCTCAGTTTCAGCTTTTGGAGCAACAGGGTTTTCCTTTCCCTTCAATAAGTAATAGAAGGACTTGTTCGACAAGCACTCCACCTGTTCAAGATAGAAGTCCTACGGATGGTATTCCCTCAGAGCCAGCTAGTCCTAATCTTCGAGCTTTGATTCTTGCTGGTGTTGTAGTTCCTCTCCAAGCCATTTTTCCAAGAATGGCGGTACCATTTCCCTGGGGTCATCGTGTCAGGCCCCTTGCTCTTCCTCAGCCTTTGCATGAGTTACCCAGAGGTAACCGGAAGAACTTCCCTAAATTCAAAGGTGATGGCAAAGTGCATCCTGATGAACACATCGCAACCTTCATAGTTACATGTGGAGTTCTGGGAGTTGAACACGAAGACATCTCCGTGAGACTATTCGTTGAGACTTTACAAGATAATGCTACTGATTGGTTCTATCACCTTCCGGCTGGTACTATCACTAGCTGGGACACCATGAGAACTAGGTTTGAAAACCGTTTCAAACCAGCAGAAGATGTGCATGCATTGCTAGCCCAAATCTCTCAGATAAAGAAAGATTCACCAGAGCCCATGAGAGAATTTGTGGCCCGATTCAACAGGTTAATTAATAAAATTCCGGTAAATACTCGACCTGTTGATCAAATCCAAAAATGTTTCTTCCTAAATGCCCAATCGCCTGAAGTCAGCTATGCGCTGAGAAGGGCTAATCTTGCAACATTGGTTGAGGATCAAACTCTTGTTGTTAGTGTCGAGGATGATTTAATCATGTCAGGGAAGTTGAGGAGAGACCCTCCCAAATCTAAGTCTACTGCTTCCTCCTTTTCCACCCCTGGACCTAATATTGATCCATTAGTTCAAAAAATTGCGAATGATCTCATTGCTATAAAGAAACAATTGGCTCAGCATGCTCCTTATGCAGACGTTCCAAGGAGAAATTTTCAGCCCAGAAATCGTTTTCCTGCTTCTCAAACAAGATTAGTGCCTGAAGGACCTCCTGTTAAAGTTCCTGTCAATGCTACCTGTGAAGTTGAGGAACCAGAGGATGATGAGGATAATGAAGCTTGCGAGGAATTGGTGGAAGAAGTTGATGATGAAGCAGATGAACTTGAGGGATCTCGAGTTAATTTCTTCACCACTGAGGGCATTGATGATGAAGATGATTATGATGAAGTGGTAGCAAACATGAATAGCGAATCATTTGCTGTCGTGACTCGAGAGTAGACAAATCAGAGGGAGAAAGTGATGCAGCCCCCCAAGAAATCTAAGGAGCAGCCGGAAACTATCCCTGTAATTGCAAAAAGAGGATCTCCTATCCCCACTTTATCTACACCAAAGGTAATTCCTGTCAATTCTACTAGTAAAGTTACTTCTTTTTCTCCTAAAGTTGATAAGCCTAGGATTTCAAATGATGATGGCCCATCCACTTTTGGGTCTTTTGATATTATTGATCATCTGAAAAAGACTAAGGTTCAAATCTCAGAGGCTGAGTATTATCAAACCCATCCCAAAGCTTTTGCCAAAATGATTCAATTTGTTAATTCCCATTTTAAAATCACCTCTAAAGGCCTTTTACCTACTCCTTCTACACCACAGCCTAGTCTGGTAGCTGCTGTCACCTCACCTCATGACAAAATTAAACCATTTTATGTAACACTTCTTATAGCTGGTCATAGGCTCAGTAATTGTGTCATTGACTCAGGAGCCTCAGATAATATGATGCCTGCTAAAGTAGCTCATGCTTTAGGCTTCACCCTCACATGCACTTATGGATCCTGTTACTCCATGGAGAGTAAGGAGGTGCCCCTGGTCGAAAGAATTAAAGATGCACAAGTGGCTTTTGCTGCTTTGCCTGAAAAGAGAGTTTTGGCTACCATCTTAGTAGCAGATATTCCTCCTTCATACGGGATGTTGCTAAGTAGGAACTTCTGTAAGGATGTGGGTGGAGAAATTCAAATGGATTGGTCACATGCACTCGTACCTGTTAATGGACAAATGAAGAAGTTGATGCCTGAGAAGCAATCTGAGTATATTGTACAAAAAAGGATGATCCTAAAGCACAAATACTCTATGAGGATATGGGTCATGGCAACTACATGATTATATCCCCTGATGAAATCCAACTCCCCAAAGTGTCACCTAAAGATCCTAATGGTGTTTGGATTTTAGAGTTTGACGGAAGTTGTTCCTCAGCTGGTTCTTGAGCTAGTGTACTACTGATGTCCCCTGAAGGAAGCCTACATCCTTTTTCATTTAAGTTGCAGTTCGAAAATACTAATAATACAGCAGAGTATGAGGCTCTCATTCTTGGACTGCAAGTGGCCAAAGAACAAGGTGTAAAGAATCTTCTGGCTCATTGTCATGCAGAATTGATTGTAAAGCAAGTGAGAAGCCTTTTCCAGGTAAAAAATGGAAGGTTGAAACATTACCGGAATCAGGTTTGGGATTCCATTGAATTTCTTGATGCTTTCTCCATCGAAGCAATACCTAGGGAGAAGAACAGCAAGGCTGATTCACTAGCAGTCTCAGGGTCACTGTTGATTCCTCATCCTAACTTCTCTCAGGATAAGTTCACCATTGAGATGGTCCATCGGCCTAGTGTACCTGATAATACCAATAGTTGGCAAGTTTTCAATGATGATCAACACTTACTTTCCTTCCTTGAACTCAAGGGTAATTTCAAACAGCTGTATTTTGAAGGAAATGACAACCTACCTCGTGAAAGTGTGCCCTTTGACAAAGCAGTCACTCGAGGAGAAGAAACGGATCAGGATGGATGCATCAATCTCAAAGGAAACAATATTCCTAAAGGATTGGTGAGTTTGGAGGAACTATTCGATAAACATGATAGGTATGTGAAGTCTAGAGCTTCCGCTGGACCTCAGCAATCAGCTGAGTATGATAAGATTGATATTGGGAGTTCTACTGATCCTAAGCTCATGAATATTGGAAAATTTTACACAGCAGATGAGAGGAAGAAAGCAATTTACCTTTTAAAGAGGTATAAGGATGTTCTTGCTTACTCTTATGAAGATTTGAAAGCTTTCAAACCAAAAGATATGCAACATTTTATTCCACCCAAGCCTGGAATCAAGCCTTTTAAGTAGAAACAGAGACAATACAACCCCAAAATAGCTGACACCATCTTTTAGGAAATTCAGAAGTTGTTGAAGGCTAAAATCATTTTTCCCATTCACCATTCAACATGGATTGCAAATATTGTGCCTGTTAGAAAGAAAAATGGTGAGATCCGCATCTGTGTTGAATTCAGGAACCTAAATCAGGCTTCCTTGAAAGATAATTATCCTTTGCCCATGATGGATCAGGTCTTGCAAGCAGTAACAAGATCTGAAATGTTATCTATGCTTGATGGATTCTCGGGATATAATCAGGTAGAGTTTGATACTGCAGATCAACACAAAACAGCTTTCACTACTCCTTGGGGTACCTTTGCTTACAAGAGAATGCCTTTTGGGCTTATTAATGCTGGTGCCACTTTTCAGAGAGCTATGGATCTGGCTTTTGGAAGTTTGAAAGGGAAGTGTATTGTCATATACTTTGACGACCTGACAGTGTTTTCTAAAACAAGAGTGGATCATTTTGATCACCTGGAGACAGTTCTGCTAAGATGCTAAGAGCATGGGATTTCTTTGAATCCTAAAAAATCTATCTTTTGTGTCACAGAGGAAAATTATTAGGGCACATTGTCTCGAAAGATGGTATTAATATTGATCCTGAATGAGTACAAGCTACCAGAAAATTCCTCTCCCAACCAGCAAAAAGGGCGTGCACTCTTTCTTTGGTAAGATAAATTTTTTAAGAAGGTTCATCCCTAATTTTGCAGAGTTAACTTTGAATATTTCTCAGATGATGAAAGGGAAACAAACGTTTGGTTGGTCTTCTGAAGGAAAGGAATCCTTTGAAGGTATCAAGAGAGCTATTCCTAAAACTCCTGTTTTAGCCTGTCCTGATTTCAGCAAAGATTTTATTATCTATTGCTATGCCACAGATAATACCTTGGCCGCTATTTTGACTCAAGAAGACTCTAACGAGCATGAACTCCCAATTGCGTTCATGAACTATATTCTGAAAGATCATGAGTTAAAATACACCATGATGGAGAAACATGCTTTTGCAGTGGTCAAAGCTATTAAGCAGTTTTGCTTTTACATCCTCAACTCTCATTCCATGGTGTTGGTTCCAGATACAACGGTTAAGTCAATTCTCACACAACAAGAATTTGTATCCAAGAGAGGGAACTGGGTTGCTAAGGTCCAAGAATATGACATTTATATCAAACCGACCAAGCTGGTTCATGGAAAAGGTCTTTGTGAGCTCATTGCTGAAGGAGCTAAGCATGAATTACTGGAGAACAAAGTTGGCCTTCCTACCGTTCTGTTCCTTAGCTCAGTTGATGAATGGTATGCTGACATCGCCCATTTTCTCACCTATGGGGAATGCCCCTCTCATTTAACTGCCAAAGAAAAGAGGACTGTTAAATTGAGGTCAGTGCAATATGTGTTGTGGGAAAATGCCTTGTTCAAACGTGGATTAGATGGAAGATTTTTGAAATGCGTGGACAAGGAACAGCAGAGAAAGATGCTCTCAGCTTTTCATGATCAGGCATGTGGAGGGCACTATTCATCAATGGTCACTGCTCACAAGATTCTTCATGGAGGATATTACTGGCCTTCCTTGTTCAGAGATGCATCCAAGTGGGTTGATAAATGTGAGGCTTGTCAGACCTTCGTGGGAAGACCCAAATTGGCCTCTTTGCCTCTTAAACCAGTTGTAATTGAAGAACCTTTTCAACAGTGGGGTTTGGAATTCATCGGAACACTTAATCCTGCTTCGAGTGCTAGTCATACTCATGTACTAACTACCACAAACTATTTCACCAAATGGGTGGAAGCTATTCCAATTAAGAGTACTACTTCTGAAGTGGTATGCAGCTTTATCAAAGAGAACATCTTGGTAAGGTATGGTGTACCTAACAAGATTGTAATAGATAATGCTTCAAATTTTTCTTCAACTGAGATAATGGATTTTTGCTATGGGTATGGCATTTCTTTGGCTCACTCCTCAGATTACTATCCTCAGGGAAATGGGCAAGCAGAATCCACTAATAAAAATTTGGTGACTATTATAAGGAAATTAGTCAATGAGTCTCAACGAAACTGGCACAAGAAGCTCTATGATGTTCTTTGGGCAGACATGATTACACTAAAGAGAGCTATTGGAATGTCCCCTTTTCAAGTGGTATATGGAGTAGAAGCTCAACTGCCAGTAACAGTGGAACTGCCAGCCTTGCATCTAATGAAGGCCATTGAAGATACTAGTTTCAGTGATGCTTTGGATAAGAGAATTATGTATCTTCACAAACTAAATGAGGACAGATTCAAGGTTGCTGATAGGATATCTGTTCACCAGCAGAAGGTAAAGGTCCTATTTGACAAGAAAGCCAGGTTCAAAGATTTCCAAGTTGGAGATACTGTGTTGTTATGGTATAAAAGGCATGAACCTCGTGGCAGCCATGGCAAGTTCGATTCCCTTTGGCTCAGACCTTTCAAGATCAGACACTTTGTTGGTAAAAATTCCTTTTATCTTGATTACATGGATGGTTCTCCTCTCCCACTTCCTTATAGTGGGCAGTACCTTAAGTTGTTCAAGTCCTTGGTGATTAGGAAGTCCTTTGTATATTCTGTACAACATTTTTGTTTTTCTTTCCTTTTTGTTTTGGTGTGTTGTCCTCTATATTGGTCTGTTTTTAGACTTCGTGGCCCAATGGATAAGGTATTGGTCTGCTTCCCCAAGTTTGTCTAAGTTCTTACCTTGTCCCATTCCTTGAATTTATGCCAAGTCATCCCCAGAAGGAACCAGCTGTTGTCCACTCAAAATTCCCTGCTCTTAAGAAAGTGAATTTTCAAAATTATGAGTTTGAGTGTCTTCTCTGTTGTACTAAAAATGTTAAAAGTCGTGAAATTGAGAAAGTCTGTGTTTTTGGGTCATTTTGTGAGTTTTTCGGGCCTGTCAGACATTTTTGCCCCGCGTGTCCCAAGTTCAAAAGTGTGCTCTGTTCCATTTTCAGCCGATTCGCCTGAACCACGAACTTCGCGCTTTCGCGTCCCAAATGTCCCAAACTCTTCCGGACCCATTGTTACCTTTTCGCCTGAATCGGCCGAGTCGCGTGTTTCGCGCATTCGCGTCTCACATGTCCCAAATGAACCAAGTTCCATTCGTGCTTATTTTTTCCCGCTCTACTCAAATATCATGCTTATTCAAATTGGTAGGTATGTATTAAATGTGCATTCATTGTCTTTCTCTCTCCTAATCAGCTATATTATGAACGAACCCCCTATGCATTTTTCACACTGCTTCCATGCTATCCTTTGCTCGAACCCTTGCAATATAATTTCCTGCGCGTGTATCCCTTCACTCTGTAATTCTTTCCCGAAGTCTAGATCGCGTCTCTGTCCTCCGAATTACTATCAATATGAAGATCAAATTTCAGGGACAGGAGCAAATCTCGCCACTAGAATCTGCCGTTTCCAATGTTGGGGACAGTGAAGCTCGTCATCTTGATTTCGGCAATTTTTGGGCAAGGATGGCGGATGCAAACCCTACACCTATGGCACAGATGATTCACGACAATGGTTTGGCTTTCGCTGGAGGTTTCCTGATCTCGGTACAGTGTGCTGATATAGTGCTTTCATGCGGAACTCACTTCGACCCTCATTCGAGTGAATTAACCAATGTACACGGGGAACTCATCGCCAAGCTGGATGCTACTGCCATTAGCACTACTTTGAGGATCCCAGAGATGGATAATGCCATAGTTGTTTCCCAAGATCAAGCACAGGCACTGTTTAACCAAGACAGCGACAAATACAAGGCGCGGGTGGCGAAGTCATGGCTTAAAAACCCTAAGAAGGGAGCATCTCGCCTATCCAAGACTCTCTTCCAAGCAGATTTCAATGAAGAGTTGTCAGATTTCATAATCCTACTAGCTCAGGTGATGGGCTTACCTTCTACTAACGAGTTCCATTTATAGATGTGCCCGCTCATCAACATGGTGTGCGAGGGAACTCAAAATATCAACTGGGCAGAAATCATCAGCATGAATTTGGCGGAGCAGCTGTCCAATGTATAGCAAACGAAGAAGTTCTATATGACTTCGTACCTGATGTATACTCTGGCGGCATCAAGACAATGGTTTGGTTTTTCTTACATTAATGCCCACAAGGATGATCCTATATATTCCTACTGCCCGCAGTTCACCCTAGAGACCAGCAATCGCAATTTCAGAAGAGTATATGATGCTTTCACCATGTACGTGGTCAGGCTGCTCGAGGGTGACACTGCTAGAAGGTTTTCAGACGAAGCCATGAACCTGATATCGCACTACGGTGCCTATTTTATTCAATTCAAAAAATTCTCTTATATCAAGCTTGCTGGCTATGAGAGCACCCCTCTGAGGCTTCCCATGTTCTAAAATGATAAGATGGCTTTGATTGAAGTATGCAGGCAGTTAGACAAATTGCACAAAACCTGTAGAAACAAGAAGATTTCTGGTTTGCACTTTCCCATCTCTTTGGGAAATTACACTTGTAAAACAGCCCTGGATGCACAGAATATAGAGAGAGCCCTGGTCCCTATCACTGTTCATTTCTTCAAACCAAGAACTTGCTTCGACTTGAAGAAGTTCATTGAGCAGAACATCAAGATAATATATCATCATAGGGCAGATATAGAAGACTACTGGGCTGACTGTGCAGATAATTTTGAGGCTAGGAGGAGGCACTGTGGCAGGTTCTCTCTGCAATTGATCCAAGAACTCGGCTTGTACCAAGTTCCTGAAGGACTCCAGGATGACAATTCTGATTTATACTCATCTGAGTATGACAATGTGATTAAACACACTCCCTTGGAGGACTTGGATTGGAACAAGAAAGAGAAAGATGATTTGGCTGAGATCCTAGCTCCAGTCTTAATCAGGACTAAGGTTTGGTTTGACAGGAAAGTTCGAGAGCTCAGAAGGCACTCAGGAGAATCCTCTTCTAAGGATGTTTCAACACCAAGGAGGGAAGCATCGACTCCCATATCAGACACACCTGTGCAAACCCCTCCTGCCTCATCAACGCAAGGACCTACAGCTTCCACTCCTTCTTCATCCACTCAAGTGTACCAGAAGAAACTCAAAGAGGTTAAGAAGGAGCCTGTGGAAAAAGATCCTCAAAGTAAACAGGTAGAAGTGCCTTTGGGACCAGAGAACATCATTGTTCTCAGTGAAAGTGAAGAGAGTGAAATTCTAGCCCCTGCAAATGCTCCTGAAGATCCAACAGATAAAGATAAGGAAGTCTAGAGCACTGAACTTCCAAGTGCTATTGATTCTTCTGCCACAATTGTCTCAAGCGCCCCACTCACATCTCAACTTGAGACCACAGCTTTGCAAACCTTGAGCATCATGAGCTCTATGTCTCTTGGTCCTCTTGCCCCTCCTGCTGCTTCCTCTTCCTCTTTTGCGTGGGTGCAACCTTTTGTTGACAGTAGAAAGAGGAAATCTTCCTCTCAGAGCTCAGGGCCAAATTTTGATGCTGTGGTAGCCTTGTTGGGCACTACTCCTTCTCGTGCCAAGAAAGCCAAAATCACCTCCAGAATAGCGTCTGATGCTCAAGGTCAGCAATTCTTGGAGATTGCTAAGCCTACAGTGGACAAATCGGAGCAGGACTTACAAGCATCTGACTTAGAGCTCTCAAGAATTCCAATGGGAGAGTCTACTCCTGAAGGTGAGATCCACAACCTCCAGGAAACGGTCACAAGAGTCATTGGGAGGGTAGAGAAAGGGCAGAAAACTATTGAACAGTTGGAGGAACAAGCCTAGATTCTCACAAGTTTTATCAAATCTCTTTTGTCTAAGGACAAAGTTTTGGACCCTACCCCATTGACTACTCTTCCACCTCCTGTAATTTTGAGCCAAGATGAAATACAGAGTATCAAAGACATGCACAAGTATTCTGTCTATGGCAGAGCTATGGAGGCCATGGTGGAAGATATGCTTGTTGCAGGATTGAATTTCATCGATGAAGCTTTCAAACTCCATGAAAAGGTGAAAAATTTGCAAGAGAAGCTCTCCTCTACTATCGGGGTCATGGAGAAAGAGCTCAAACTCTGGAGCAGTTGCATAGTAGACCTCCGTCTCATGGGATAGACAGATGAGAACATTTTATTGGTGAATAAGGTTTTTGATGGTGCAAAGGGTAATCTATCAAAGTATTGGGTTTACAGCGTGGAGTGGAAGATCCAAGTCTTGGAGGAGGCTTTGGGAGAGCTGAAGAATAGCTGGCAGAAAGGTGAGGCTTTCAAGACACTGGTTATATCTGCTTTCAAAGATATACACTGTCATCTTTAGGATGAAACTTCTGGTGTGCCTCTTTCCTTGCAAGAAATCAAAGCTCAATTCAGAGCTTTTGTTAAAGACAATCTATTCAAGGAAAGCTCCATCTCCAAAGAGAAAATGAAGGAGATTTGCTCTCTTCAATCTACCATTAAAGAAGCAAATAAAGATTATCATACTCATGTCGAGTTTGATAAAGAAATGGAAAAGTGTCTCGGATTTTGGGGTCAGTCTACAGCCAACACGTCAGTCCCTCGTGGCAGAGACATAGCCGAGGCGTTGAAAAGATTCAGGCAGTGGATTTTGAAGTCAGTGGGTCCCTCCCAGTAACTGACCACCTGTCTTCTTCTCCTTATTATTTTCTCTTCTTCCCATTCTTTTTCCATTTTCTTTGTAAAAAGTTGAGGTATTGCGGTTGGTAGTCCTTAACTAATCTTAGTTAAAAGAAGTGGTTACAAAGAGTAACTGATTTGTAAGCTATATAATGGCCTCTCTACGCCATTCTGAAGGGAGGAAGAACTTGGTTTATTTTCTCAAAGTGTAAATAGATCATAAGGAAATCAATACTGAAGGGCTTTCCATTCTTTGTCTATCTGATCTCTGTTATTCCTAAGCTTTCATTTTTATTTTTGTGAAGATCATTTGTCTCTAGTTTGTTAGTCTTGTCGATTGCATACTCTCCAACTTTGCAAGCATGGTGATCTTGTATAACCAAGAAGGAACTTTGTGTCCTTGATTAATGAATCTGTGTTATGTTTTGACAGATGTTATTTACAGAACTATGTGTCTTTAAATTCCATCTTATTTATACGATACAAGTGATCTTGTTTCAATTCACTGTAGTTTCGCATACATAAAGAATTACTCTGTTATCTATAATTCTACATGTTGCCTTTCTGCTCATTCACATATTCTCATTCCTCAGTCCTTTTGTAATTGATGATCTTTATAGAAAACACTTTCGTAATATCCAAGTTTAACTAGAAAATCATGTTTTGTATATTTGTAAATAGGTTTGTTTTTGAATAAGGGAACCTCTCCCATTAAAGAGGAGGGACTTCTTGTCCCCTGACTGTTGCTCTTCGTAAAGTCCTATTTAACGGCAAACACATCTCTTACTAGTGATGTAAGGTTGGGAAATTAGAGAAGTGCCCTTACTTGCCTATGCCTTGTCCATGGCGGTGAGCCCATACTTCCTACTTGTAGCATGAAACAAAGTGTAGAGAACTCTTTAACAAACTTGAAAGTTAGAAACAGTTCATTCAAATATTGTGAAATCAAAAATCAAAGCAATGTGAATTAGATGTCCAAAATTCCAAAAGAGTTTAAAACCTAAAAACCATATTTTTTCAACCAAGTGGCCATGTACGGATCTAGTTCTAGATAAACTGGAAAGCAATTCACATTCTAAACTATGAAGGAAACTTGAGAAGAGTGAGGTTGTAGTGTCTCAATTTGGTTTTGTCAAATCCTTGTCTTTATCTCATTGTTACTATTCAACAAATTTCCATAACTTGTGCCCTTTCTGGATCTTGGTGTTGAGCCCCCACATCTTACTTGTTGTATGGAGTTAGGAGCAGAGCAAGTTCATCCACTTATCATATCACTCTTTCTCCATGTTTTTCCAAAACAATACAAAGTACCAAAAGTTTCTTAGAGAAACTAAAGTTCAACATTACAATGTGACTGCATTATCATATATCAGCATTACAAAACATTTTTTAAAAATATATCATTCTGTTAGCATTCATATCCACTAAATACATTCAAAAAATCATATAAAAATGGAAGTTCTAAACATCAAAAGTACACATGTGAAGTAAGCCAAGACGAATTCAACTTAGATACAATGAATAACAAAGCCAAAAAGAGATATTTGTACATATTATGGTGTATCATAGTTTTGTACAATGCCATCATGCACTAGGTGCATTTGAAACTCTCATAATAATCCTTAAATATACAAAAAAAATTCATATAAATGCCCAAATAAATGGAGACTAAGCAATAATGGCACTCAGCCTATCTTCCTCTTTGAGGACCTTTACGACCACTCTAGCTACATATTTCTTAGGAGTTATTCTCAAAAGCTTTCAAACAACAAAGGGCCAAGCCTAACAAAAAATACCATTCCTAAATCCATTCCAATTCAACCCTAGTCACAAAGGATACAGTCACCGTGGTCCCAGAGCTAAAAAAATATCACAACGATTATATGTGCAAATGAATTGAAAATAAGTTGTTTTGACATATATATGTTGTTATAACTTCGTTTTGAGTGCATATGTTCACGAGGTTGGAGTGCTAACGCAAGTATATCTCTATATTCCTACACAAATGGTAAGTCCTCTTCTCATTTTTATTTAGTGTTTATTTTTCGATGTTTTATCTATTTGCACTTGAGTCTTCTCTCCATCTTACAGGTAGCAGGAGTTTGGATGGAAACGTTTTGACACACGAGCGTGTCATGTATAGCTTCTAACTCCCCATTTTGGAAACTTAGATACTTAGATACTTAGATCATACGGTTTACACCTCTTCATGGGTAAGATACTTCTTCGAGGGGCAATATGTACGCACCCAAAACTGCTTGTGCTACATTGTAAGAAAATGGTTACAAAAGTCCCCAATGATGATTCATGTCATTTCAGAAGATGTTTGAGCTCATAAAACCATATGTAGTGTATATTTGTAGCCTACAAAACCTTACTTAGCCTTTCCACACTTTCTTCCAACTTCTCACCTCTTTCTGTGCAGGTTTTGGCCTTCAGTGCTAGGCCCACCGCCCTACGTAGGGCGGCGGTCCTGTCCGTTTTTTCCAAAATCCATCATGCATGTGTCTAACATGTGACGCTTCACTTAACTTCACTTTTAGGATGCATTTGTGAACCAAATTTTCTAAAAATAGTTTTGATTATTTTGTTCTCCTTCCCTCTTCTATTTTTAAATAGATTTAGCTGGTAGGAACTTCCTCTTCTTACCTTTTGCATGAAGGCACATCCCAGCACCAATTCCTATATATTCCATGCTTGTATTCAAGAAAATTTCCTGAGAATTATGTGTATCTTGCATAGTATTTTTGCCACAATCCTGCTAGGAATTGCATAGCCAAGATTAAATCTCTTGTGTGATCTATCTTCTACTTACATTGCAACCAAAATTCCTTCAAGCTATTGTTGCTAAAGCGTATTCTTCTACTACAGTTCTTGCATTCCCAATCCCTTGGACTCATATTTAAAAACAAAGAAAGAAAGGAACAAACTGAGGGGAGAAATACAAATACAACTAGATTTGGCAAATCTCTTTCTTGTCCAAGTTGGAATTACTTGTTTGTTTGATTCATTTCTCAAATTATCAATTTCGAATCATTAGTTTCAATTACATATCAAATAGAGTAGTAAAATTATTCATTTCAATTGATTAGGAAATTACAAGTAGAACAAATCATTAGAAATATTGCTCTTTGACATTACCAGGGAAGTTTTGGGGAACAATATCTCTTCTAGGGTTATGATTTGTTCTTCACCTCTGAGGTAGGGTTTGAAGAGTTTTGATTAAATTAGGTTATCTATTTTAGATTTAGATTCATGTATTCACATAAGTATTTAGCTATATCTGGATGGTTACTTGTATTTAGTTTTGTTTATTAGATTATACACATTTCTTACAAACTAAAAAAGATCAAAAGTATTTATTTTCATTAGATTAGTTTCCTTTCATTGTTTTGTTCTGAGATGCTGTGAAAACACCAAAAACATATATGAAATTTCCTTTGATAGTTATCTAGTTTTACCAAGATGATTTCAATTCATTCTTCATGACCATAAATGGTCCACAACAAGAAAGTACGTACAGTTGTGATCCTTTGGTCCCATAACCCAATGAGCCAGAATTGTTGACGAAAATGTATGCGGGTTTACGCTCACAAGTTTTACGCATACATGTTATGTTTTCTGAGAAGATTCAATAATTAAACACGATAAACATTGCAGCTAATGAATCCTACAATTATTGGACTCCTCTTGGAAATAGGGTTTGATTACGCGCATGACCATACAAGGACCACAACCACCATGAGTTTTCCGTTGTGATCATTACGTCCCACAACCCAACGGGCCTGCTAACCAAGTTAACATCAACACTGGTTTACGTACATTTGTATTTAAGTCATCACCACTTCTACCTAACATCATTGTACAACTTTCATTATTGAATATAGAAGCCAATCAAGATAAGACTTTCTGGACTAGAGCATAAAATCATCCATAGTCCCTATGGTTTCATTACACCTCTCTTTCTCTACAACTCTGTCTACCTGTCACACTAAATTCTATGTGTTGTGCTAAATGTTCCAAATATTCTAAGATGAATAATATGGTCTACAAGAAACAAAATATAACTATCAAAACCCTATAAAAAGAAAATACAAAATCAATGGGTTGGACTGACTTCAACTACCACAATAATGGACTTACTAAACTAAGTAATGTATAAAATGTAATAGTATGTGTACATGAAATACAGTAGAATCCCTCCCCCTATGAAGTGTGATGCAAATGTCCTAGCTTGTGCCTTGGTGATGGAGCTTTGTGGATGCCAATGCAATAGATGGATGCAACTCTAGATGGAGTGATAGTAGTGTATGATGTTAGGTTCCTCATTATGGTCTCATAAATTTATATTTATAGGATTCTCTTGGTCTAATTTCATAAGTAACCTCGAAAAGGCCGATCATATAAAACACAAGAATGAAAAATGACTAGAAAAGACAAAAAATGGCAGGAAAGTGGAAAATAGACCAAGGTACCCCAGTTAGGGTTAAGAAAATGTGGGATCTTTAGAAATGATTGGGTAAATAGGTGCAATAGGTTGTAAAATATGAAATAAAATAAATAAGATGGACTAAAAGGATAGGATTTAATTAATACTTTCTTCCCTTGGGAACCTTGTAAATAGTAATATGAGACTGGGATAAATAAATGTCTAAAGTGCAAGATTTTTTTACTACAATTTTCCCCCACTTTATGTTGATGAGCAGAAAATCTCGGTAACATAAAGTAGATAAATATGTGTACCTGATGCCACTATAGAGTGATGAAGAAGGTGTGCTGAAGGAATAGACAAATCATGGAATGACAAAAATATGGAGTATAGAAACTATAGATGAAAAATGCACAAATAAAAAAGTGATGAGAGTGAACTTAGGGCGAAACGCATGTGTGTGTAGCTTCCGCAATGTGTAGTGTATCTGCATGGTTAGTAAAGCATATTTGCTAGCGTGAAATGTTGTTGTTGTGTTGTTTCCCTTAATTTAATTGTTTCTTTCTCATATGGCCGAACCTACAAGGAGAAAATGATCAAGTAGTCAAATATGTATATGTGTAAAAATGCTATGGAATAAGTATGTATATGTAAATTATGCAGATGTAAAATACACATAAATAAAGTGTGTAAATGGAACATGTGCACTTGATTCATATCAAGAGAAAGAGTGTAGAAGGATATCCTGTACTACGGGTTTTTAGCCGATCTCATGCCACCCTAGTTGAAGAAGTGTAGGGAGGAAATTCTTTTTGTCCTCCAAGATCTAATCAAATCCAATGAAATGTGTGAAGAGATCTCTATAATGTCCTGGTTTTTTTTACAGTCTAATGCCACTGGCCGAAGTAGTGTAGAGAGGCACACCCCCTATAACCCCCAAGCCTATAACTACTTCCCAGAACTTCTAAGGATGCCATGTCCTTTAAAATTGTCTATGTATGGGGTTCATAGACTGGTTTGAACCCACTCATTATGTATAAGTGCATCGTACTGAATCAGTGTAAATAAGATGTGTTAGTAGAAACCCCAAAATGATGTCCCCCCTCTTTGGAAGTACATGCGACATCACTGATAGGAAACATGTGGCCCTAAAAGAGGGCCAACCACATATAGGATGAAAATTTCTTGGTAGAAACCAAGGCACACACAAACAAGAAGGCTAGCCAAAGACAAGTGTAAAAAAAACAATGCATGCACATAAAGAACATGTGTAAGCTACACAGACAATGTAGTAAATGAAAACTTTTAAGGAAAAATGTAAGCCACAAAAAGTAGGTTATAAACATGGGTCATTACTTATGATGTGGAAAGACATGCAAGGCCGTAAACAACAAATAAGTGTGCACAAAAACATAGGGAAAAAGCCACATACAATGGACAACAATAGCAGCCAAGTACAGAAAAGCAAACAAGTAGTCATGGAAACATGTAATTCTAAAAAACAAGTGTTGCACATAGAACACCTGTTATCATGTTAGAGTAATAACCAATATGTCAAAGCATGTATGATCAAGTAATGTAAGATGCTAAGTACAAAATGAAACAATAGCACCTATATGAGACGAACATGAATGCCCCTAACAACCAGTATAGGAAGGGTAAAAGGAGAGCATCCATTTCACGTGTAGGAGTCATGTATTTGCGATCACATTAAACAAATGCATAAATGCACATGTGTGTATGATATGTATAATGACATATAATAAATCCATCAAACATGTGTAATAAAGTGAACATGTAAAACAATAGCAAGCAAAATTAAATTCCCCCAAGATCATGAAGTATATTGTGGATGGATGGAATGGAATGCAAGATGGAATGATAGGATCCGCTTGTCCCCCAAGTGGATGTAATTATTTTCAAGGAGGTTCATTGTGTTTTCCTCCTCAGCAGTCAATAATGAACCATAAATGAGAGTATGTCATCGAGAAATGATCAAGTAGTCTGTATCGTGTCTAGGGCACTGTGAAAAAATGTGTATATACACAGTGGTGATGGTATGCAACATGTAGAAAGGATGTGCTTAGACCTTATAGCCTAAGTTTATATCACTAGGAGATGAAACATGAAGTGATGATTAAGCACTAAGAATATATCACTATAAGATGAGTTGTAAGGATGAGTGATGCTTCAACACTAAGCGTATATCACTATACGATGAATGGTAAAGAGTGTTTATGTAACCTAAGGTTTATATCACTAGCAAATGATGTAATGAGGGTCATGATCTAACCTAAATTATATACCACTACGAGATATAAATATTGATTAACGATTTAGCCTAAAGCGTATGTCACTAGCCTATGAATGTCGTAGGATGAAATGTCACATTCTGAATGCAAGGTCCATTTAATATGTAAACCTCGATAGTCGAGTATGGGACGAGGAACTAAATTGCATCATAGGGAGGTGAGTGCAGTGTGTACAAAATAATGTATCATGTATAATGAGAATAAAGGACAATGTGATGAATAAAATGTGTAAATGCGTAGTGTTGAAAATGTAAATCTAGATGTGTAGGATGTATAAAATGTAATGTGTGATAATGTAGAATGTATAGATGAAATGTAAAGGTAGGCTCATATATAATGTAGACTAGCACAGTATGTAGAATATATGCATAGTGTATGATGTGAGTGTGTATTGGTTATGTGTGGATAGCCTAATGATGTATTTGGTGTAAGTAGTGTAGGACCCTAAAAGCATAGATGATAGAAATATCAAAAAAGTTGTGGAAATGTATGAAGGGTGAATGCAGAAATGCCAAAATGTTGTAGAAAAAATTGTATGACGTTGGATGCGCAATGTGTGATGCAATGTAATGTGTAGTGCCTAAGGTGTGTTGTGTGGAGTTTAGTGTAATGGTAATCCCTCAACAGTCAAGTGTGAACCAAAGCACAAGAGTGTGTTATTAAGTAATAAAGCTAGAATATATGATGAGTACGTCGAATGCGAGGATATGAGTGTATCAAAAGATGATGATTGTGACTATTGCTAAGATGAAGTATGCCTAAATGCGGTGAGTGTGGTGTAGAACTATGTAGATATGTTAAAATAAGGGGGGAATTAAGTGATATGCCCCCTAAGTGTACATGAATAAGTGAAATATCTAATGATGATGAATGCCTAAGGTCCTTCATCTGACGTGGGAGGTAAAAGCGTGTGATCATGCTCTAATAAGGGATGTATAGTAGACAAACATTGTAATGAGGACTGAAGCCTATGCGTATGTGAGGGGTGAATGTATGAAGAAGGTCGCGAGACTACAAAAGGTGTTGATGATAGAGGTATATGTAATAAATGTGAAGAAGACCCATGTGGTATAAAATGAGGTGGGGATTTATGCCGCGATGGATTAACTGTGCGAGGAATATCCATATACTTATGTGTAGGGATAGTGGAATGATGTGGTCATACAAATGGTACACGAGTATCCAAAGTAGGAGTAGAGTTTTCTTTGAGTAAAATAGAATGTGGTGTGGTAGATTCAGGACAGGATGCACTAGGTACCATGCGACGAGATGATGGCCACAAAGTGGATGGAGGGACACCATTCATAGAAATGACCTAATTATTGTAGATAAATTTGAGGCGTAGATGATTCATAGAGATGATATATTGTCATTGACGAATCCAATTGAGACCAAGGAGCATGTCACATCCCTCAACTGTGTTTCCAACGAGGAAAGGTATGAGAATTTTAAGAGGGACAATAATGACATGTAGTTGGAAAACACCAAAAGGTTTTTCGAAATGGTACTTGACTTGAGATAGAGGATAGCGGATAAACTTAAGGAGTGACTTAGAACACGAACTAATTAGCCATGATGGGTCAAGCTTAGTGTTTTTTTATAGAGGTTGAGCCAATAGATGCGCGAATATGCAAATGATTAGATGTGAACTTGGCATGATAATCAACATTGTAAAAGGAAATGATAGGTGGCAAAACTTTATTTTTAGCAACTAAGAAATCTAGAACTCGTGATTCAGTGGGAAACATGGTGTGTGAAATAAAATTAGTAATTGAATCTATTGCTTGTGTATTATGCTTTGGCAATGGGTTGTTAAAGATCTTAAGTTTATGATTTCCATTTGTAGGTAGAGTTCGCTAAGATTCTAGAATCTCAATTTGAACATTGTCAAGAGAATCCTAGATGAGGTGTTGTCATCGAAAACACCAATCATTGGGATGTCATATGCATTGATGATAATCACAATAAGAATTTTCATCAAAGTTACATCCTTTCGGTCAAGACAGATCAAGTTGTAAAGGGGATGGTAATGTAATAAGGTCACTATCAACAAGATGTGGTAGGAAAACACTTGGCATGGTGCTAAACTTAGTAAAGGTACATCTATATTTTTGTGGTCGAAGTTCCTTTGTAGTAGATATTGTGTTTACAACGGTTTTTGTATATAGTGATTTGGTTGTAGAAGGTTTAAATGTTGGCTTACTTTGAAAGCAAGTGGACGATGATGCTTTTTCTTAACATTTTATTTTTCCCATGGTTAAGAGTTTTGTCTCACAAATTTTGAGGGTATGTAAAAAATTTCAAAAAACGGAGATGTCTCAAAGAGAACACTCTCTTGTAGAGGTCGTAGTAAGGTTTGAATAAAAAAATCCTAAAGTTCGGAATCCACGAGTACATTAGACATCTTATCTTAGTGGTTCTTGTATCTCAAGACATAATCAGATAAATTTTGGTTAGATTATTTCTTGAGTTGTGTAATTTGGGTGTAGGATGTCTTTGAGCCAATGTTGATAGAAAATTGAGTGAGAAAGGCGTCAACCAAGTGTGTCAAAGAAACTACTGAATGCAGAGGTAGGTCATAGAACCAACACATTGCATGGTCTTGTAAACTATGAGGAAAATACTTATCAAGTATAATGTGATCATCTGCATAGTTGAGGAATGCTACATGAAATGCTCGAAGGTGTTATTATGGGTCTCCATGACCTTTACAGGTAGGTAGCTTAGGAGATAAAACAAAATTAAGTGGTAATGGGTATGTTGATATAGAAGGGGCAAAAGGATTATCCAAAATGAGTGTGGAATCTAGGTATGGTTCAACATGTGAGGTAGCTACCTGAAGCTAAAGAATTTTGTTTTTAAATATTGATATAATGATGTCAAATTTGGAGAATTTGAGGAATAACCTAGGTGCATATGAGAGGCACCATGGTGAACGTTAGGAGCGGTGGTTGCATAAATAGGAGAAAAAACATATGTGATCAGGGTGTGTTGGTTGGATATTTTGTCAAGCCAAAGTATGAGGTTCAACCACAGTACATGGGATTAAATCCCTCCTCAAAGATAGGTGAGGATGCCTGTTTATTATTAATCTAAAACACAATACAAATAATGCATACAATATTCACACTAATCTAACCATTTAGGTTGGGATAGAATCCCGAAATCCATATCCACACTATGTGAAAATGTTGTTTTTATAAATGGACTGGGTCAAAAATTATTACAATGGAAGAAGCACAATGGAAAGGAAATGAGAGGAACGTATTTTCTTTCGAGTAAACACAGAGCACAAAATAATCATACAGGCTTTAGATCACAAATATAATGTTTGAAGTTATTAGAATCATCAAGATGCTAAACAAGGAATAGCTTACGATCACAAACATAAGAATACTATCTTAAGAAGAACACATCTCACAACAAAAAGTTTGCAAAAATAGTATCAACTTCTATTCCTCTAATGATTAAAAGAAAACACAAAGTTTTTCTTCTTCACAATAGCTATCAATATTCCAAAAATCTCAACCCTTTGGCATGTATGCACATCCCTTATTTATAATAAAAATAGTTGCAAGAAAATAGGACAAACCCTATAAAATAGTTTGTTAGCAAGAGTCCTATTTTGCTCGACTCTCATGCAGGAGACCAAGTCAAAATATGATTCCTATGTGATGAAACAAAAATGAAAAAGACATGTCAATTTCAAGATTGAAATGACATGTTACATCAAGACTTAGTCTGAATCATCATCTTTTTCTTCCTCATCTTTCTCTTCCTCTAACTGAGCCTATTTGTTCCGAAATTCTTGGAACTTCCGGATTATACCTTACATCTCATTTTCGTCAGGCGCAGTGGAATGATCACTCAAGACTTCACATGTTTCGTGAGTGTCATTGGCACTACCAGGAAGCTTTCTCAATCTTTTGTTGAGTTTTCTCAAGGCCTCCAAAGAATGTTCAATCTTCACAAACCTGTCGATGATTTCAATACCAAATCCGTGAGTGGGTTCATGATGAATAGATTCTTGTATTTGTTTGAAAAGATCATCGGCTGGTAGGATGCTCGAGTTTCCAACTGACACTTTTGCACAAATTTTTAGAAGTTCTTCTTCCAGGTCACTTTTGCCATTAATCAATTGATCTCTTGATTCTCTAAATTTTCTGCAAGCTTCGTTGAGAATCTTTACCTTGAACTTGATGGATTTGGTCAGCTAGAAATGCTTATTCACATATGGGATGACACCTTCTTCTACCAAGATGCATGATGGAATTTTCTTCAACACATGGAGAGATTCGAAATTCAAATCAAGGTGTCCAATTTCTTGGGAGAAATCATCATCCATCTTTTCCCCATCACTCTATATATTCCCCAAAGATTGATAGACTTCCACGGTGTCTTGAATCACTTCTTTCCCCTATTGGAGCAACCTTTGGGTCCATTCATTGACCACTCTCCCTTTTTCATTAATCTTTTCAATTATAGGCATGGATGAAAAATCGAATCCAACGGGGACAGAGGAAAATGCTATGGATTCAAGGGGTTTTGAGAGCTTAAGTAACACTTCAGTTAACTGCTCCACCTTTTCTTTAAGCTCATCTCTGTTTTCCTTTGTTTCCTTTAATTTCTGGCATAGCACGTTCATAGCATCTCATGCATCCTTTTGTGCTCCTTCTGTTGTCACTTCGCCTAAAGCCACCCTGGTTATCTGATACTCAGAGGCCGTTATGTCTCCTTTGGTTTTTTCAGTGGCAGGAGTGGCGATCTCTGCAAACTTATGCCCTAAAGCGTCCACTAAAACCCTTGAAACTATTTTGGATTTCTTGGCTGATTTAGCAGTATGAGCGTTGAGTGAACTAAAATCGAAGGCCGGTATGGGTAAAACCACCTTCCTTTTCCTCGGGGTTTTCTCGAGTAACCATTGAGGCATGTTAGAGGGAGTTGCCATTATTGTAGAAGTTGGGATCATACTTTCAAGGGGAGAGGGATCTACTGGTGGAGTGGGGACAATTAGCAATGTGGTAGCAGATTCAGTGAAAAGAGGCACAAGAGGGGCCATGTTGGTAGTTACTTTGGTCCCAACAGAGACGGGTGAGAGTCCAGAGGAAATGCTGGCCATGACCGATGAAGTAGATGGGGAAAAATGAGGTAGAAGTGGTTGTGAAGAAGGAAGCACAGATCCTGACGCCAAAGCCTGGGATGCAATAGATAAGGTCACTTCAGTTGGGAAGTCAACAAATGGTGAAACTAGGGGCTGGCTTACTTCTCCTTCCAAAGAAATTTCTCCTATTTCTGGTAGTGTTGGTGATTCTGGCACATTCACCGTTTCAACTGGAGTGACAATTAAAGAGGTTTCTTGTTCTCTTTTCTTTTTGACAAACTTGACCTTTATAGGTCCCTTAGAAGAGATTTTGTCCTTTCCCTTTTTGGAGGGCCCCGCCTCTACAGTAACCAACTTTGAAAAATTATCTTCTTTGAAACTCATCCCCCAAAAGGTGAGCCATGCTTTGGTGCATGCAAGAATCAGGGCCGATCTATCTGTAATGGAGGCTTTTTCACCGATAGACAAATTAATAGGTGGGAAAACATATTGATCTTCATTCAATCCATCATAGGAAGGATCTAGAACACTCTAATTATCACCAGTACCTTCTGGTATGTCAGCGAGCTCAAGTTTCTGAATCTCAGCAAGTGTCAATCTGCTATGATCTTTTCTTTGGACAGAAACCTCATCACTTAAATCAATCCAGATGTATTTTATGCTTGGCACATGTAGGTGTAGAGTTCCATATGCCTTAAGGACTCTTTGAAAATCAAACCCATCTCGGGGCTTCATGTTCTTCTTCAACTTATCTTGAATCTCATGAACAACATTCTTGGCTTTCACCACCGTTGAACAAGTATACCTTCCAATATAAATTGGGAAAGATACAGTGGCCTTGTGTTTACTATGTTGGAACTTGTGAAAATACAACAATTTCCTGACCAAATCCATCAATATTAGTTTGTCCCTTGGATATCTATGCAAATGTAAAGGATCCCCTAGGTACATGACTACTCGAAGATATGTGAACTTCTTAAATTGCAAGAAGACACAACCCCATTCTGAAACTTCATCCCATGCCTCATCAGAGACTCTCGTTTTCCTTAGTTAAGGGTTTAACCTGCAAATGTTCTCGTAAAAGAAGGCATCATTTACCCTTTTGAATTGGTCTTCAGACCCTTTTCTTGTTAGCTGAGGAAAATACCTATAAACATGCTCTACTACCTTGTTCCCCTTGGTGTCTAACCCAGGATAATTCCTCATGGCGGCTACTGCATAGGTGACATACGAGGACATATAAAAATTCCCCATAGACAGGACTCTTATCATTTGAGAATCTATCTCGTTACTGATAAGAGTACCCCAATCAATTCCCTGTTGATTCTTCTTAATAATGATCATGAATTGGTACATCCATCCTTAGAAAACATTTGATTCGGGGAAGCCAAAAACCTGACTCAACAGAGTAATGATATCATTGATTTCCTGAATGAAATCATTTCTGGGAACAAGTCTTGGGAACCTGGAAACAACCATTTTGGCTTTGATTAGGAACTTCTTATTCACGTGCTTGATGCAATCCTCCTGATCATTGTCCCAAGCTTTTTGGGCTGACTTGAGATCCACATCTCCATATTCCTCAAAATTAGGCAACTTGAGAAGGTTATCGAAGTAACCTTCGTCCAACTTGATTACAACCTCTCCTACCTGATTTTTCATAGAACGAGAAGCAGATTCATAGTTCGAAGCACAGGCTAAGATGAACTCAGGGCACTGAGCGAACATAGGAAACCTGCTGCAAGAGGTAGACCACTGCAAACTATTGATTTCATCCATTGAGTCTGGGAGGAGCTCTTAACCCTATTCCAAAAATCCTCCATATCTATGTTTCCGAGCTCTGTATCCCGGATGTCGTAGTTACAATCAATGTAGGAGGGAGACTCCACCTTCCTAAATTTTTACTTCATCCTTCCTGATTTTTCAGTCTTATCTTGTGATGAACCAGGGTCTGACATGAGGAATTTCAAAGGAGGAGAGTGTCAGAGATCAGAAGGTGTTGAACACTTCAGAAAACCTGACACACTGGGGAGGATGCCAGGGAGTTCAGAAAATATGACACACTGGGAGGATGCCAGAGAGTTCGGAAAACCTGAGACACTGGAGATGCCGAAGAGTTGGAAATGTCTGACACATTGGAGATTTCAGAGAGTTGGAAATGTCCGACACACTGGGGATGTCAGAGAGTTGGAAATTTCTGACACTTTAAACTTTCTGACACACTGCGGGTTCTGAACACTGTAAAGCACCCTGTGAAACCCAAAAAGAGGGAATCAGGAAATTGTTAGGTTAAAACATGCAATTTTTTCTTCACTGTTGATATCCCAAATATATTTTTAATTACAATGACATTCTAGGGAATAAAACAAAGTTATCATTCCAAAGGGGTAACCCTAAAACATAAACCTGATTTAGAAAACAACACCCAAAATGGAAAAGATAAAACCCCAAAAACTCTGAAAAGAAAAAGACAGAAACTTGGAAGAATTCTTTACATAATTATTCCACAAAAACAAAAAACAAAGAATGAAGAAAAATACCTTCAACCAGAATAAGAAATGATAAAAAACGAGCAATGCAATTAGGCACAGAGGTGATTTGGGTTTCTGGGTCGATGGTTCATGCACGAAAATCCATGAGGTAAACACTACGTCTAGTAAAAATGACGTGGAAATCTGAATATTTATAAGAAAATTCACATTTAATACAATTAAGTTGACACGTGCCAACTACACGACAACTCTGCATTAATGCCATGTCAGCATGCTTGGGATATCTGGAAAGCCGACATAAAGGGTTTTAGAGCAATTCAAGTTTTGGGTTGCGGGAAGCAATCGACATGAAGCATCATGCTTGATGGTCCCGGAAACCCGAAACAAAGGAATAAATCGGGCTTCAGGGATCAGAAGACATGCGACATTAAGCATGTTTTAACGAAGGTATGTTCCGGTGCTTGCTAGTCCCAGAAACCTGAAAAAAAGGAGTAAATCGGGCTTCGGGGATCAGAAGACACGCGACATGAAGCATGTTTTGATGAAGGTATGTTCCGATGCTTGATTGTCCCGGAAACCCGAAACAAAAGAGTAAATCGGGATTCAGGGATCTAAATACACGCGACATGAAGCATGTTTTGATGAAGGCATGTTCCGATGATTGGAAGGCCCGTAAACCCGACTCACCTTACTTGATGTGGGTTACAGGTTTCGGGGAACACACGACATGAAGAATCCAAAACACATGTTTTATTGCTTTTGAAACCTGAAAACCTGATTATCTCTCTGAAATGTGAATTTTAGAAAACCAGCTCAAAAATTTCTTAGGGTTATCTCATTTTCGGAGTAAACTCAAAAATGAGATAAAAACTAGCTCTAGTTGGGGACTTTCTTTGTGATATCAAAGGAAGAGAACTCAGAATCTCTGGCTTTATCCTTTGGGCTATGGAGTCAGAAAAGAAGAAAACCATGAAAAAACAAAACAAGGCAAGAAAGAAGACTAAAAGCAAACACACGACAGAAAAGTAAAGTATGTACAATGCAAAAGAGAATCTTGCGTTAATGATGGAACAACTTTAGATGTTGGCTGCTGAAAGGAAAAGGGAGTAATTCTCCATCAAGATATGATAGATGGAAACTATTTTCACCACTCAGTTGATGGATCTTAAAAGGTCCTTTCCATAAAGAATCAAACTTTCCGTTCATTCCTTTCTGCTCCCTCCTCTTATCCCAAAGCAACACCAAGTCTCCAATTTGGAAATGATGTTTCCTTGATTTCTTGTTAAAAAATTTCTTTACTTTTCTTTGATGATTTGCAATGTGATCAACCACCTTGCTCCGTTCCTCTTCTAGCCTAGCTAGGTACATAACCCTTTTCTCAATAGAATTTTGAAAGGTCACATCCTCGACTGCTTTCGCCAACTGTAAGGCTGGCAACTCTACTGAGATAGGTATCTCAACATCAATCCCATATAGTACTTGGAAAGGAGACATTCCTATAGCTCACTTTCAGGTAATCCAATCAGCCCACAACACATCATACAATGCTTTGTGCCATGTCCTCTGGTTTTCATCTACTAGCTTTCTAATTATGGTAACTAGGTTCTTGTTGCTAGACTCAGCTTGCCCATTGCCTTGGGGATAATAATTAGATGAGTGAGCCAGGGTAATGCCGAATCCATAGCAAAATTCTGTCAACTCATGCGATGAGAAATTGGAAGGCATTGTCAGCCACAATCTTGTGAGGCACACCGAATCTGACAATTATATTTTCTTTAAGGAACTTGCACACGGCTTTCTGAGTTTGCTTGCTTGATTGGCACGGCTTCCACCCACTTGGTAAAATAGTCTGTAGCGGTCAGCACGTAATTGTGTCTGGCACTAGAGGCAGGATTCAACGTTCCAATGAAGTCAATTCCCCACTGGCAGAAAGGTTCTTCAATCACTACGAGCTTCAGGGGAAGAGCTGCTAACTTAGGACGACCAACGAAATGTTGACAAGCTTCACACTTGGACACCCACTCTGCTGAATCCTGAAAGAGAGTAGGCCAATAGTACCTAGCCCATAGGATCTTATAAGTTGTTACAGAGGATGAGAAATTTACTCCGCATGCTAGGCTATGGAAGGATTCTAACAACTTTAACTGTTGTGATTTATCAACACAGCGCAGGAACACACCATCAATACCTTTCTTATATATACCGTTATCCCACAGGAGGTATCTTACAGATCTTAACTTGACTATCCTCTTCTCCTTTTGGCTTAAATGCTGGGGGCATTACCCATAAGTCAGAAAGAAAGCAATATCTGTGTACCACTCATCAGTTGTACTCACGAAAAGCACCATGGGAAACTTTGAAGAGGTATCTTCGGTCTTTTCACATTCTGCTTCAACATGGTTTTCCGTGATGAATTGGCACATGCCCCTTCCTCGTACTAACTTGGTAGGTCTAATGTCTAATTCATACTCCTGAACTTTAGCTATCCAGGTACCTCGTTGGCTCCCCAGCTCTTGTTGAGTCAAAATGGATTTAATGGCAGTGTCGGGAATGAGAACAAGGGTATGGGAGTTCAGCACATAATACCTGAAATGTTTCACCACTCGTACCACTGCATAAGCATGCTTTTCAATTTGTGACATTTTTAGCTCATGTTCCTTTAGTGGAAAGCTCATAAAAGTGATGGGAGCTTCAATTCCCTCCCCGTTCTCCTGCATCAGGATAGCTGACACTGTGTGAGTAGAGGCGTAGTTGTACATGATGAAATCTTTTTTGAAATCTAGACATAATAGGATAGGAGCACAAGCAACTTCCTTTTTGACTTCATCAAATGCAAGTTTCCCTTCAGTGCTCCATCAAAATGGAATTTTTCCTTTCATCATCCCAAGGATATCCTTAGTTTTATTAGTAAAATCAGGTACAAACCTTCTTAGGAAATTGACCTTTCCGAAGAACGAATGAACCCCAGTCTTACTTGTGGGTAGGGTAAGGCTCTGAATGGCTTTTACCCTCTCTGGGTCAATTTTGGTTCCTTCTCTAGTCACGATATGACCCAGCAACTTTCCTTTGGTCACTCTGAACATGAACTTCTTGGGATTTAATGAAATCCCGTGATGCCTACATCTCAAGAGTACTTGCTCTAAATGATCATAATGATCACTCCGTTTTTTAGAGAAAATGGTCAAGTCATACAAATATACCACTATGAATTTTCCCATCAGGTCTCTGAATGCGAAGTCCATAGCTCTCTGAAAGGTGGCTTCGGCGTTGATCAAGCCGAAAGGCATCCTCTTGTAAGCAAAGGTCCCCCATGGGGTTGTGAAGGCCGTCTTGTGTTGATCCTCCGTAGCTACCTCAACTTGATTATATCCTGAAAATATGTCAAACATGGATAGCATTTCCAATCCAGTAATGGTCTGTAACACTTGATCCATGATAGGCAAGGGATAGTTGTCTTTTAACGAAGACTGATTTAGGTTCTGGAAATCAACACAAATCCAGATTTCACCATTCTTCTTCCTGACAGGGACAATGTTAGCAATCCAGGTGGAGTGATGGATTGGAAAAATAATTCGGGCATCTAACATTTTCTGAATTTCCGCAAGGATAGTCCCTGAGATCTTGGGATTGTAATGTCTTTGCTTCTTCCTGTAAGGTTTTACATCAGGCTTCAAAGGAATACTGTGCTGTACGTCTTTGGGCTTGAAGGATTTTAAATCTGCATATGACCAGGCCAAGACATCCATGTATCTCTTCAGGAGTGAAGTGAATTTTGCTTTCTCCTCAGGGGAACAACATTTCCCAATATTCACCATCTGAGGTTGGTCAGACGAACCTAGATTGACTTGATCTACTTCCGAGGAAGAAGCTCCTTCAACTTGTCTCTTGTTTTGAATAAAACGGTCATGCTTGTCGAACAAACCCTCAAGTGAAACTAGGCCTTTAGGTATCTTGTTTCCTTTAAGCTGAATAAACTCACCATCAACCTCTTGATATGGATCTGAGATAGATTCACTGGAAAGCTGATTCCGAACCTTCAAAGTATAGCTCACTAAAATTGTCAGCTTTTTCTAGAAAATTCAACACCTGTTGATCATCATTGAACACTTGCCAATGAGACGCATTATCTGGGATACTGGGGCGGTACACAATCTCAATGGTGTACGTATCTTGTTTGAACTGGGGATGAGGGAGAAGGAGGGATGCATACATGGCCAAAGAATCAGCCTTGTTGTTATAATCTCTCAAAACCACCTTAATGGAGAATGCATCAAAGCATTCTATATTATCCCAAACTTTATTCCTGTAATGTCTCAAGCGATCGTTTTTCACTTGATAGATTCCCTTGACCTAGTTGACAATCAGCTCCGCATCCCCTTGAACCTTGAGGTTTTGAATTCCCTTATGTCTGGCCATTTCTAATCCTAGTAACAGAGCTTCATATTCAGTCGTGTTATTAGTATTATCAAACTGCAATTTGAAAGCAGAGGGGAAAATCTCATAATTAGGAGATATAAGAACTACACCAGCGCCCGATCCGGTGGTTGAGAAGCTACCATCGAATTCGAGGGTCCAAATAGCATTAGGATCTTCTTTCTCGACGTCTACAGCTGGTATTTCTGATGTCATGAAATAATTTCCAAAACTAGCATCTTTGAAAAGAATTTGGGCCTTAGGGTCATCTGATTTAGTTACCAAATACTTTGCTTGAGGTTCGGGATGGAGAACATGATAAACCCCATTGATTGGAATCCTAGCCTTGGTCCAATCCATATTAATCTCTCCTCCGATGTCTTTACAAAAACCTCTACCCAAGAGGATACTATAAGCTGCAGGAATGTCAGCAACTAGAATGGTCATTTTCACTCTCTTTTCTGGGAAGGCAACAAATGCAAACTGTGCATCTTTGATTTGACCAATCAAGGGAACTTGTTTGGTTTCCATGGAGTAACACCATCCATATGACTTAGTCAAAGTAAGCCCAAGGGCATGGGCCACTTTTTTGGGCATAACATTGTTGGAGGCCCCTGAGTCGATGATGCAATTGCTGAGTTTAAACCCATTTATTAGCAAAGACAAATAAAATGGTTCAATCTTTCCTAAAGAAGAAGTAGAGGTCAGATTGTTCTGAGGTGGGGGTTGAGTAGGATTTAGAAGAAGACCTTTTGAAGGTGGGGGAATGGTGGCTTTACTTCTAATGAATTTGGAAAGTTTTTTCGAACTATTCAGGATTTGACTGAAGGTATTCTGCTTCTGACATTTGGATCTTGGTTCTTTTTGCATGATCGATAATGTCAAAAGCAGTATAAGAAGGGGTGATGGTAAGTTTGGTTCCGATCTCGTGAGCTTGAGCTGGGGCACTGACCTTAGGAGAAAGAGAATGAGGAGAAGTTGTAACCTTTTTGGTAACTTCTCTTTCAGTTTGCGTTGAAATAGGAGCACCTCTCTTGACTATGGCGATGGAAGGTTCCTTGTTCTTCTCCTTGGGGCTTCCAAGAGGTTTTCTTGGATTCTGAGATTGAGATCGAGTGAAGACGGAAAATGACTGGCCATCCGGTGCACATTCATCTTCTTCGTATTCCAAATACCCAATGCTGGAGTCGCCATCTGAATCGTCATAAGACTCATCAACGTATCCTGAAGCTTCAAAAGTTTCGGGGGAATCTTGTTCTTCTGGTTCTTCCTCTTCATCAACTATTTCTACTTCCGCATTAATGGGAGGAGCTTCGATTTCCAGTCTTGGTTGAGCAGGAGTTAACTGCGGCCTATCTCTTGCAGGTGCACCATTGGTGTTATTGAAATTCCGTCTAGGGATATCCCGATACGGAACATTACTCACCTGCTGGGACATTTTCTTTTTTAAAGCAATCAAATCATTAGCCATTTTTTGAATCATAGGGTCAGTATTACCTTGAGAAGAACCTTGATTTTTAGGTTTGGGTACATCTTTCCTGATTCTCCCAGCCAAAATGAGATCATCCTCTATTTCAATAGCTGTTGACTGAGCGATAGCCAAATCTGGGATAGCCGACCTTCTTAATAGGAAGCTCACATCGGGAGGCTGAGCATTAATGAAGAAGCATTTCTAATTTTCTGGAGTTGGTACAGCTATTTCTAGAATCTTTCGGATCATCTTGTTAAACTTTGCCACGAAGTCCCGCATGGGTTCATGCGATTCCTTCTTCATATGGGTAAGTTGTGCTAACAAAGCATGAGAATCTTTGGCTGGTTTGAAACCTGCTTCGAATCTGGTCCTCATGGTAGCCCAGTTTGTGATGCATGCATTTGGAAGGTGATAAAACCATTCGGCTGCTGCACCGTGTAATGTTTCAACGAAGAGTCGAACAGAGACATCTTCGTGAGCTACTCCAAGGACACCGCATGCTACAAAGAAAGATGTAATATGTTCATCAGGATGCTGCTTCCCATCCCCATTGAACTTGGGAATGTTTTTACGTGATCCATGTGGTAACTCGTGCAATGGTGGAGTTAAAGAAAGAGGACCAATAGCTACGCCCCAGGGCACAGGTTGTGCTACCATATTTCTGATAAGAGTGCATATGGGGATCCGAGTGTCGAACAAGAATAACATGTGACAAGTTGCAGACATGCCTCGTTCTTCAGGGATCTGATTTCTCCGAACAGGTGAAGAACTTCTAGTTCGGTTAGAAATAACGTTGTTGGGGGAAAGACTGAAATTGTGCTATTGTAGTAACTCAAAGAGTGGATCAATTTCACCCCGGGCTCAGCAGGACCGAGTGAAGATCTTTCCAGCCAGCTTGAATCGGGAAAGAAATCTTGTTGAAAATAAGGCAAATACGAAGTCGCCAGACACCAAGAGGATAAGCTTTATACTATTAATCCGTATTCCCTAGCGGAGTCACCAAAAACTGTTGGTTGGATATTTTTTCAAGCCAAAATATGAGGTTCAACCACAGTACATGGGATTAAATCCCTCCTCAAAGACAGGTGAGGCTGCCTGTTTATTACTAATCTAAAACACAATAGAAACAATGTGCATACAATATTCACACTAATCTAACCATTAGGGTTGGGATAGAATCCCGAAATCCATATCCACACTATGTGAAGATGTTGTTTTTATAAATGGACTGGGTCGGAAATTATTACAATGGAAGAAGCACAATGGAAAGGAAATGAGAGGAGTGTATTTTCTTACGAGTAAACACAGAGCACGAAATAATCATATGAGATTTTAGATCACAAATATAATGTTTGAAATGATTAGAATCATCAAGATGCTAAAGGAAGAATAGCTTAAGATTACGAACATAAGAACGATATCTTAAGAAAAACACATCTCACAACACAAAGTTTGCAAAAATAGTATCATCTTCTATTCCTCAAATGATTAAAAGAAAACACAAAGTTTTTCTTCTTCACAATAGCTCTCAATATTCCAAAAATCTCAACCCTTTGGAATGTATGCACATCCCTTATTTATAATCAAAATAGTTGAGAGAAAATAGGACAAACCCTATAAAACAGTTTGTTAGCAAGAGTCCTATTTTTCTTGACTCTCACGCAGGAGACCAAGTCAAAATATGATTCCTATGTGACGAAACAGAAATGAAAAAGACATGTCAATTTCAAGATTGAAATGACATGTTACATCAAGACTTAGTTTGAATCATCATCTTTTTCTTCCTCATCTTTCTCTTCCTCTAACTGAGCCTGTTTGTTCTGAAATTCTTGGAACTTCTAGATTATACCTTGCATCTCATTTTCATCAGGTGCAGTGGAATGATCACTCAAGACTTCACATGTTTCGTGAGTGTCACTGGCACTACCGGGAAGCTTTCTCAATCTTTTGTTGAGTTTTCTCAAGGCCTCCAAAGAATGTTCAATCTTCACAAACCTGTCAATGATTTCAATACCAAATCCGTGAGTTGGTTCATGCTGAATAGATTCTTGGATTTGTTTGAAAAGATCATCAGCTGGTAGGATGCCCGAGTTTCCAACTGACACTTTTGCACAAATTTTCAGCAGTTCTTCTTCCAGGTCACTTTTTCCATCAATCAATTGATCTCTTGATTCTCTCAATTTTCCGCAAGCTTCGTTGAGAATCTTTACCTTGAACCTGATGGCTTTGGTCAGCTGGAAATGCTTATCCGCATGTGGGATGACACCTTCTTCTACCAAGATGCATGATGGAATTTTCTTCAACACCTGGAGAGCTTCGAAATTCAAATCAAGGTGTCCAATTTCTTGGGAGAAATCATCATCCATCTTTTCCCCATCACTCTGAATATTCCCCAAAGATTGATAGACTTCCACGGTGTCTTGAATCACTTCTTTCCCCTGTTGGAGCAGCCTTTGGATCCATTCATCGACCACTATCCCTTTTTCATTAATCTTCTCGATTATAGGCACTGATGAGAAATCAAACCCGACAGGGACAGAGGAAGATGGTATGGATTCAAGGGGTTTTGAGAGCTTAAGTAATACTTCAGTTAACTGCTCCACCTTTTCTTTAAGCTCATCTCTGTTGTCTTTTGTTTCCTTCAATTTCTGGCATAGCACGTTTATAGCATCCTGTGCATCTTGTTGTGCTCCTTCTGTTGTCACTTCTCCTAGATCCACCCTAATTATCTGATAGTCAGAGGCCGTTATGTCCTCTTTGGTTTTGTCAGTCGTAGGAGTGGTGATTTCTGTAAACTTATGCCCCAAAGCGTCCACCAAAACCGTTGAAACTATTTTGGGTTTCTTGGCTGATTTAGCAGTAGAAGCCTTGAGTGAACTAAAATCAAAGGTTGGTATGGGTAACACCACCTTCCTCTTCCTTGGAGTTTGCTCAAGTAGCCATTGAGGTGTGTCAAAGGGAGTTGCCACTATTGTAGAAGTTGGTATCATACTTTCAGGGGGAGAGGGGTCCACTGGTGGAGTGGGGACAGTTACCAATTTGGTAGCAGATTCAGTAAAAAGAGGCATAGGAGGGGGCATGTTGGTAGTTACCTTGGTCCCAGCAGAGAGGGGTGAGAGTCCAGAGAAAATCCTGACCATGACCAATGAAGTAGATGGGGAAAGAGAAGGTAGAAGTGGTTGTGAAGGAGGAAGCACAGATCCTGACGCCAAAGCTTGTGATGCAAGAGATAAGGTCACTTCAGTTGGTCAGTCAACAAATGGTGAAACTAGGGGCTGGCTTACTTTTCCTTCTAAAGAAATTTCTCCTATTTTTAGAGGTGTTGGTTATTCTGGCACATCCACCGTTTCAACTGGAGTGACAATTGAAGAGGTTTCTTGTTCTCTTCTCTTCTTGACAAACTTGGCCTTTATAGGTCCCTTAGAAGAGATTTTGTCCTTTCCCTTTTTGGAGGGCCCCGCCTCTACAGCAACCAACTTTGAAAAATTATCTTCTTTGAAACTCATTCCCCAAGAGGTGAGCCATGCTTTAGTGCGTGCAAGAATCAAGGCCGATCTATCTGCAATGGAGGCTTTTTCACCGATAGACCAATTAATAGGTGGGAAAACATATTGATCTTCATTCAATCCATCATAGGAAGGATCCAGAACACTTTCATTATCACGAGTACCTTCTAGTATGTCAGCGAGCTCATGTGTCTGAATCTCAACAAGTGTCAATCTTTTCTTCGACAGCAACCTCATCACGTAAATCAATCCATATGTCTTCTCTGCTTGGCACGTGTAGGTGCAGAGTTCCATATGCCTTAAGGACTCCTCGAAAATCAAACCCATCTCAGGGCTTCAAGTGCTTCTTCAACTTATCTTGAAGCTCATGGACAAAGTTCTTGGCTTTCACCATTGTTTAACAAGTATACCTTCCAATAGAAATTGTGAAAGATTCAGCGGCCTTGTGTTTACTCTGTTGGAACTTGTGAAAATCCAACAATTTTCTGACCAACTCCATCAAGATTAGTTTGTCCCCTAGACATCTAGGCAAATGGAAAGGATCCCCTGGGTACATGACTACTCGAAGATATGTGAACTTCTTAAATTGCAAGAAGACACAACCCCATTTTGAAACTTCATCCCATGCCTCATCAGAGACTCTTGTTTTCCTTAGTTCAAGGTTTAACCTACAAATATTCTCATAAAAGAAGGCATCGTTTACCCTTCTGAATTGGTCTTCTGACCCTTTTCTTATTAGCTGAGGAAAATAATGATAAACATGCTCTACTGCCTTGTTCCCCTTGGTGTCTAATCCAGTATAGTTCCTCATGTCGATTGTTGCATAGGTGACATACGAGGACATATAAAACTTCCCCGTAGACAGGACTGTTGTCATTTGAGAATCTATCTCGTTACTGATAAGAGTACCCCAATCAATTCCCTATTGATTCTTCTTAATAATAATAATGAACTGGTACATCCATCCTTGGAAAACATTTGATTCATGGAAACCAAAAACCTGACTCAACAAAGTAATGATATCATTGATTTCTTGAATGAAATCACTTCTAGGAACAAGTCTTGGTAACCTAGAAACAACCGGTTTGGATTTGATTAAGAACTTCATATTCACGTGCTGGATGTAATTCTCCTAATCATTATCCCAAGATTTTTGGGCTGACTTGAGATCCACATCTCCATATTCCTCAAAATTAGGCAACTTTAGGAGGTCATGGAAGTAACCTCTGTCCAACTTGATTACAACTTCTCCCGCCTGATTTTTCACAAAACAAGAAGTAGAGTCATAGTTCGAAGCACAGGCTAAGATGAACTCGGGGCACTGAGCAGACATAGGGAAACCTGTTGTAAGAGGTAGACCACTACCAACTATTGAATTCATCCATGGAGTCTGGGAGGAGCTCTTGACCCTAATCTAAAAATCCTCCATATCTATGTTTCCAAGCTCTGTATCCCGAATGTCGTAGTTACAATCAATGTAGGAGGGAGACTCCACCTTCCTAAATTTGTACTTCATCCTCCCTGATTTTTCAGTCTTATCTTGTGATGAACCAGGGTCTGACATGAGGAATTTCAAAGGAGGAGAGTGTCAGAGATCAGAAAGTGTTGAACACTTCGGAAAAACCGACACACTGGGAGGATGCCGGAGAGTTCGGAAAACCCGACACACTAGGAGGATGCCGGAGAGTTCGGAAAACCCGACACACTGTAGATGTCGGAGAGTTTGAAATTTCTGACACTTTAAACCTTCTGACACACCTTGGGTTCTAAACACTGCAAAGCACCCTGCAAAACCTGAAAAGAGGGAATCGGGAAATTGTTAGGTTGAAACATGCAAGTTTTTCTTCACTGTTGATATCCCAAATATATTTTTAATTATAATGACATTGTAGGGAATAAAAAAAAGTTATCCTTCCAAAGGGGGAACCCTAAAACACAAACCTGATTTAGAAAACAACCCCCAAAATGGAAAAGATAAAACCCCAACAACCCTGATAAGAAAAAGATAGAAACTTGGAAGAATTATTTACACAATTATTCCACAAAAACCACAAACAAAGAATGAAGAATAATACCTTCAACCAGAATAAGAAATGATTAAAAATGAGCAATGTAATCAGGCATAGAGGCGAGTCGGGTTTTTGGGTCGAAGATAAATGCACAAAAATCCACGAGGTAAAAAGTACGTCTGGCAAAAATGACGTGGAAATCCAAATATTTATAAGAAAATTAACTTTTAATACAATTCATTTGACAGGTGCCAAATACCTGACAACTCAGAATTAATGCCATGTCAGCATGCTTGAGATATCCAAAAACCCGAAACAAAGGGTTTTAGAGCAATTCAGGTTTCGGGTTGTGGGAAGCAAGCGACATGAAGCATCATGCTTGATGGTTCCGGAAACCCGAAACAAAGGAATAAATCAGGCTTCAGGGATCAGTTAACATGCGACATGAAGCATGTTTTGACGAAGCCATGTTCTGATGCTTAGAAGGCCCGCAAACCCGACTTGCCTTACTTGATGTAGGTTTCAGGTTTTGGGGAACACACGACATGAAGCATCCAAAACACATGTTGTCTTGCTGGTGAAACCTGAAAACCCGATTATCTCTCTGAAAGGTAAATTTTAGAAAACAAGTACAAAAAATTCTTAGGGTTATCTCATTTTTGGCATAGACTCAAAAATGAGATAACAGAGTGAATACCACAGGATCAAAAACATGAGTAGGTGGAGTAGAGACCATAGGAGCGGCAGAAGAAATGATGAGAAGAGAAGTGTCGCAAGCTCTCTTAGTGACGATTAAAGCATGCAAGACACGAGGAAGATTTGTGGGGTTTTCACGTAATGCTTGGCAGAAGTTAGTAACAACGTTTAATTGGTCTTGGTCAACATTGGTGCCTTCATCGTAGGAATTTTTACTATTAGATACTTCTATCTCATGGAGGGGAACCCGGTTGGAGGTATCTAAAGGTTTTTCAGCTATAGACATGGTTATGTCAGCCATTAGCTTAGATGTATGATGAGTAGATGAAGGGAGATCACAATATTGAAGAGATCCAAAATAACCACTATGGGTGACGGACATAAAATGAAATAAATCCATAGAAGGTGTAATGAAGAAACGTCGGGTTTACAAAAATGATTAACTGAAATTAGACTAGACTAAGGTAGAGAAAAATAGTTAATCTAAACTAGGAGGACATATAACACAATAGATAAATGAACTACAACAGTATGTAAATTAAATAATTGAAGTAAACTAATGAAATCAAACCCTAATATGCAAGAAGGAAATAAGGAAGGAACTCAGATGATAATGGGTGAGTGTAGCAGGTCTGACTGGAAATTTCAGGAACCAGAACGAACATGCCAAACTCTTGAAAATACTAGATCTGGAGTATCTGAGTGAACTTGGGCACCCACGAGCATTCTGGTATGAATTTTTATTTTACACATTTCTTTTCCCTACCAACCTTCGGTGATGAGCCTACATCTCTTACTAGTGATGTAAGGTTGGGAAAGGAGAGAAGTGCCCTTACTTGCCTATGCCTTTTCCATGGTGGTGAGCCCATACTTCCTAGTGGTAGCATGAGACAAGGTGTAGGGGACTCTTTAACAAACTTGAAAGTTAGATACATTTCATTCAAATATTGTGAAATCAAAAATCAAAACAAAGTGAATTAGATGTCCAAAATTCCAAAAGAGTTTAAAACCTCAAAACCATATTTTTTCAACCAAGTGGCCATCTATGGATCTAGGTCTAGATAAACTGGAAAGCAATTCACATTCTAAACTATGAGGGAAATTTGAGAAGATTGAGGTTGTAGTGTCTTAATTTGGTTTTGTCAAATCCTTGTCTTTATCTCATCGTTACTATTGAACAAATTTCCATAACTTGTGCCCTTTCTAGATCTTGGTGTTGAGCCCCCGCATCTTACTTGTTGTATGACGTTAGGAGGAGACCAAGTTCATCCACTTATCATATCACTCTTTCTCCACGTTTTTCCAAAACAATACAAAGTACCAAAAGTTTCTTAAAGAAACTAAAGTTCAACATTACAATGTGACTGCATTATCATATATCAGCATTACAAAACATTTTAAAAAAATATATCATTCTGTTAGCATTCATATCCACTAAATACATTCTGAAAAGCATATAAAAATGGAAGTTCTCAACATCAAAAGTACACATGTGAAGTAAGCCAAGAGGAAGTCAACTTGGATACAACGAATAACCAAGCCAAAAAGAGATATCTGTACATATTATGGTGTATCATAGTTTTTTACAATGCCATCATGCACTAGGTGCATTTTAAATGCTCACAATAATCCTAAAATATACAAAAAAGTCTCATATAAATGCCCAAAAAATGGAGACTAAGCAATAATGGCACTCAGCCTATCTGCCTCTTTGAGGACCTTTATGACCACTCTAGCTACAGATTTCTTAGGAGTTATTCTCAAAAGCTTTCAAACAACAAAGGGCCAAGCCTAACACAAAATACCATTCCTAAATCCATTCCAATTCAACCGTAGTCACAAAGAAAACAGTCATCGTGGTACCAGAGCTAAAAAAATATCACAACGATTATATGTGCAAATGAATTGAAAATAAGTTGTTTTAACATATATATGTTGTTATAACTTCATTTTGAGTGCATATGTTCACAAGGTTGGAGTTATAACGCAATTATATCTCTATATTCCTACAAAAATGGTAAGTCCTCTTCTCATTTTTATTTAGTGTTTATTTTTCGATGTTTTATCTATTTGCACTTGAGTCTTCTCTCCATCTTACAGGTAGTAGGAGTTTGGATGGAAACATTTTGACACACGAGCGTGTCATGTATAGCTTCTAACTCCCCATTTTGGAAATGCCATACTCAGATCATACGTTTTACACCTCTTCATGGGTAAGATACTTCTTCGAGGGGCAATATGTACGCACCCAAAACTGCTTGTGCTACATTGTAAGAAAACAGTTACAAAAGCCCCCAATGATGATTCATGTCATTTCAGAAGATTTTTGAGCTCATAAAACCATATGTAGTGTATATTTTTAGCTTAGACATCCTTACTTATCCTTTACACACTTTCTTCCAACCTCTTACCTCTCTGTGTGTAGGTTTTGGCCTTCAGTGCTAGGCCCACCGCCCTACGCAGGGTGGCAGTCCTGCCCGCTTTTTCCAGAATCCATCATTCTTGTTTTTAACATGCGACGCTCACTTAACTTCACTTTTAGGATGCATTTGTGAACCAAATTTTCTAAAAATAGTTTTGATTATTTTTTTCTCCTTCCCTCTTCTATTTTTAAATAGATTTAATTAGTAGGAACTTCCTCTTCTTACCTTTTGAATGAAGGCACATCCCAGCACCAATTCCTATATATTCCATGCTTGTATTCAAGAAAATGTACTGAGAATTATGTGTATCTTGCATAGTATTGTTGCCACAATCCTGCTAGGAATTGCATAGCCAAGATCAAATCTCTTGTGTTATCTATCTTCTACTTGCATTGCAACCAGACTTGCTTCAAGCTATTGTTGTTGAAGTGTCTTCTTCTACTATGGTTCTTGCATTCCCAATCCCTTGGACTCATATGGAAACACAAAGAAAGAAAGGAACAAATTGAGGGGAGAAATACAAATACAACTAGATTTGGCAAATCTCTTACTTGTCCAGGTTGGAATTACTTGTTTGTTTGATTCATTTCTCAAATTATCAATTTCGAATCATTAGTTTCAATTACATGTCAAATAGAGTAGTAAAATTATTCATTTCAATTGATTAGGAAATTACAAGTAGAACAAATCATTATAAATCTTGCTCTTTGACACTACCAGAGAATTTTTGGGGAACAATATCTCTTCTAGGGTTATGATTTGTTCTTCACCTATGAGGTAGGGTTTGAAGAGTTTTGATTAAATTAGGTTATCTATTTTAGATTTAGATTCATGTATTCACATAAGTATTTAGCTATATCTGGATGGTTACTTGTATTTAGTTTTGTTTATTAAATCACACACATTGCTTAAAAACTAAAAAAGATCAAAAGTATTTATTTTCATTAGATTAGTTTCCTTTCATTGTTTTGTTCTGAGATGCTGTGAAAACACCAAAAACATAGATTAAATTTCCTTTAATAGTTATCTAGTTTTACCAAGATGATTTCAATTCATTCTTCATGACCATCAATGGTCCACAACAAGAAAGTACGTACAGTTGTGATCCTTTGGTCCCATAACCCAATGAGCCAGAATTGTTAACAGAAATGTATGCGGGTTTACGCTCGCAAGTTTTACGCATACCTGTTATGTTTTCTGAGAAGATTCAATAATTAAACACGATAAACATTGCAGCTAATGAATCCTATGATTATTGGACTGCTCCTGGAAATAGGGTTTGATTACATGCATGACCATACAAGGACCACAACCACCACGAGTTTTCCGTTGTGATCATTAGGTCCCACAACCCAACGGGCCTGCTAACCAAGTTAACATCGACACTAGTTTACGTACATTTGTATTTAAGTCATCACCACTTCTACCTAATATCATTGTACAACTTTCATTATTGAATATAGAAGCCAATCAGGATAAGACTTTCTGGACTAGAGCATAAAATCATCCATAGTCCCTGTGGTTTCATTACACCTCTCATTCTCACTTCCATGACCTTGTCTGGAAATCTATATGAGGCATCTGCAAGTCACTTTGCACATGTTCAACAACCAATGAATAAAATCTCGGTAGAGCTCGATATTGACTAGAGTTTCCGAGAAGCTATTATATCATATCAATCCATCACACCACTTCAAGTTAGGAGATAATTATTTACCTTAGACTCACAAATCCTGATATTACATGTCAAAGATATAAGGTTACCTCATTAGTTTAGCCATCATCACCACATTCACATCCACTTCTACTCTACACCGGTTGTCTCGGTACAACCTCGGGAAGTCGGGTGCGAAGAAGGTCACATGTTGATTTTATTTCGTATAGTTCCTAAATCTAATTCGTTTATGTCTAATGAGAATCTAGTCAACACTTCTAATGTTCCTTCTTTGATCAGTCAAGCATATCCCATTCAGTCCACTCAAATTAAGCATCTACCTCTCAAAATGTCTCACTCCACCTCCTCTCAATTTATCTAAGATACCAAATCTAAATACGCAACCACCTCTCAAAAAAAATCTATCTTCTTCTCCTATCAGGTCATGTGCAGCATCATAATTCCCACCTAGGTTATTACCATTCAAGATTCTTCCCCATCCTACTCCACTTCCATTTCCAATTCATCTTATCAAAAAAACTACTTTTTATACTGATAGCCAAGAAACATTGCAAATTCAACCACTCTTAGAGCATGGTCAAACACCTTCATAACCACAAACATCAAGTTGAGGACCTTCATCCTTTACTTTTATCAAATATGTCATTAATCAACATACACTTAGGAGGGATGATGCTTATTTCTCCCCCCCTCTAACATTCATAACATAACACATCTATCATCATGACACTTTTCCACTTACACACATTGCATCTCATCCATTACACTCATCATATGCATACATTTCCATCATCATTACCTGATGACGCACTCTTGTGCTATGGTCCACACTTGATTGTTGAGGGCATACTACACACATGAACCTCAGGCACTGCACACTATATAAACCACACATTCTCATACACTTGACCATATCACACATTTTACACTAGACACATTCACCACATAAATATCTAGCATTGTTTAGTCACACTACACATCTCACACAACACGTGTTCTACACATTCAACATTCTCTATCACATATTTTGTATCTTACTCACCATACACATTCACACTACACGTTTCTTACATCTACTATTCCATGTTGCACTCATAACTCAACGAAACACTCTAGTTCTACATTCCATACTCGAGTATTGAGGGTATACATATCGAATGTACTCCATCCAACTCACATGTTTAATCATTCAATCCTAATACTATGTGACATTGTTAGCCACCACATTCTTCACATATATTTTGATATAATCTCTTATGCTAAATCATCATGCCTCTTATCATCCTACTCGTATATTTTGAGATATAAGCTTTGTGCTACATCATCATGATTTATATCATTTCCATCCATATATGTTGTATGCTACATCATCATGATTTTTGAAATCTTTACACATTTAGTGATATATGCTTTAGGATAAATCATCACACATTATATGACCTCACTAATTTTACTTTGTTGCAATCAATACTACACATTACATGACAACTTTCAATCACCATATTTCTTGTGCACACATTTCAAACCATTTCCCGATGACACACTCTCGATTACAGTTCATTCTTGACTATTGAGGTAGCATAAACAATTGAACCTCATTGCATACATACACATCTACTCAGGGGGAACGTTTCTCCTATCATTCCCTCTACATTCCATTATGCCTCATCCACAACATACTGCATATCTTAGTTGCATTTACATTTTCTTACATTTACTTGTTATATGTTCATCTTACTACACATTCTATATAGATATCTTGTATGTCATTATCTTTATCATACACACATGCATGTTCACTTTCTTTCTAGTTGTGATTGCATACCCTATAGATCTATTACATGCAGCATGGATGCTTGGTGCAGTACCTAGTACCGGTCCCACATCATCTCTGGGGGTAATCAACTTTCATAGACTACATGTGTTATTGTTTCATAGCATACTATTTTCTTATATTAGACATGTGTTGACATACTTTTTATGTTTATAACATACTAACGGGTGCTTCATGTGTAGCATTTATTATGCAAGGATACCTTCTATGATTGTTTGTTACATTTTATGTCCTTATATGCTATTATTTTCGGGCTTTTCCCTTTGTATTGAGTGCATACTTTCGTATTTGTGGAAAATATGAACTTGGTTGTCTTGTGACATCATGAGTGGTGTTTCATGCTTACAACCAAATTTTTGTGGTCTACTTTGTCTTGTGCTTGTGTTTTATCTTAGACATTGTCTACGTAGCTTACATTTCGTATTATACATGAGTTTTTTTCTTTTATTGTAGTAACACTTATTTTTCCTAGCCAATTATTTGTTTATGCCTTGGTTTCTACCAAATACATCCCCTTCTCCTTTCAAGGTAAAGTTTTAACATAGTGTTCGGTCCTCTTTTTGGAAGCATACTACTTTAGCGATGTTGCATGCATCCCAAATGACGAGAGCATCGTATGGGTGAATCACTCCCCCCATACAGTGTTATACATAACACGGTGCGGGTAAAGCATAATTTTTAGTTTTGGATAGGGCTCTGAATAAGACTTGGGTCCTTAGCACAATGGCCTTTCCTGGATGCCTAAAACCAAGGGGTAATACAGTGGTCTTTCCTAGATACCTGAGACCAAGGGGAAGTTACACATCGATTATTAGTTCAACACAATCTACAAAAATCCATACACAATGAATTTTTCAAGTAATTTATTCCTTATCATGTGTACATATAAACTATCTACAGTGGTGTTTTACATAACGAGAAGCAGTTAAAAGTTAGCAGACAACACCAGAAATTTATCCCTATACTTCTTCCATTACACTGGTATGAGATTTCCCAAAAAATGCACGTGTCGACATCATCTACAGGATCCTTTCTACACTCTTTTCCTCATCAGGGATAAGGTACACATGTTCTGTTTTTACATTTTTCATTTTACATACTCCTTTACATGTTTTTTACACATGTACACGCATATTTGACTACTTGTCATTTTCTCTTTTATAGGTCCATCCGTATGAGAAATGGTAGCAAAAATCACCCACATCACATCAACAACGACATCGAAACTGACATCAACTATATTGCAACATCTACACATGCATTTCTACCCCAGGTTCATTTTGATCACTTTTTATACTTTCTCCTCCTTAGCATCCATGCTTGATCATTACAAGGTTTTTCAAGTCCCTTGGCATGTTTTCTACATCAATCTACATGGATATCAGGTATGTATCTCTATATAATTTATGTTACCAAGCTCTTCACTCACCAACATAAAGTGGGGAAAAATGTAGACACAAAAGCATGCACTTTGGGTAATTATCTAGTCTTGATTACATACTACTATTCATACGACTCCTAATCAAGAATGGTACTAATTAATCCATGTCTTTGGCCATGTTTCTTTTCTTTTCGTTGTTTATTTCAGTCTTACACCCTTACTTGCTCAATTTTCCTTTTTAGTCTTCAACATTGGTCATCTTGGACACCAACGCCTAGCCATGATGTCAATGTCAAGTGCCCTCGTCCCCTCTAGGCACCCCAAGCCTCTTTATACTTTACTCACACTTTGTAGGTCCTTTCTAGCCATTTGAGCATCTTATATTTTTAGTATTCGGCCTTTCCGAGGTTAATTATGGAATTCAAGCAAGAGAATCATATAAATATAAAGTTATGAGATCATAATAAACAACCAAACACTAAGCACTACTTATCACCACCTAAGGTTGTATCCATCAAGGAATCCGAAGCTCCATTTGCATCCATCTAGCTCCATCATAAGGGGAAAATTCTAGTTCTTCTGCATCACACTTCATATGAGATGATTTATTGATTCCATGCACACATTATTTACATTAACATCTAGCTACTTGCTCACTACTCATAAAGTGCAACATGCACAAGAGTAACCTTGGGCACAATTATGCACACACACACAACTACTTTGGGTTTGAGATGTAGTGTAGCACTCAGTTGTAAGTCCACCATTGTGGTAGCTGAGGACAATCTGACCCCTTCATTTACGTCTTTCTTTTTTAGGGTTTTACCTATAATTTGTACACTACATGTTTATAATTACATCACTGATCTAAATGCGACAGACATGTGATGATTAACTGAAATTGGACTACACTAAGGTAGTGTATGATAGTTAACCTAATCTAGAAGGACATATAACGTAGTAGATGAATGTATGGAAACAATATGTAAATTAAATAACTAAAGTAAAATAATGAAATCAAACCCTTATATGCAAGAAGGAAGTAAGGAAGGAACTCAGTTGATAATCACTGACTGTCGCAAAGTGTTATAGGTATGACTGGAAATTCTAGGAATAGGAATGAGCATGCCAAAGTCCTAAAAATACTAGATCTAAAGGATCTAAATGGACTAGGGAACTTGGGACTAGAATGAGGTGCCCACGGGTGTTCTGTTATGAATTATGGGTGCCCCACTCTAGGAAAGATGCCTAAAAATGGTCTTCATAGGGTTAGAAAGTGATCTACAACTTTTTCTACTTGTCACACTAAATTCTGTGTGTTGCACCAAATGTTCCAATTATTTTAACATGAATAAAATGGCCTGCAAGAAACCAAAGAGAAGTATCAAAACCCTAAAAAAAAAGAAAATGAAGAACAAATGGGTTGGATTGACCTTAGCTTCCACAACAGTGGGCTAACTAAACTAAGTGTTACACTACATTTCAAACCTAGATGTAGTTATGGTGTGTGTGTGTGTGTGTGTGTGTGTGTGTGTGTGTGTGTGTGTGTGTGTGTGTGTGTGTGTGTGTGTGTGTGTGTGTCCTAGGTGCTCTTGTTCCAGTCACACTTTTTGAGGTAATAAGTAATATATAAATGTATAAAATGTAATAGTACGTGTGCATGAAATACAGTAGAATCCCTCCCCCTATTAACTGTGGTGCAAATGTCCTAGCTTGTGCCTTGGTGATGGAGCTTTGTGGATGCCAATGCAATAGATGGATGCAACTCTAGATGGAGTGATAGTAGTGTATGATGTTAGGTTCCTCATTATGGTCTCATAAATTTATATTTATAGGATTCTCTTAGTCTAATTTCATAAGTAACCTCGAAAAGGCCAACCACATAAAACATAAGAATGAAAAACGACTAGAAAAGACATAAAAAATGGCAGGAAAGTGGAAAATAGACCAAGGTACCCTAGTTAGGGTTAAGAAAATGTGGGATATTTAGAAATGATTGGGTAAATAGGTGCAATAGGTTGTAAAATATGAAATAAAATAAATAAGATGGCCTAAAAGGACAGGAGTTAATTAATACTTTCTTCCCTTGAGAACCTTGTAAATAGTAATATGAGACCGGGATAAATGAATGTCTAAAGTGCAAGAGTTTTTTACTACAATTTTCCCCCACTTTATGTTGATGAGCAGAAAAGCTCAGTAACATAAAGTAGATAAAGATGCGTACCTGATGCCACTGTAGAGTGATGAAGAAGGTGTGCTGAAGGACTAGACAAATCATGGAATGACAAAAATATGGAGTATAGAAACTATAGATGAAAAATGCACAAATAAAAAAGTGATGAGAGTGAACCTAGGGCGAAACGCGTGTGTGTGTAGCTTCCGAAATGTTTAGTGTAGCTGCATGGTTAGTAAAGCATGTTTGCTATCACAAAATGTCGTTGTTGTGTTGTTTCCCTTAGTTTAATTGTTTCTTTCTCATATGGCCGAACCTACAAGGAGAAAATGATCAAGTAGTCAAATATGTATATGTGTAAAAATGCTATGTGAAATAAGTATGTATATGTAAATTATGCAGATGTAAAAAACACAGAATAAAAGTGTGTAAATGGAACATGTGCACTTGATTCATATCAAGAGAAAGAGTGTAGAAGGATATCCTGTACTGCAGGTTTTTTAGGGGATCTCACACCACCCTAGTCGAAGAAGTGTAGGGAGGAAATTCTTTGTGTCCTCCAAGATCTAATCAAATCCAATGAAATGTGTGAAGAGATCTCTGTAATGTCCTATTTTTTTAGCAGTCTGATGCCATCTGGCCGAAGTAGTGTAGAGAGGCACACCCCCTGTAAACCCCAAGCCTGTAACTACTTCCCAGAAATTCTAAGGATGCCATGTCCTTTAAAATTCATCTATGTATGGGGTTCATAGACTGGTTTGAACCCACTCGTTATGTATAAGTGCATTGTACTGAATCAGTATAAATAAAAGATGTGTTAGTAGAAACCCCAAAATGATGTCGCCCCTCTTTGGGAGCACATGCAACATCCCTAATAGGAGACATGCGGCCCTAAAAGAGGGCCAACCACATGTAGGATGAAAATTTCTTGGTAGAAACCAAGGCACACACAAACAAGAAGGCTAGCCAAAGACAAGTGTAAAACAAAAAAAATGCATGCACATAGAGAACATGTGTAAGCTACACAGACAATGTAGTAAATGAAAACTTTTAAGGAAAAACCTAAGCCACAAAAAGCAGGTTATAAACATGGGTCATTACTCATGATGTGGAAAGACATGCAAGGCCGTAAAAAAAAAATAAGCGTGCACACAAACATAGGGAAAAAGCCACATACAATGGACAACAATAGAAGCCAAGTATAGAAAAGCAAACAAGTAGTCATGGAAACATGTAATTCTACAAAATAAGTGTTGCACAAAGAACACCCGTTATCATGTCAAAGAGTGTATGATCAAGTAATGTAAGATGCTAAGTACAAAATGAAACAATAGCACCTAGATGAGACGAACGTGAATGCCCCTAACAACCAGTATAGGAAGGGTAAAAGGAGAGCATCCATTTCACATGTACGAGTCATGTATTTGCGATCACATTAAACAAATGCATAAATGCACATGTGTGTATGATATGTATAATGACATATAATAAATCCATCAAACATGTGTAATAAAGTGAACATGTAAAACACTAGCAAGCAAAAATAAATTCCCCCAAGATCATGAAGTATATTGTGGATGGATGAAATGGAATGCAAGATGGAATGATAGGATCTGTGTGTCCCCCAAGTGGATGTAATTATTTGCAAGAAGGTTCATTTTGTTTTCCTCCTCAACAGTCAATAATGAACCATAAACGAGAGTATGTCATCGAGAAATGATCAAGTAGTCTGTATTGTGTCTAGCGCACTGTGAAAAAAATGTGTATATACACACTGGTGATGGTATGCGACATGTAGAAAGGATGTGCTTAGACCTTATAGCCTAAGTTTATATCACTAGGAGATGAAACGTGGAGTGATGATTCAACAATAAGAATATATCACTATAAGATGAGTTGTAAGGATGAGTGATGCTTTAACACTAAGCGTATATCACTATATGATGAATGGTAAAGAGTGGTAATGTAACCTAAGGTGTATATAACTAGCAAATGATGTAATGAGGGTCATGATCTAGCCTAAATTATATACCACTACGAGATATAAAAATTGAGTGACGATTTAGCCTAAATCGTATGTCACTAGCCTATGAATGTCGTAGGATGAAATGTCACATTCTGAATGGAAGGTCCATTTAATATGTAAACCTCGACAGTCGAGTATGCGATGAGGAACTAAAGTGCATCATAGGGAGGTGAGTGCAGTGTGTAGAAAATAATGTATCATTTATAATGAGAATAAACGACAATGTGATGAATAAAATGTGTAAATGCGTAGTGTTGAAAATGTAAATCTAGATGTGTAGGATGTCTAAAATGTAATGTGTGATAATGTAGAATGTATAGATGAAATGTAAAGGTAGGCTCATATATAATGTAGAATATCACAGTATGTAGAATATATGCATAGTGTATGATGTGAGTGTGTATTGGTTATGTGTGGATAGCCTAATGATGTATTTGGTGTAAGTAGTGTATGACCCTAAAAGCATAGATGATAGAAATATCGAAAAAATCATGGAAATGTATGACGGATGAATGCAAAAATGCCAAAATGTTGTAGAAAAAATTGTATGATGCTGGATGCACAATGTGTGATGCAATGTAATGTGTAGTGCCTAAGGTGTGTTGTGTGGAGTTCAGTGTAATGGTAATCCCTCAACATTCAAGTGTGAACCGAAGCACAAGAGTGTGTAATTAGGTAATAAAGCTAGAATACATGATGAGTATGTCAAATGCGAGGATATGAGTGTATCAAAAGATGATGATTGTGACTATTGCTAAGATGAAGTATGCCTAAATGCGGTGAGTGTGGTGTAGAACTATGTAGATATGTTAAAATAAGGGGGGAATTAAGTGATATGCCCCCTAAGTGTACGTGAATAAGTGAAATATCTAATGATGATGAATGCCTAAGGTCCTTCATCTGACGTGGGAGGTAAAATCATATGATTATGCTCTAATAAGGGATGTATAGTAGACAAACATTGTAATGAGGAATGAAGCCTATGCGTATGTGAGGGGTGAATGTATGAAGAAGGTCGCGGGACTACAAAAGGTGTTGATGATAGAGGTCTATATAATAAATGTGAAGAAGACCCATGTGGTATAAAATGAGATGGGGATTTATGCCGCGATAGATTAACTGTGTGAGGAATATCACTATACTTATGTGTAGGGATAGTGGAATGATGTGGTCATACAGATGGTACACAAGTATCCAAACTAGGAGTAGAGTTTTCTTTGAGTAAAATAGAATGTGGTGCGGTAGATTAAGGACAGGATGCACTAGGTACCATGCGACGAGATGATGGCCACAAAGTGGATGGAGGGACACCATTCATAGAAATGACCTAATTATTGTAGATAAATTTGAGGGCGTAGATGATTCATATAGATGATATATTGTCATCAACGAATCCAATTGAGACCAAGGAGCATGTCACATCCCTCAACTATGTTTCCAACGAGGAAAGGTAATGATATTTTTAAGAGGGACAATAGTGACATGTAGTTGGACAACACCAAAAGGTTTTTTCGAAATGGTACTTGACTTGAGATAGAGGATAGCAGATAAACTTAAGGAGTGACTTAGAACAGGGACTAATTGGCCATGAATGGGTCAACCTTAGTGTTTTTTTATAGAGGTTGAGCCAATAGATGCGCGAATATGCAAATGATTAGATGTGAACTTGGCGTGATAATCAACATTGTAAAAGGAAATGATAGGTGGCAAAAAATTTATTTTTAGCAACTAAGAAATCTAGAACTCGTGAGTTAGTGGGGAAACATGGTGTGTGAAATAAAATTAGCAGTTGAATCTATTGCTTGTGTATTATGCTTTGGCAATGGGTTGTTAAAGATCTTAAGTTTATGATTTCCATTTGTAGGTAGAGTTGGCTAAGATTCTAGAATCTCAATTTGACCATTGTCAAGAGAATCCTAGATTGAGGTGTTGTAATCAGAAACACCGATCATCTGGGATGGTCCCTATGCATTGATGATAATCACAATAAGAATTTTCATCAAAGTTACGTCCTTTCGGTCAAGAAGGATCAAGTTGTAAAGGGGGATGGTAATGTAATAAGGTCACTATCAACGAGATGTGGGTAGGGAAAACACTTGGCATAGTGCTAAACTTAGTAAAGGTACATCTATATTTTTGTGGTCGAAGTTCCTTTGTAGTAGAGATTGTGTTTACAACAGTTTTTTGTATCTAGTGATTTGGTTGTAGAAGGTTTAAATTTTGGCTTACTTTGAAAGCGAGGTGGATGACGATGCTTTTTCTTAACATTTTATTTTTCCCATGGTTAAGAGTTTTGTCTCACAAATTTTGAGGGTATGTAAAAAATTTCAAAAAACGGAGATGTCTCAAAGAGAATGCTCTCTTGTAGAGGTTGGTAGTAAGGTTTGAATAAAAAAATCCTAAAGTTTAGAATCCACGAGTACATTAGACATCTTAGCTTAGTGGTTCTTGTATCTCAAGACATAATCAGATAAATTTTGGTTAGATTCTTTCTTGAGTTGTGTGATTTGGGTGTAGGATGTCTTTGAGCCAATGTTGATAGAAAAGTGATTAAGAAAGGCGTCAACCAAGTGTGTCAAATAAACTACTGAATGCAGAGGTAGGTCATAGAACCAACACATTGCATGGTCTTGTAAACTATGAGGAAAAAAACTTATCAAGTATAATGTGATCATCTACATAGTTGAGGAATGCTTCATGAAATGCTCGAAGGTGTTATTATGGGTCTCCATGACCTTTAAAGGTAGATAGCTTAGGAGATAAAAAAATTAGGTGGTAATGGGTATTTTGATATAGAAGGAGAAAAAGGATTATCCAACATGAGTGTGGAATCTAGGGATGGTTCAACATGTGAGGTAGCTACCTGAAGCTAAAGAATTTTTCTTTTTAAGTCTTGATATAATGGTGTCAAATTTGGAGAATTTGAGGAATAACCGAGGTGCATATGAGAGGCACCATGGTGAACGTTAGGAGCGGGTGGTTGCATAAATAGGAGCACAAACATATGTGATCAGAGTGGATACCACAAGATCAAAAAACATGAGTAGGTGGAGTAAAGACCATAGGAGCGGCAGAAGAAATGATGATAAGAGAAGTGTCGCAAGATCTCTTAGCGACGATTAAAGCATGCAAGACATGAGGAAGATTTGTGGGGTTTTCACGCAATGCTTGACGGAAGTCAGTAATCACGTTTAATTGGTCTTGGTCAACATTGGTGCCTTCATCGTAGGAATTTTTACTATTAGATACTTCTATCTCATGGAGGGGAACCTGGGTTGGAGGTATCTAAAGGTTTTTTCAGCCATAGACATGGTTATGTCAGCCATTAGCTTAGATGTATGATGAGTAGATTGAAAGGGAGATCACAATATTGAAGAGATCCAAAATAACCACTACAAGTGACGGACATAAAATGAAATCAATCCATAGAAGGTGTAATGAAGAAACGTCGGGTTTACAAAAATGATTAACTGAAATTAGACTAGACTAAGGTAGAGAAAAATAGTTAATCTAATCTAGGAGGACATATAACACAATAGATAAATGAACTACAACAGTATGTAAATTAAATAATTGAAGTAAACTAATAAAATCAAACCCTAATATGCAAGAAGGAAGTAAGGAAGGAACTCAGATGATAATGGGTGAGTGTCGCAGGTATGACTGGAAATTTCAGGAACTAGAACGAACATGCCAAACTCTTGAAAATACTGGATCTGGAGTATCTGAGTGAACTTGGGCACCCACGAGCATTCTGGTATGAATTTTTATTACACATTTCTTTTCCCTACCAACCTTTGGTGATGAGCCTATATCTCTTACTAGTGATGTAAGGTTGGGAAAGGAGAGAAGTGCCCTTACTTGCCTATGCCTTTTCCATGGTGGTGAGCCCATACTTCCTAGTGGTAGCATGAGACAAGGTGTAGGGGACTCTTTAAAAAACTTGAAAGTTAGATACAGTTCATTCAAATATTGTGAAATCAAAAATCAAAACAAAGTGAATTAGATGTCAAAAATTCCAAAAGAGTTTAAAACCTCAAAACCATATTTTTTCAACCAAGTGGCCATCTACGGATCTAGGTCTAGATAAACTAGAAAGCAATTCACATTCTAAACTATGAAGAAAACTTGAGAAGATTGAGGTTGTAGTGTCTCAATTTGTTTTTGTCAAATCCTTGTCTTTATCTCATCGTTATTATTCAACAAATTTCCATAACTTGTGCCCTTTCTGGATCTTGGTGTTGAGCCCCCGCATCTTACTTGTTGTATGAAGTTAGGAGTAGACCAAGTTCATCCACTTATCATATTACTCTTTCTCCACGTTTTTCCAAAACAATACAAAGTACCAAAAGTTTCTTAGAGAAACTAAAGTTCAACATTACAATGTGACTGCATTATCATATATCAGCATTACAAAACATTTTTAAAAAATATATCATTTTGTTAGCATTCATATCCACTAAATACATTCTGAAAAGCATATAAAAATGGAAGTTCTAAACATCAAAAGTACACATGTGAAGTAAGCCAAGAGGAAGTCAACTTAGATACAACGAATAACCAAGCCAAAAAGAGATATCTGTACATATTATGGTGTATCATAGTTTTTTACAATGCCATCATGCACTAGGTGCATTTTAAATGCTCACAATAATCCTAAAATATACAAAAAAATCTCATATAAATGCCCAAAAAAATGGAGACTAAGCAATAATGGCACTCAGCCTATCTGCCTCTTCGAGGACCTTTATGACCACTCTAGCTACAGATTTCTTAGGAGTTATTCTCAAAAGCTTTCAAACAACAAAGGGCCAAGCCTAACACAAAATACCATTCCCAAATCCATTCCAATTCAACCATAGTCACAATGGAAACAGTCATCGTGGTACCAGAGCTAAAAAAATATCACAACGATTATATGTGCAAATGAATTGAAAATAAGTTGTTTTAACATATATATGTTGTTATAACTTCATTTTGAGTGCATATGTTCACAAGGTTGGAGTGCTAACGCAAGTATATCTCTATATTCCTACACAAATGGTAAGTCCTCTTCTCATTTTTATTTAGTGTTTATTTTTCGATGTTTTATCTATTTGCACTTGAGTCTTCTCTCCATCTTACAAGTAGCAGGAGTTTGGATGGAAACGTTTTGACACATGAGGGTGTCATGTATAGCTTCTAACTCCCCATTTTGGAAATGCCATACTCAGATCATACGTTTTACACCTCTTCATGGGTAAGATACTTCTTCGAGGGGCAATATGTACACACCCAAAACTGCTTGTGCTACATTGTAAGAAAATAGTTACAAAAGTCCCTAATGATTATTCATGTCATTTCAGAAGATGTTTGAGCTCATAAAACCATCTGTAGTGTATATTTGTAGCCTATACATCCTTACTTATCCTTTCCACACTTTCTTCCAACTTCTTGCCTCTATCTGTGCAGGTTTTGGCCTTTAGTGCTAGGCCCACCGCCCTACGTAGGGCGGCGGTCCTACCCACTTATTCTAGAATCCATCATGCATGTCAAAGTCTACAACTCTATCTACCTGTCGCACTAAATTTTGTGTGTTGTGCTGAATGTTCCAAATATTCTAAGATGAATAATATGGTCTACAAGAAACAAAAGGTAACTATCAAAACCCTATAAAAAGAACATACAAAATCAATGGGTTGGACTGACCTCAACTGCCACAATAATGGGCTTACTAAACTGTGTAATGCACAACATTTCAAACCCGTATGTAGTTCTGGTGTGTGTTTGTGTGTATGCATGTTGTGCCCTAGGTTCTCTTGTGTCAATCACACTTTGTAAAATGTAATAGTATGTGTGCATGGAATAGAGTAGAATCCCTCCCCTTATGAAGTGTGATGCAGATGTTCTATCTTGTGCCTTGATGATGGATTTATGTGGATGCCAATACAATAGATATATGTAACTCTAGATGGAGTGATATTAGTGTATGATGCTAGGTCTCTCATTATGGTCTCATAACTTTATATTTATAGTTTTCTCTTGGTCTAATTTCATAATTAACCTTGATAAGTCCAACCACATAAAAGATAAGAATTAAAAATGACTATAAAAAGACCCAAAAATTGGCGGAAAAAGTGGAAAATATACCAAGGTGCCCCTAAGTGGGGCTAGCACACCCATGGGCAACCTATAATTTAATCTGGGAACCCCTATTAGGATTAAGACGATGTGGGATCTTCAGAAATGACTAAGTAAATAGGTACAATAGGTCACAAAATATGAAATAAAAAAAATAATTTGGCCAAAAATTACGAGGGTTGATTAATACCTTCTTCCCTTGAAAACCTTCTAAATAGTAGTATGAGATTGGGATAAATAAATGTATAAAGTGCATGATTTTGTGACTACATGCAATAAGAAGAAAACAAGTGTGAATCTCTAGCAATCATATCAAAACTAGGTTCTGACCATTTCTACATACTAGGGTGCCTAAAACTCATAGCAGAGCACCCCAAGTAGCCCCATCTTTCTCCAGGTGCCCCAGTCTAGCCAAATCTACAAATTTCCAAGCCTTTGTATGATGTGTCTCCATTTTCTGTTCATCTTGTCTCCACTACAACATAATCCCATAAATGTAATGCCTACAAAAATGACGTTCTCGGAACACGCTAAAACCCTAAACACTTAACCCAAAAGTTGCGGCAATTTTTTTTTGTTTAAGTTAAAAGGTTACAAGGTTGTCAACCCTTAGAGTGCATTAAAATTTCTTTCACTAATAATCTTTAATTTACAAGGGATGAACCAAGTCTAAGTTAAATGATTAAATATTCTTATGTTATCCCTAAGGTCAATCAATTAATATTCAACTAGGAAGGTGCCATAATTTACTTTACTTGGTTTATTGTTTTTTACTCTTCCACAACTAACATTCCTACCTTAATACTTTACCTTATACTTAATTACTATAATTCCATTATTTAAATAACTTAAATGTCCATTTCATTACGTTTCTAAAACATACTAGGAACTAGATTAGTGATTTTGCATATCAAGATGTTTAAATGGCCCCATTCACTCATCTACACATACATTTAAATTTATTTAAAACATTTGTAATATATTCCTACCAAACAAAAGTAGGGTTGATCCTCAACTCTTGGATCAATTCAATTATGGCCACTAGATCGTAGGGTTCCAAGCTAACCCTAAAAATAATTATAAATTTTTATTTAATCCCTTTCATTACCCAAGTCTCCTCATTTGGTCACTTTTCTTTTGTTTTATTTGCAGGTTGGAGAGATAGAAGCCATGGGAGCAAGAAAGGAAGAACTATGGAGGAGTCCACAAGGGATCAAGCTTAGATTAGTTTAGATTGTAGATTTATCATTGTAATGTCATTCATTCAAGGAGTGAAGGGATTTCATTTTCAAATATGGTTTTATTACAAAATTATTTGTATTAGGAGTTCTCCATTTGGGAAAAACCCTACTTCTATTAATATATACAAGTTTGAGTACTTTGAATCCACCATTGAAGATTTTATTGCTTAAAACCATGAGATTTAGCTATTATTTGTTTGCTAGATGTTTCCTCTGAATTTCTACATGTTTAAAATTTAGTTATTACAAGTTAAATTTCTGCATGTTTAAAATTTAGTTATTATGAGACCGTCGCTTTGCACTGGGCAACGGTCTTGTTTCTTAGAAATAGAACCTTCAAACATGAGATTTTTCAAAAAACAAAAGTCACTAGGATATTCTAAAGGTCATTCAAAATTTAATTTTTATGTGCCTAAAGTTGTCAGCTGTAAGATTTCTTCCATACATTCATTCCATGGTAAAATTTACTCATTTAAAGCATTTTCTATTTCAAATGTAACAACAATGACGACAATAACCATTTTCACTTTTTTTTATTCAAAAATTTTTCTTTCAAGTCATAAGTAAAAAGGAACTAATTCTACTTTCAATATTGTTATTTCTCTTACTAGAAAATGCAACATTTCAATATAACAATATACTTCAAATTTGTTTCCTCTTTCCATTTCACTACAACTTATATGTTCAAAATAATTATAACAACTTTGTTCTAAATTCAAGTTTACTATGTATACACTATTTTCACCTTACAACTTCTATATTTCTTCTTTCTCATTTACAATAATACAATTTCACAATGAAAGTAAAATTTCTTTTCCCCTTGAGCATAGCTCATTTCTTTTAAAACAAAGAACTTCTTTTCTCACAACACAAACTAAAACCAAGCTTTTAAGCATGATTTACATTTTGGTCCATTTCTTTCCATACTTACAATTTAAAGAGAAGGGAAATTTTACAACTCTTCAATGAACTTCTTCAAATAATATTACAACTTACAATACAACATTTCCTTTAAAACAAACACAATATTACAAATCTTCCACCTTGAGTGGGAATAACAAGAATGTTTTATCACAAGGAAGGATTTCTTGAGGACAAAAACAATGCTCCATGTTTCACATCACCAACAAGAGACCTCCACGCCCCATTTGATCACAACAAAAATGGGGGAGAGTCAACACTCTCCACCCAACCAAGAATTCCATTGAGGAGAATAAGTCATCCTCCTCATTGGCCTCCAAGCCCCCACCACATTGCAATGAAAAATGGATCAAACTCATGGCAACAAAACAAGCTTCCACATCATAATAGAAATATTTTAAAACAATACTAAAACACAAAAAACTCAAACTACAATCACAAGAAGAACTAACAAAATATACAATGCTTCAAAATGTAAAAGACAAAGGAGTAAGATCTATGGGGAGGTCACTTATGCCTCTCAATGGGAAATGGATACCCACCTTAAAACCCTCCAATAAACATCTCAAAACTCCTACACACTCTTATTCCTACCTCAAGAACCCCTTATGCCTCCCACATTCTCTTATGCCTCCCTACAATCTCTTATGGCTCCCTCAACAAAATAATCAAGTAAGAAATGCAAGCATTTTCTTATCCAAGGTGGGGCACCCAACCCAACTCCCTCCTAAACATGAAATAAACTCTTATGTCTCCCCACATGTAATATCCCCATAGTCCCCTCCTACACCACACTTAGGCAATCTACCCAAGCACCCAACAAGCATACCAAAAAACTTAAAACAGACACATAAACACAATATAAAAGAAAAACATTAACAAGAGTATAAATCCTACCTTTCCATGGTAGAGCTTATTCCAAGAGTCACACACAGAGATCCTTCAATCCCAAGCTATCACCAATAAGCTCCAACAAGATCCACGAGTAATCCCAAAATCCTCCAACTCCAAAAATGTAAGAGTACAAAAGAAATGAAGTAACCCCCAAACAAGCAAAAGAATTCTTGAATAAATAGAAAAGGGAGAGAGGAGGGTGAGGTGGCTCCATGTAGGATGCCACGTCACTCATCCTCAACTCCACCTCACAATTCAAACCTCAACTCCAATGCACAATAAATTGGTGGGTGAGAGGAATGATAAATAACTTACACACAAAATCCAATCCCACACCCCCTAAGGATAAATTTTAATTACAAGAAAGAAAGTGCAATAATATTTTACCTTTTTGTCTTCCCAAAACACATAATGGGGTATATTTTGGACCCCCCAACCCATAGGTATGGTTAGTATAGCAATTTAAGAGGTGTGAGACAAGTTTGACTTTTCCCACAAGCCTCCAAAATTGGACCTTAAGGCCAAATTCGAATTTTTATGAAGGGGTAGAGTGCACAACACTCAAGATCACAAGCACTCAACTTACAACACATAATCCAAGAAGCCATCTAATCTAATAAATGAATTCTTTTGACCCATTCATAATTAAATTCATAAAAATATTAATTTAATAATCTAGACACAAATCAAGTAATTATTAAAAGGAGAATACATCACTATAAATCACCTACTAAAATCAAATAAAGAAAACTAATAAAAGAGATAACACACAACCCCTTGGTCACAATTGGAGGTGATTCTCCCCCATGGAGACCCCCTAACATCAATTCAAACACAACACACATAGTAAAATACATGTTGCCATGGTGACCCTTGTTGAATTCATCTAGCATTCCAATGTGGTTGGTCTCTAATCCCCCCGTTGTTTGTTATGAATATATTTACCTATAAAACACATAATACCTCGTTCCACCTCATGGCCACATCAAAATATCTAAGATAAAATATGCAATATAAATCCACAATCATCTACACATGAATCAAATCATCATCTAGGAAATTAACGATATCATTTACAATTTCTAACAACATCTTGATACTACATTTCATCAATATCAATAGGATCACAAAATTAGATTAATTATTCAGGTCTACTCAATGTGATAAAACTATTGCATGTCAGAAATATAAAACCATGTCAACAGCATATCATCATCAATATAAAAATGTCTCTAATAATCCACACACATCATACTATGAATCGAAAATCAACAATAGTCCTGGTATCTCTAACATCTAACATCAGGCTAAGTAAAAATAATACAAAATGCCCATAAGTAGAGTCAATAGTATCGAAATCAACAGTAATAAGGGTCGAAGGAAAGTGGGCACTACAATAAACCTCTTCAAATCTTCCAAGGCTCTTCTAACCCTCTTTGCACTCTAGGGTTTCATATTTTCATATCTTAGTTGTTTGGTTTAATTTCTGTATTTTATTATTTTTTTATTTACAACAAACTTGCATTAGATTAAGCTATTATTTTATATTTTAGCATAATTGGGTTTTAATATCAACAAGAATTTTGGGATAGGTTGTGTGGGTAAAATCAAAGGTTTGGGAGTCAATGTTTAGAATGTTACCCAAGACATTTCCTATGGATATTAGACAAGAGTGATCCCAGAATTATAGAGGTAAATGAGGCATTCTTATCCATATTGGTTTGCACGAAAAAAAATTTGTGGTTGTGTTAAATCAGAGGAACTAGGGTTTCATGAGAAGGTAACTTTCTTGACAAGCCCAAATATTTCCGGCTATGGTGTCCTTATCAGTAATAGAAGAAAAAACTACTATAAATGTTCCCTTAGCACAGGGATAGAGATCTAACATTCTTTCCAATAGAGGGATATGATGTTGAGAGATCCAAGCGTGAAGGACTAGGAGGTTGAGCCAAAAACCGCTAAATCTATAGATCAAGGCGTGAACTTGGTGGTATGACTCAACTTCAATCATTTAATCACCAAATGTAATACATGGGTTGCTAACACCAGATGACATGGGTTTGATGTCAGGCTTCCTCTGTAAGACCTCACAAAATGAGCTATTCAAAGCTTCATCACCATTCTCCAAAATATGTGGAAGTTGTGCAGGGCAATGAATACGAGATAAAAGCCTAGTAGCCGCATCCCTGTATATGTTTTCTACTTCGCCACCCATAGAAGGGTCTTTGAGATGTATGGACTATTTTTCAATGCCATCAGGGTGGGAGGGAGCATGTCTCAGACAAACTCTATCTGGAATCGATTTTCCTTCAAAAATTATCAATATCTCTCCTCCAAATATGTGGCAATACATGTTTCCATTGGCGCCAACCCCATTTTTCCTTCATGTGATCGTGTGACCTATGAATTGGGGTTCTTAGATAAGCCATTTCCATCACCACCATCCTTAAAAGGTATAATAGAGCATCCATGGCCACTACTACCTCCCTTAGAAGGGAAAACAGAGCATCCATGGATTCTGTCACCCTGAGAAAGAAGAACTGACGTACGGTTTGCGGTTAGGGTTTTCTCACCGTTCACGGAGGAATTCAAATTCTGATCCATTTTATATTCAATTTGAAGCTCAAGTAATTGCATGTAGAAATGATGCATAAAAATGATCAATAATTGATCCTCTCTGATGATTAGTCATATGGGTGAAAGGTGGACTTTATCTTCCAAATCACAAATTTTAAAATAAGGATCCATATGATTTCTATCATTGTTTGATTTATATGGAGGTATTTTTAATAATAGAACCATAATAGTGAATAATGTAAACTTTTAAAGTGTGAAAAATATTACTTGTTTTCTTACAATGGAATTCATGAAGAAAATAATATCAGTAACTATACATAAATCAAAACATTTTGAAGTTAAATAATGTTGGAAAAAAATGTGGTCCCAAAGAGAGCTAACTCATCAACTTCAACATTTTCCCAAATTTCTTGCTTAATAATTCTTGTGAGGATGTGGAAATCATTTTTTGAAGCACTATTTTGGGCACATATTGATAGCTTACTTGTAAAGGTGAACTGGACACATGAGACACCTCAATTATTACAAGTGAACTGATTACATGAAATAACTCAATGATCCATGATGTTAACACATGTTTCCTACACTTAGTGAAATAATGGAATGACCTATGATGTGTGAAGGTGGCCACCACATGATCGTACATACACTTGAATCCCACTAACAATGACATGTGTCCTCTTGTAAAATGGAATTTTTTATCTCTAATTTAATAATGGAATTACCGAATCCATATTCAATGTATTGAATATGAATGGATCTTATTTACTAAAAAAATCTAGATGCAAGATGGTTTTGTCCATAGTAATATTCTTATTGGTGTAATTAACAATAACAATCACAACCAAATGTTGAAAAGAGAAAATTCAATAAGAGGAAATAATTTTACAATGTATATACTAAGAGGGAAAAAATGTGCAACCAATTTTTTGAAGAAATCTAATTGAAGGAGAATTAAAAAGGACATAATGTGTTATTATTATTGTATTTTGTTATTTCATCCATTAATATGTATTCAATTAAGAGATACCCAGGTTTATACAAGAAAACAATATATAGGTTTTGGTATACATCTTTGCATATCACCAGAGTGAGAAATTTAGACAGATACAAAGTCCATTCAATCACTGTTCTCAAAAGTAAATTGTTGCCATTTTTAGGGTTAGCCTTTTCTATTTATGTATTTATTTTATTGGTAAAAATTGGAAAGTCTCCAAAGGCCATAGAAAGAATAAGGGTATTCAAATAAATCTCACAAGAAATAAACATAGAAGAAATAAACACACTCGCCAAACTAAGGGCCATCAGAGCTCAACCAGAAGTTGAGTCAAATGGTAGAAAACTAGGGAAATATCTCCAAAAGCTAATATGAGAACAGGAAAGCACTAGAGCTGCAGAAAGTCCAACATGGAAGAAACAACAATCCACTATCACTGTCACGCTACATTCTTAGAACAAAGCCACAAATTTTTTATGTTCAGGTATCCTTTTTATGTCGAAGGCATTTACTTAGGTAAAAAATCAGAGGTTGTATGACACTTACTATTGTGAAGCGATCTTCGCCGTTCATCTGAAAGGCCGTATCATTGACATAAAATAAATCTAAGTAATCCTTCCACGCTCTATTTATCTGCAGGGTTTCAAAAACATTGTCTTGCGGCTATCTTCTGTCCCATCTATTGTGAAACATGGTAGCGTACATAACCTCTCGAAACATATTGTTTCACCATATGCTATAAACAGGTGTCCAGACTCTAGTGCTAAGACGTGGGCTAGAAAAATTTCTATACAAATTAAATTATGTGAACGATGATTTATTACGCAAAGACATCTGAGAGGGAGGGTAATTGAAATCATAATTACCCTTTTGAGGATTTTTAATGGTCTGGTTTGATTTTGGCATTTTATGATCAACTTCGGTTTTCTACAGGTTTTTGGTTCTGTAATGGTCCCGTAGTGCAGCTGGTGAGTAAGAGGTGTGAGTGTTTTCAAGTTTTAGTTTTCTATGGCGCTTGTAGGGAAGCTGGGTGGTTCGTTTTAACAAGGATTTCTCTGAGGCTAAAATAAGGAGTTCTTACAAAAAACTGGCAAGGGTGAGTAGACATTGTGCATAACGTATAAACTGTAACAGTTCTTTGAAAATAATAGCAATTAAATATATCCCAAAAAATCACCTTTGGCTTGAAATGGATCTGCATTGATTTGCCCCCAATCTCAAAGAAGGTATGGAACCACATGGAAATAAGCCTTTTGCAGAGAAGAGGCGGTGGAAAAGACGTGTCCAACCTGATTAGTTTACATTTTCTAGCACACTCCTGCCCTGTGTCAAAATACAAACTCTGAAACAGGGTATGGAGATGCATGTGCACTCGTGACGTGTGTCAAAGTAAGATCTCTAGAACAGGGTATGGACATCCATCAAAGCATAAAAGATAGAGGAATTGATCCATTCTTTGCTGCACAAGCAGATCGGTGTTATTGGGTTGGAAAGATTAGTGAAAACTCTACCCTTCAAAAAGGTGTTAAACAACAGCCATGTATAGGCTAAAGAGTAGCTTAATGCTTTGGCTTACCGTTTCAAAAACTCCCACTTTCAATGCTCTCATAAATGACCTTGTTGAAAAAATAACTATTCAAATAATTGAAAGATTGCAGAGGAAATGGAATCAGATTTGGAAATATGGTTAAGTGGGAGGTTGAGCAAAAATAAGGTCGCTTTGTTTTTAGATGATGTTTGGTAAACCAGTGCAAACTCCTTATTAACCTAGTTATGTGTGCCTCTGATCTCTCCACGCCACAACTCAAACCTCATCACTTCCACTTTAAAAATTACTAACATGCTCAAACATTTGGGATTCACAGATGTATACACCATCTGATTCGAACAGTTATGGGATGATGATAGCTAACACTTGTTTTGTGCAGGGCGTGTGGAGGCCTTCCCTTAGCTCTCAAAGTGATACGGCAAGGAATGGCATGCATCTCCCACTCAAATGAATGGGAATTCACATAGAATAGTTTGGAGAGGCTCAGTTTGAGCTATGATTCTCTGACAAACTTTGACATTTCTCTACAACTATGTTTTCTCTACCTCTCTACCTTCCCAGAAGATGGAGTCATCTTTACTACAAATGTGAGCAACCTATGGTTTGGAGACGCGTTTGTGAGTGTACATGATCCTCTGCAAACAACACAGAGACTCGCCAATCTATTATCCAAATGTTTCCTTAGAGATCCTCTTCTTAAGGATTCAGATGGAAGTGTGATCTGTTTCATGGTGCATGATGTATTGCTCAATGTAGAACAACAAATTGTTGATAAAGAAGATGATTGCTTCTTTTGTGTCGGCAGCGATTTGTAGGAGTTATCAGCTGATGTTTGTTTGCACATCAGAATTTCATTGATCGTTAACATTTGGACAAATGTTCTAAACACATTTTGATCTTTTGATATCCGCTCCTGGTTAATGCAAACTAATTCCTATTTGACATAAATTCCCCAATGGGTGATTGAGAGAATTATCTCTCATTGTGCTAGAGTTTCAAAAATATTAAGTAGTGTTACTTTTATACTATTAATAAAATATATTAAATATTATTGTTTATATATTTAACTATATTGTTAATGTATATTAGTATATTTTACATATAAATTTATTTTAAAATGGCATTCATATTTAGAATATGTAAGTCACGTGTGATAGTAAATTCAAATATTCCAAAGTATTTTACTGTTAAAATCATTTAAAACATCTAAACGGTTCTCTAATTTAATCCATGGCATTGACTATATTTTCGGTCAAACTACTTGTTATGGAAGTGTGAAAGTTTTTTGAAATATTTTTCTTTTCACACTAATGTTTTATATATTGAAACTTGTTGGGCATTACTTGTGTTTGTTTTTCTGCATTATTCATAACATGGAAAACTCTCATAAGAGCCTCTTATTAGTTACAAGCGCCTAAAATAAAACCTTATAGCTCTAAATTATGTCAATCATGCTAACAAAAAATTGAGCATCTGAGAATTGACCATAGGACCATTCGTTTATCGCATCATTTCCGCAAACACTCATATGACCAACTGTTAGAGGGGCTCAGTTATCGCTTGTTTACTTGCAATTGATTTAGCTACAAACGAAAAATTGTGGGTGTAATTTGTGACATGAAGTTAGCATTGCAGTAGATTTTTCTTTTCTTTAGCTTTTAAAAGGGTGAATTGCATTCACGTAAATAATGCAAGTCAAATTGAGATGATAAATTAGAGCAAAAATAACAAATATTTTTTGGGTGAGAGAAATATGAGCAACAAATTAAACGACATAAAATCTAAAACTTTGACACAATAAGAAACAAAACAAAATATTAGCAAAGCCCATTTTCCACATAAATTTTCAAAATATTTTATTTATTTTCATAGTGTTTGGGCCATCTGTTAGTGCCCTATAATTAAAGGACACTTTTATTGCATTGACTAAGTGAGCCCTCCATATGGCTTCACATAGATGCAATACAATTTTATTCTTAATCTCGCTACTATTTTTTATATAGTCATCTCGTATTACTCAATACATATTTCCCTGAATGTCACAAACTTGTTCCATAGATCAAGGAATGTTGATGAGGGGAAACCCTAATTACTATCTTATTAGCTAAAAATAAACCATACATCAAAGCATAAAGGATAAATGAATTTTGTTAGATGGTGTGTTACAATTATTCTAGTATATATTTATGCACAATGTCAATCCTTTACACCAGGAATGTGAACAGTTTTACTGACCACAAACATCTTGAATCGTTTAGCTGATAACTGAAATCTTGCACTTAAAAACAATTCTGAAGGATTGGCATCGGAGAAATAAATAAAGTAAAAGAATGTGTCGCTTAAAACTTGCTTCACAAAATGGCGTAGAAGTCGTTTAGTAGTTGTTAATATTAGGATTTTCCTAGAAGACCATGAATTTATAATGTATTTTGTCTTTTTAAAGGGTGAATTACATTCACATAAATAACGCAAGTGAAATTGCGATGATAAATTATAGCACAAATGGAAAACATTGTTTAGGTTGGAACTATTTGAGAAAAAATTTAAATACCATCAAGTCTAAAACTTTAACACAATACTTGAAACAAAACAAAATATTAGAAAATCCCATTTTCTCCATATTTATTCAAAATATTCTATTTTCTTTTGTAGTGTTTGGGCCATCTATTAGTGCCCTACTACTGACACAAACTTTTATTGCATTGACTAAGTGGGCCCTCCACATGGCTTAACATAGATGCAACACAATGTTATTCTTAATCTCGCTACTATTTTTGATATAGGTGGCTCATATTACTCAATACTTATTTCTCATGTCCCACACTCTTTCCATAGATCAATAGGAATGTTGATGAGGAGAAACCCACCATAATCACTGTCTTATTAGCTAAAAATAAACCCTACATTAAACTATAAAGGATAGATGAATTGTGTCAGATGTTGTGTTGTGATTTCTCCAGTGGACATGTATGTACTATGTCAAACCTTGCATAAGGCATGTGAATAGTTTTACCGATTGCAAACATCTTAAACTATTTGACTGCTCGCTGACATCTTGCACTTTAAAAAAAATCTGAAGGATTGGCGTTAGAGAAATAAATAAAGTACAAGAAAGTGTTGCTTAAAAGTTTCTTCAAAAAAGGGCTTGGAAGCCATTTAGTAGTTGTTACTATTAGGATTTCCCTAGATGGCCATGACTTTATAGGTGTTTTTTTCATCCATGTAGCATCTTCCCATATTTTGTGACTTCAAAGTGGCATTTTTTAAACGTTTAAGATACCACCATTTTAATTGTTGGTCAAACTTCCCATTGTGGAAGCATGGAAGGTTTTTGGAATATCTTGATTTTCACACTACATTTTTATAAATTAAAACTCTTTGGGCATTATTTGCAGTTGTTTTTACACGTTTTTCATAACATATCGAAGTCTCATAACAACTTTCTATTAGATTCAAGAACCTAAAATAAAATCTTATAACTTTTGATTGTATCCAACCTGCTAACAAAGATTGACTGTCTGAGAATCGACCCAAGTGCCATTTGTTTTCCACATCAATCCAACAAACACTCATATGAAATACTGATGGAGGGGCTTAGTTTTCGGTTGTTTACTTCCAATTAATTCATTATAAAATTGAAAAGTTTTGGTACAAAGTGTAACAAGAAGTTAGCATTGCGGTAGATTTTCTCTATACATTTTTTTTATCTTTTTTAAGGGTGATTTACATTCACGTAAATAATATTAGTGAAATTGATATGATAATTTACAACACAATATGCAAACATTATTCTGGTGGGAACAATATGAACCATGGAATAGATGTGGGACATGTAAGTATTTAATTCACTCATTATTATCTCCAACTTTTCATTCATGTCTTTATCTTTTGTAAAAAATTAAATGCCATCAAATCTAACACTTTAACATGATAAGAAACAAAATTAAATAATAGCAAAGCCCATTTTCCCCAAAAAAAATCAATTTTTTAAGTTTTTTGTGCCAATTTTTAATGCCCTACAACTAGTGTACAAGTTTATTGCACTGAGTGAGTGAGCCCTCCCTTTTGTTTAACATAGACTTAGTACAATGTTATCCTTAAGCTCGCTACTATTTTTGATATAGTCGGCTCATGTGACTCAATAATTATTTCATCATGCCCCACACTTGTTACATACATCAATAGGAATGTTGATGAGGGAAAACCCTAATCAGTATCTAATTATCTAAAAAGAAAAGATAAACACAAATGTGCACAAAATTGTCAACATAGAAAAACAAAAATGCAATCTTTTAGCCTTCTCTCCTATTAGATTTTTCCTCTTTTATATTTTGGCACCTTTAAATGAAAATTACATTCACCTAAATAATGCAACCGAGATTGACATGATACAGTGGAACACATTTAACAAATATTATTTAGGTGGGAACAATATGAGTTTTGGAATATGTGTGGGACTCTCAAGAATTTAATTCCCAAAGTTTTTATTTCCAACTTTCCATTCATGTTTTTCAGTTTATCTAACATATTAAATGTCATCCAATAAAAAAAATTAACACTTTAAAAGATAAAATAAAATAATAGCAAAGCCCGCTTTTCCATTTTTCCTATCAAAATATTTCATTGCATTCAGTTGAGTATGACCCATTTACGGTACCATACAACTTATGGACAAGTTAATGACACTGACTGAGTCACCCCTCCATATGGCTTAAAATTAACACAATACACTGTTGTTCATATGGTCAATATTATTTTCAATTTTTTTGACTCACGATACTCAATACTTTTTTCACTTTGTGCCACACTTTCCGAACATTTGACAAAAAAATACACATGTTACATATGTGCCTCGTTGTCAAAAAAAGGATTCCAAAAAATGGTTCATCCCAATATTATCCTTTGCCCATTTCTTCCCCTCCCTCTAGCCCCAACTTCTACACCCCTCTTCCTCATTTTATGTTTTTCTTTCTCAAGTTCAACCTCGTCTTCTACTACCCTTTCGGTGTTAACATCACACATAAATAGATAATGGCCACTTACATATCTACATGAAGTCTGTATCACTTCCCTGATTAAAAAGAACAACAAAAAACCCCTAACATAGTATTAAATAGAAATCCTACCCTTGAAAACAAAATACCAAAGAGTGAAGATCCAATCATGGAGAGTAGCGAGACCTGAGTAGAAACCATTAAACCTACGAATGAGGTCCAAACTTGTGTATTCTCTTTTAGTCTCTAGGATGTTTTATCAATGCCTCTTCCATGAACAGAACTAGATGAGTGCATAAGGCCAAAAGATGAGTTTTCACAGTAGGAACAGACCTCGTAGTATAATTAGATGTCAATTTAGAGATCAGGGGACGCTCCAATCTGGCTTTTGAAACCACTTGCTTTAGTCGTGCCTACAAACTGCATGGTAACATCTAATATGCCCCTTCTATATCCATGCCCAAACATCTAAATACCTGCACATATATATTTCCCCTTCTAAATCCACCATCATTTCCCTACCCCTCCCGCCAAGAATCACTAAAACTATCTTTGTTTAGGTTTTCTAGAGAGAAAGAAAGAGACATCGTGCTTGATTTTAATATTATTTTAATTTTTTTATTTATGTATTGTTAGAGCCTGCAACATTTTTAAAGGTGTTTGTGACTTCCACATGTAATCAGAAAGATTAGTATTTTTTTTGGAATCTTTTAATTACTTATTGGACTCAAATATTTAAGAAAATGGATAATAAGTACTACAGATATTTTAAATACATATATATCTTGAAAATGGTGAAAGATATCAATCAAATATTGTTATCTTTAATATTTGTAACATACCAATATTTTTTAATAATTTTATTATATGTATTTATCTATTTTCCTATAACCGAACTTATGTCTTTATATTTTTTATATATTATAATTAACAAAACTAAATCATTACGCCGAAGGCGTTTCCCCTATGGGAAAGGTCCTTGCGGACGTTTCTGCGACTGTGTCAAATTTGACAGCCGTTTGGACGTTTTTTATATTGCAATTAATGTTGACAGCCGAAATGACAGTTAAGACGGGCACTATGACGGTTTAGATTTTCCTGCCTATTTTCATGGATTGTTTGGCCATGCAGCGCTTGGCAATGGCGCCTTCAATTTCTGTATCTGGTAATTGTAAAGTCCTCCTTCACCGTGCTTTTTTCAATATTTCTCTGAATTTTTTTGCAGTCGAATTATGTTTGATGTAGAGTTTTTGGAAGGTTTTCCGTCTATTTTCAGCAGTTCTGCTTTTTCTTTTTTGCATGCTAAATGCGGGCCTGCTATTTTTTTAGGTTTTGGATGGTTGTAGCCAGTGCAGAAGTTAGAGCTTTACAGTGCCAACATTGTGGAAAATTCCTAACACGGGAGGGCAAGCCACGGTGGCGCTTTTACCACTGCTTTTACCAGTGCCAGAGGGAGGAGATCCGTCCCACAAATACCTCTTTGAGTCACAAGTTGGACCTATTATTATGGCCCAGGTATATGTTTCTGTGTATACAATGTTGTGATGAATCTGTGTCATAGGTAATGGTTTCAATCACTAATCTCACATAAATGTGGTAAAAAGAGTTCTAAGTATTTTGCGTGCGTCTGTATGACAGTAATGATTTCTCACCCTTATGCCGGCTCTTCTCCTTGCAGATAGTGAATGAATACAAACCTGATGAAATGAAATTTGGGACGGCTACACAGATGGCCGTGGGAATGGATACAGGTGTGCCCTGGGTCATGTGCAAACAGGATGACGCACCAGATCCTGTTGTGAGTTCTTTTATTTAACTTTGCCCTAATTGTGTGTACATTAAACCTGTTTTGTCTTAGATAATTGTTTTTTGTGGATTTTTCTTGTGTGTTTTAGTCATTGCCCAAATAACCTCCATGAATGGTGTAGTGTGCCCAGGTTTTTTGAATTTATTTTTAAATACTAAAATGTGTTACATTTGCTAAGTAATTGAAAGGCTGGTAGTTGATGCAATGTAAATTTCAGGTCTCTCAGCTGTCTGCATGTTATGTCTTGTACATAACAGCCTACTCTGAGTACCAGTGACAGAAATTGAGAAAACCTTTTCGTTGTGTAGGAAGAGATGAACCTATAGAGTTTATAACATTTGCAAGGCTGGGTTTATCCCTTCTGCGATCAGGTATAGTCTCCTGGGGACTGATAGATGGACTAGGGCACCCCATGTGTGACATTTTGTGAAGAATTTCTCCACAACCGAGCTTTGAACTCCAGCATCCTAATTATAGTGGATTGGTGTTTGGGACTTAAGTGTCACCTGATCAACACCAATTTATGTTACAAATTTATGCATATTGGAGAAATCATCTTAATTTAGGTCTTAACACAATTACCACTGCATATTGGAGAAGGCATCTCAAAGGTGTGCAGATCCACAATTGATGGTCATAATTTGGGCCTTTTAGGGTTATATAGTCTGTTGTTTGAACGTGGGCAATGCACATGTTTATATGCTGTAATTTGCTGTCATGGTTTCACTTTTTGTCTGGTCTGAGCTGGTTAGTGGGTGAAATATCTTTTTGAATGGCCATTTTCTGTATTTGAATGACATTTTACTTTTCAGCAAGGCTAAAATGAAAGTTCGCATGCTTTCTACACCTGAGCTAGCTGGATCCTAACTTTGCAGAGCAATCAAACAATCGGATTGCTATCACAAAAATGGACATGCCTATCACTGCCACTTCTCAGAGTACACCATCATGATCCTTTTTGGATTGACACAAGTCATCTTGTCTCAAATACCAAACTTTCATAATGTTTGGGGCCTTTCAGTAGTTGCAGCCATAATGTCATTTGCCTATGCATCCATCGGAGCGGGGTCTTGGAATTTCTAAAGTAGTTGGTATTATTGTATCCTATTCTCTTTCACTATTATGAAAAAATTTTACTTGCATGCCCTTATTCAGAGATGTTAAAAACTTATATGATGCACTTTAATCCTTATCCTTGCTCATGCAACTCAAAGATTACATGTAAGTACTAACTTATATGACTCTTAATGAGATTCATTCTTTTGGAAATTGTAGAAAATGGAAAATTTTATGGAAGTATTGGCGGAATCAGCACAAGTACTACATTATCCACATCACAGAAAGTTTGGCAGGTTCTCCAAGCTGTTGGTGACCTTGCGTTTGCATATCCATACTCTGTGCTTGTCATAGAAATTGAGGTATGTATAAAAGTGGTGTATTGATCTGTATGCTAAAACCTTATTATAAGACCCAATGTTGTAATCTAATATTGTGGAATAATCATTTTATTTTGCAGGACACTATGAGAACAAAACTATGAAGAAAGCATCCCTGCTTGTTGTAACAGCGACAACTTTCTTCTACATGCTCTGCAGTTTCTTTGGGTATGCAGCCTTTGGGGAGAATACACCTGGAAACCTCTTAACAGGGTTTGGTTTCTATGAGCCTTATTGGCTGCTTGACTTTGCTAATGCATGTATTGTGGTTCACCTGGTGGGAGCATACCAAGTAATACTTTCACAACACTTTCCTTTTCTTAATTTTCTGCACGTAGCAATTACCAAAAGCTATAGTTGTCAAAGTCGGGAACCACCAAATATGAAAACTAATTACCATAACATTTCACATCTTGGCAAGTATTCTGCCAACCCCTCTTTGCTTTTATTGAAGATTGGTTTTTGAATAAGTGGCCAAATAATCAATTCTTCCATTATGAATGGGGCATACCCATTCCTTTGCTTGGGTTGTATCATGTTAAATTGTTTAGACTGTCATGGAGAACAGCATTTGTGGCCTCAACTACTATTATTGCCATTTTATTCCCATTCTTCAATCAGGTTCTTGGACTTTTGGGGGCTATTAACTTTTGGCCATTGGCAATGTACTTTCCAGTGGGGATGTACATTGTACATAACAAAGTCCAACAGTGGTCAATTACCTGGGTTCTTTTGCAAACTTTCAGCTTCATTTGTCTTCTCATCTCACTGGCATGTGCTGTGGGATCCATGGAAGGCCTTGTGAAAGGTTAGTAGACGGAATTTCTTAGAGTCACAAGTGCCAGAGGGAGGAGATCCGTCCCAAAAATACCTCTTTGAGTCACAAGTTGGACCTATTATTATGGCCCAGGTATATGTTATTCTCTGTTTTGTAGTAAAAAATTTTAAGTGAGCTTTCATTGTTTGACATCTTTTCTTGTCGAACATTCTTGACAGATAAACACAAGACAAAACAACACCAATACTAATGTTATTTGATTTAGAGGGATAGTTATTAATTTTAAAGTGGTGGTTACCAATTCCTTGAGTTTTCCCCAGACATGTTACAAAATTTGTTATCAGTCTCTCATCTGTTCAAAAGAGGCTTTCAATTTTGATTGTAAGCTTTATTCCTAATATATGTACTAATCCAATAGTAACATAAAAACTACATATATATCCAAAACACCAAATAGACAATAATCCATAATATAATCATGAACTTTTGACTCTAAAATTATAATCAAACCATATTTTTCAAACCTAAGTGAAGGGCTAATTCCACTGAGTTAATTTTGTAGTTTGAGCCCACACTCAGTTGGATTAGGCAACCGCTTTTCTGTTTGCAGCACTGAGATGATTCCACCCGCAAATTAGAGTGCCCCTGTAATGAGGTGTCACCATCACTTGCAAGCGACCATCATGTATCAACCTGCCAGAGACTGTAAACTGGAGTTCAGAGTCATATAATACATGTGGCATTTATTTACACCTTGAATCTCGCAGGCTCAAAACCTAAATCCCCAAACTTAGCCTCAAGTTTGAGACGAATTCCAACCCAACCCGAAAGTCAAAACTCGAGACAACCCTGGCATACACCACACCTTAAGCAAACAATTACCTCTTCAAGGCCGTTTAAACGTCCTTATGAAAACACTTGAAAATAATAAATCCTCAGCGACCTTCTGAACACAGACATTTTGACAAATATAAAATTGTTCAGCCGTAAGGTCGGCGACAAGTTTGTAACCCGCAACCTCCATATGCACATCCTCAAAACTCTCGAGCACCTAAATAAAATGTATTTACAGTTAAATAAACCCTTCAAGAGTAAAACCCTACCAAATTTGAAATGTTTTCTTACAGTCGTGCAACCAAAAACAAAGACAAAGCTGAAATACGTAACCTTAAGAATGCGAAAGGGGGCTTAAAATAGCCAGAAAAATGAAAACGTCTAAACCAGCATTATGGACTGAAGCATGGAGTGGCTGGTATAGAACTTAATCCTGCTTCTTCATGTTGTTGTTTGAACTCTGAATATTACTTAGAGGGTTATTTTTGTAAGAATGAGCTAGCTGAAGGCAACCGACAGTTCCTTAGATCAACTGATTTTGTTTTTGTTTAGCAATGCATACTCACTCATATTTTTAATTTTTTTAAAAATTTCATGCAGGGTTCTGTTCATAATAGGTCTTGCTTTGGCACATGTTGAAGTTTTGACTGCAATCGATGGAATTGATCCAGAAAAAGATAGGATACCTTTGAAGAAGGTATGCAAAATTGATTTTTATGATTGTTTATGGCTTTGTTGATTTAGTTTTATCTGACAATTCAAAATACTAAATCATTGCTTGCTTCACAACTTGTGTGATTGGGTAAAATTTTTGGGGTTCACAATTTTTATTGTGTGATTTATATGCAGGTTGATCGGATTTTGTACTCATCAGTTTTTTATCCTCATAATTATGGGTTCATTCCATGAACATTGTGTGAGGATAACGATCCATTAGATGTATTGGTTCTCATGCAGGTAATGTAGCCTAAAATAGTATCACTCGTGTATGCTCTCTCTCTCTCTCTCTCTCTCTCGCTCTCTCCCTCTCTCTCTCTCTCTCATACAGTATTAGGCAGATGCTTTCATATTTCTCAATTGCCTTTAAGATGTTCTAACACTGCCCACCCGCCCTGCCCCCTCTTAGAAATTTGGAACCACTTTTTGTGTTAGTTGTTAATGCATATTGTGTACGCACTCTAGATGTATTTTTCGACCGAAAATTTTCACTTTTTAGATGTTTGTGATTAAGAAAATATTGTTTTCTGAAAATCAACAGGAACTTGTTCTTCCGGGGTGCTTTCTTCGGGCTAGAGCAATTGGCCTGATGCCTATGATTGATCAGGTATGCATCTATAATTTGGTGTACTGGAAATGATCCTAAGTAGGCATCTTTAGTACCTCTATTTTTTAAAATGCTGGAAACATAGATGCCCCGGGTTTTTAAGGTGAATTTTTGTGCTTTGTTTAATCTATAAACCATTATTACTTGGTAAAATTATATAGAGGATAAATACAACTAACATGCTGGCTATTTTGAAATTCAAGATTTTTCATATATGCTTTAAACCTTTAACCTGAAGTCTATATTCAGAGTAATACCTGCTTTTTATTTTGACAGAGAGAAAAGGATGACAAGATAATTGTTGTTTGTGCTGATGATCCCGAGTTTCTTCATTACAAGAACATCTCAGAGCTTCCTCCTCGTCGCTTACAAGAAATTAGGTGTTTCTTTGAAGATTCTATCCTTTGTTTAATAAGAAAGTTACTCCACTGAATATGTTTTGTTACAGTTATTTCTAATATTATAGTGCGCTATCAAGGTTATCTTTGTACACATTCTATATGCAGATTCTTAGTTTTTCTTAACAGCATAAAGACGAGAAGAACGAGAATAAAGAAGTTGCTGTGAATGAGTTCCTACCGGCATCTACTGCTTGTGAAGTTATAAATCACTCAATGCAAATAAAGCTTTACACCATAATTTTATGTTTATGAATATGGTATTTAGAACTAGCTCAAGAGGTGGACGGACTAAGCTTGAGTTTTGATTTATGATTTTGCAGGGACTTGTATGCCACGTACATTGTGGAGAGCTTGTGAAGATGAGAAGTGTATCTTTGGGTTTCTAAAGTAAATTCAAGTTAACTTAGTGGTGATATTATTCCATTTAAGGACTGGTGATAGAGATTTGCTGCCTATCACCACAGTGTTTTGAAAATTGTTAAGAGTGCAGGAAAACTTGTCTAATAGGTTCCTTATATTTTTGTAGCTTATGGGTGTATGTAGTATATCCGTATGGCAAATTTTTTGTAGCTGTGAATGAGTTCCTGCCGGCATCTAATGCTTGTGAAGTTATAAATCACTCAATGTAAATAAAGCTTTACACCATAATTTTATGTTTATGAATATGGTATTTAGAACTAGCTCAAGAGGTGGACGGACTAAGCTTGAGTTTTGATTTATGATTTTGCGGGGGACTTGTATGCCACATACATTGTGGAGAGCTTGTGAAGATGAGAAGTGTATCTTTGGGTTTCTAAAGTAAATTCAAGTTAACTTAGTGGTGATATTATTCCATTTAAGGACTGGTGATAGAGATTTGCTGCCTATCACCACAGTGTTTTTGAAAATTGTTAAGAGTGTAGGAAAACTTGTCTAATAGGTTCCTTATATTTTTGTAGCTTATGGGTGTATGTAGTATATCCGTATGGCAAATTTTTTGTATGTTGCAACGTGACATGGCCAACATGCTTTATTGTATTTTGCCTTTGATAATGGTTATAAAACATATTATATGTAATTTGGATAATTTGTTTATAATTTTTTCTTTCTGGATTATTGCCTAGGCAGACATCTTTTGGGCATCTGGTATTTGTTTAGCAGTATAGGGTCCTTATGTGTTACAATAATTGAAACTTGTCTGACATGGCCATGAGTGCATAAAAAGTTATTTTAAATTGACCCAAGCTATTATAAAATGAAACAACAATATTAATTGCTGCAGTTAAATATGTCGAATTGTCCTAATCGGTGTTTTAATGATGTCTCATTTACTATCAATTACCGTATTTGAAAAGCAAATGAATGTTTTATGTTTGAATAACACAAAAATTTAGTGACTCGAAAACTGTTTCTTGGCATTTACCTATCATGGATTTCCTTTCGTCATAGTCGTATATCACTTAGGTTGTAACACGGGACTACAAAATTTAAAAGTTAGATAGGTAGTAACTCAATTTTTGTTGAGTATTAGTCTAGATTAGGTTGTATTGACACACTATTGCTTGTGTTTTGGGTTGTTATAGGTCATGTTCACCTTTCTATTTCTCTCATCTCTTCCCTCCTTTACCCCTTCCAGTGTTTCTATGGATTTTCTTAGAAATGTACAATGTGCATTTTTTTTTTGTGGTAGGCCCTTTTGACCCACTTTTGGTTTTGGTTTTAGTTTTGGTTATGATTCAGTGATGTAAGGCTTTTTCTTGGTTTGGGTGAATTGTTTTTTGGCTTGGAAGCTCTGAAGCTCTGGGATTTGGTGTCACTTTGGGGAGTCACAACCTGCGAGAGGAGAAAGCCTATTTTTGATCATGTCAATAAATCATACATTTAATATAGAATAAGACATTTTTTTATATTTTATTTGTAAGTCTTACTAATATTATGATAGGTTAGGGAGAAATTATATATCCATCACTGGAGGGACATTCATATTGTTTAATTTATAGAAGCTAGAGTTTTTGGGTCCTTTTTGATCTTAACAAATGCTTTGCGGAATTTTGGATTTCAAGTGTCTATTTTGGGCTTTCTCAAGATGTACGCTAAGGGTTTGTCCCAAACATGCCCAGGTTACGCCAAACTCTAGCATACCATGGCATGTACCTATTTCTGAATCCTGTCAAGGCGTACCTGGCTACCTGGTAAAAAAATTTATCTGACAATTGAAAATACTAAATCATTGCTTGCTTCACGGCTAGTAGTTGCAAGGTCAAAGCCTGCTGCATGCTGGGTAAATTCTTTGGTGAGAATATTACCTTGTTAATTTTTGCTTTCATCAGTTGTAAATGACAAACTGAATTGGCGGAAAATGTAGGTTAACATATGTATGGAGAAGGTTTTTTATTTACCAACTGCTATTTATTGTCAAAAATCACTTAAAATTGCACACAAGAATATGCCTGTTACTTCTAGGGAAGTGAAAGGAAAATACTACAGTTTTCTGTTGCAACTACAGAATTCAGTATGCAACTAAAATTTGCATTGAGTTAGATTGTTGTTGTCACGAGAGGTTGGATATCTTTATATAATACAACATTTTCTCTTATTAAATGTGTTAAACAAACAGTTACTAAATGCTCACATACTATAAATTCCCACTAATTAGAACCCCTTATTGGTAAATTTTCACCTCCTCAATGGATTCCAGCAGAGCTTGTGTTAAAATAAGAACCTCATTGTTGAAGTTCTTGTTAAGCTTAAAATTGAGTATGAGTTGAGTTCCACAACAATGATTGCATAGTACTGACTCATACACTAACACGCACACGTAGCATAGGGAGACTTGTTCCAGCGACTCAAATGGGTGGGGGGGCTCTAAATGTTTGTTTCAGCATTCCATGTTTTTAGACAATCTATCCATAGAGCACTCTTTGCAGATGTTTTTCCTTCCAATTGCACTTCCTTCCAGAATAAATTATTAGAAGACTTGGGACCCAATGTAACTAATTTCTCTTACGAATTTGCAACAAATTTGATATGTACAAATAGAACCTTTCAATGTAATGCTTCATCTATATTCATACACTTACAAAATCAATCACACTCATTATCAATCGAATACAAAAGTAATAACTATCCCTCCAAATCAAATAAAATATACCATTCGGCGTTCACATTGCATTGTACACATGCGATTGCTAGTTATTATTTCCTAGAAGTTCTAGTTATATTAGACCTACCAAATTAAATTTAATCTCATTAAAATCTCATAATATTTAAATATACCTTTACACTAGTTTAATTAGTATAGAAGAATACATGAGAAAAAATAATTTAACAACAAAACTAAATTATAGTAAAAATATAATATTTTTCATTATTATTGAATAAATATATAAGATATTTTATTGCAACGTAAATATCCCTATTTGTGGGATATATTTATTCTATTTTAATAAATACCTTAGTGTTATATATATATATATATATATATATATATATATATATATATATATATATATATATATATATATATATATATATATATATATGTATGTATGTATGTATTTAATTAATCTATTTCTTATACTATAATCATTCAAATAATTCAAAGTTCAATAATTCTGATGTTTTTGAATATATTTTTTAAATCCGATGCTCTATCTCTCTAGATGGAGTCCTAAAGATTTTATTAAATCCCCCTCTCTCCCTTCCTTTATTTGGGTATGCTTACCTTCCATGCTGCTAGAATTTTGGGAACAAGATGTCATTTTAGGAATTTTTAAGGCTCTTGGGAAACTTCTAACTCTGGATCCTACCGCCATTTCCCACTCTAGAATGGTCTTCTCAAGAATCTATATTAATGTAATCTCTAGTGTAACCCTCCCTGCTTCCATCTTTCTCATCTTAAATCTTGGGTCTTGGGAACAAAATCCAGTTTATGATAGTTCCCATGTTTTCTATGAAAAGTGGAGAATAATGCGACACGGGCATAGCAGTTGTGTGGAACCTATATATTCATGGAAGAAAAAAAGAGGATCTGTCAGTGGTTAGGTTTTTAGATTTGCATGGCCCTGAGAGTTTAAATGTTGTTCCATTGGAGATACCGCCCCCTTCACGTAGTGTTAAGCCTTTATATTCAGAGGATTGCATCATAGATGGAAATGTTGCGGTCTTAGTTTCTCAGTTTTCTATAGGTTCTATGCCTATTGTAACCATGTTGGGTTTTGAGTCTCTCTCTCTCTCTCTCTCTCTCTCTCTCTCTCTCTCTCTCTCCTCTCTCTCTCTCTCTCTCTCTCTCTCTCTCTCTCTCTCTCTCTCTCTCTCACACACACACACACACACACACACATTTACTTTAATATTGGTGCTTGTATTTTTAGCATAGTTCTTTTGTGTTTTTTCCTATGGAGTTCATGGAGGAAGTGTCCATGGAGGAGAAGAGGTTAGCAGGAAGGGAATGCACACAATATGTTCAGGTGATGAATCTAATCATTAATGAAAACATCAAAATTGTGCTCAACATTGTAGAAGGCAATCTAGAAAGATTTAATAAGCCTTGTGGTACATTAAGGAAGGAAACAAGTCCTAAATATTTGGACCTTGAAAATATCAAGGTTCTAATTTTTTAAGAAGGCCCCAACTATAAAGACAACTTTAGATCGACTTTTGGTCCTTTGTAATAATGAGGAGGGTTGCAACTTGGTGCATTACAAAAAATCTAAACTCAATAAGTTTGGCTGATCTCACTTTGTGGGATATATTTTGGTTATTTTACTTCTATCCTGGTCTTTGTGTTGATTGGATGGATGTAATCTTCCCCCATTTTGGTGTTGCTTTGGTTGATTTTAGCTTTGTTTATGCTGTAGCATCGCTATGTTTTTAGTATGTTCTCTTTTTTTTTAATGTTGTTTCTAGTTTTCATAACTTTTTTGTAACTGGGTAGAGTACCAGTAAAAAACTCCCCTTTACCCTTATCTAAAAAAGATAATGAGAAATTTATAATATTATGGATTTTGGTCTCGCTTCTTAATATATCTATGCTATCAAGAAAAGTGAAGGAGAAAATATTTAAGTATTCAAATATATATTTGATTAAACTTTAAATAGTTAAATCTTTTATATCTAATATATTCATCTAATTTAAAAATATATAGTTCTTTTTTAATTTATATTAATTATCTACATTAAAAAATAAAAAAAAAATTTGGTTAGTTTTCGCCTCCTATTATCTACATTATTGAATAGAATAATGAAAAGAATCCTAGTTCATTTTTTGGATTCCTTTTATATTTTCATTTATTTATTTATATTTAATTTTATACGCCCATTTAAAACTCGATGAGGTTGTTTTTGTTAAATTTATTGCCAAAAAAGAGTCCTTTTACTCTTTTCCATTTATTAGTTGACAAGTGTCAAAATATGAAAAATCGTTAAAATAAATAGAAGATAAAACATAGATAAAGAAATGGTTCAATCATTCCTCAATTATAGTGTCAATTATTCTATACAGAATTATTATTGTGATTCTTGGTGCATAGAAAATCTTATATTGTGGATGTTCTCACAATTTTTTTCAGGTAAGAATTGCACCAAAATTTCATTTTCCTTTGAATCCATTATCTTAATAAAATACAACATAAACAATTTTAAACATGTCTTAAGAGAGGTTGTATGTTATACTTACATGCTTTGATGAGATGAATGATTCTTCAATTATTTAGTCTCCAAAAACATTTCTTGGTGGATATTTAATGTCTTCTATAAGAGGATTGGGTTAAAGGCATGCCTTGGGGAGAAGAAAACATGGTTGAATGTAGATAAGCATCACTCAGCGTGTAACAACCACAAAATTCTACTCTCAAATCAAAATAGAAACTAATAATTTAATAGTCAAAATTATGGTAATTTTTTTTAAAGAGTTTGCAAGGTTAGACTAATAAATTGTCCAATTAAGGTTTCCACATGACCTTGAGGAAGTTGGAATTAAATTGATGATTAAATATTATTCATTTCCTTCCTAAGAATATTTACGGTTTTAAAAATTTACTAAGTTCCATTAATTTGCTTAATTACCATGCACCAAGTTTACTTTATTTCCTATAACAAAAGTTTAATTATTTTTTCTACTCACTAAGTGGCCCTGTTCGCCCCATTACCCATGCACTTTTTAATTAAATTTCTTTCTCACAAAAATACCACCCACTTAAGTGATGTAGGGTTTAATTTGAGCCATTAGATCAAATCTATCGTAGCCATTGGATTTGGGTTGCCCTAAATATCCTTATAGGTTTATTTTTATTTCTATTTGTTCCAATTTCATCCTCATTTGTTCATTATTTTTTTGTAGGTTTGGAAGAGGAGAAGGAGGACAAGCCATGAAATCAAGAAGTGCAACCATGGAGAAATTTTCTTAGTTCTAGTTGTATATGGAGAAATATTCCCTCATTCTTATCTTCATAGCTTAGTTTAGACAAGGGTTTCTTATCTTAAGGTTCCTCATTTGCTTATTGTAGAGATTCCACCATGACTCTAATTTTTTGCCTATTTAATGTAAACATTATTTGAGTTCAAAAATTGGGGAAAAATCCTATTTTATTATATCTATGAAATTTTACACATTTGGATGCCCATAAGAGGATTTTTATGCTTAAACAATTGACTTTGATCATTCACTACTGTTGATCGAAGTTTCCAGTTTCCTGTCTAGATGAGTGTACGAGTAATCAAGAAATACTAACAACGTCAAGTATACAAGGGCTTAGTACCTTGGAGATGACGATGGATGATACGGGTGTAAAGTTAATATCGAACTCCTTGGTGTGATCCCAGCAATCCTGCAGTTCACATACACTAGAGAAAGATTGATTAAATATTTTATGCAGGGGATTCCTAACAAAGCAGATCCAGGAAGCGTTAACTCCCTCAGTGGCTGTCGACCCCCATGTGATAAGAATAATGATAAAATAGAGTCCAAATAGATAACATGCAAATTGATAAACAAGAAAACTTGAAAGATGTTGGTATGCGGATGGTGTTATTGATCAGATGTGTGGAACATGTATCTCACTACATGAACCAGATCACGAGCAGAGTACCATGGAAATTAGAATAATAATGATATTATCATAAAATGGCTAAAATTTCTCAGCATTCACCCAAACTTCCTAATGTTTTCTTCCCTTTTCAAATATGGGAAAAACACATATTTATAACTTAGATGTGAGGTTAGCTTGGAGTTAACAAGTAACCAGGGTTGGGTAGAGTAACCCGAGTTAAGAGATATGATTTGATCACGTGGGGACCACGGCTTGAATTATTAGATGGATTAGGAAGCATGACTGACATGGTGGGTGAGCTAAAAGATTTAATTTAAAAAGGGGTGTCGAGTGGGTGTATTAATACCCATGGATTGAATAATTTGTGAAGGATGGGGATAATGCCAAAAAGTCAATTATTAAATGGGTTTATATGGGGCCCATTTAATAATTAATTCAATTTAGTTGAATAAATGATGAGGTTTATTGAAATTTAGGAAACATAAAGGTGAGGCAGGAAATTACATGAACACGAGATGATGGAGGGGCGCTATAACCAAAAATAGGTGTCTACATTTTCCCCTTTTTGTTGAGTGTTTTGTGATAGCAAGCCACGAGACAAAAACAAAAAGGGTTAGGTGAGATATGTGTCCGAGGATGGATGAAGATATGACCAAAGGCAAGATGCCTCCGGTAAAAAAGGATTGCAATAACAATGAAAAATAAAATGTATGGCGGTGACTTCAATATCACATCAGTAAAATAAATTTGCTGTCTCAACGAAGACAGATGAAAATTTTCTATAGACCAGTGAGTGGGTGAAGACGACTACAGTATGGATGTAAACCAAGATGACTAATGGGTCATAGGAAAACATCAAAATATGTGCACCGAATGCGAAAGATATGTGCAATCCTTTGTTTACGAGGAATCATTCATAATATCATGCATCCAAAAATGGACAGGAATGAGTATAATGATGCCCCAGCATAGGGCACGAGAATGACCCAAAGTGAGTTATATGTTTTGACAAGTACAAGGATGAAAAGGTGCCCCAACATAGACATAGATGGAATAATCATAAATGTGGGTAGGATGAGTAGATAGGATAGAAATATGAGATAGGATGTTTCATAGGAAGTGTTAGCAAGTTAGAAGGTGAAGAAGAGAAAGAAGTCACGTTTCTTCCATAAGTAGGATAAGAAGTCAAGATACTTTTGCGAAAAAACAAAAGCAAAGAAAATATTCGTGGAAGAGAAAAATATCAAATAGGTGATGGTCGTTATGGTATCTTCTAAGACAAAAATGTCAAAGGAAAATGGGAAGAGATTCTTAGAAGTGGTTATGATGATGTACCTATGAGAGGATTGATGAAGATAAAAGATGTGACAGGGTTCTCAAAAAGAGAAGAGGTCAATGTTACAAAGAGAAGAACAAGAATGGTAATGAAATAGATTGGTGGTACATAAACGGATAAACATTGCCATTGACTATATGAATGTCAAATGTGAGGGATGTTGAGAAAGAGAAAATGGAATAGACAGGAGGATTGGTTGATTATAAGAAGAGGAAGAAAGATTGAATATGAAGGCGAAAGGGGTATGGAATAGAGGGACAGAGACGGAGGAGGAGAAAATAAGGAATGAAAGGGGAGGAAGAAGATAACAAAGAAGGATTATAGAGAAAGGGAGAAATGAAGAAGCGCAAACAAAGAGAAGACAAGAAAAGAATAGAGCATAGGATGAAATTATGAAAAAGAGAGAGTTATTCAAGACGAAATGTGTGAAGAAGGATGGATCAGAGGAAAACAAAGAGGTAATGGAAAACGAAAGAGATGATTGAGAAAAGAAAATTGAGGGAAACAGATCATAGTAAGGAAATACAAGGCAAAGAATATGGAACTAACCGCATGGAAATGCATGTGGATGATGAGAAAGTACGAGGTAAAATGGGGTGAAGGACAATGTAAAGGAAGTGAAATAAGACAAAGAACAAAAAAGGAGGAGAAGACAACGAAGAAAATTATGCAGAAGAAAGAGAACCAAGAACAAAGATATTTGATAAAGAGTGAGAAACACAAGGAATGTAAAGAGAAGCTTGAGGGGAGGAATGACATCAATTGGAAAAGAAACGGAGATGCATGAGATGAGGATATGCTGATGAGGAGAAAATAGAGACATGGTGTATGATGAAGATAATGAAGAAATTGGCAAGGAAGAATGGAATATAGAGAGGTGGTGAGGAAAATGAAAGGAAGGGATAGGATAGGAAATGTCAGTGAATGGATGTTAGGAGAAATACACCAATAATGATCAGTAGAAAAAGATGGGAAAAAAGATGAGACAAGACAGAAAGTAAATGATGAATGAGAGAGGAATTCCCATGAAGGGACGTTAGGATAATTCCTTCAATAATGATCAGAGGAAACAGAGGAAGGAAAGAATGAAGATAGAATGGAGGAGGTCAAAGAAAAGGATTCAGGTTGCGCAGAATGGGGATGAGTGATTTTTAGGAGAAGTCTACCAATAATTACTAGTGCGGAAATAGAAGATGATGATGAAACAATGTTAGAGGAAGACCAATGACAATGACTGGTAAATATGGGGGTAGATATGTGGGAGAAATATGTAAGACGAAGTGGAAAGAGTAAAGAAAGGAGGGATAAAAATGTCTAGGAAGATGAAGGCGAGGAGAGGATGCAATGAATGAGAATGAATGAGAGAGAAATGAAGAAACAAGACATGAAATGAACGGAGAAGCAATGGTTAAGTAATATTACCCAGTGATGGATGATGGAGATGAAAAAGGGACTAGTAGGAAGTGGTGTTTGCATGAATGGAAGAGGAGGTGAGAGGATGTGATGATGGGGAATTTTGAGAAAATGTAGATGGAGAGAATGTGGGGTGGTGGGTGAGTGCAAGATGAAAAATCATACTTAAGAGGGCTTAAGTAAGATCACCATGCCGTAAGAGGATTTTAGTAAGATCACCAAACCGACAGTGACAATATGGAAGGAGAAAGACAACATTGCATTGGATACAGGTGTGTAAGAGTTGGTTGGAATGGATGACTACGATGTGAGCCGAGAGACAGAAGATGAGGAAGAGATGATGGGAGATGGAAGCATCGGACGGCCAACCATTCTTACGAGGAACTCTTAAGTAAGATTTCCCTATGACATAGATGGTTAAGTAGGATCGCCAAACTGAAGAAGAAGAAGAATGATGAAAAGACTGAGCAATGTATACCAAAATGGAACAAGACATGAAAGGAGGTAATATCAAAGTGATAACAAGGAAATAGAGGAGTGTGACATGATTAGATGGAAGAACATATGTAGTGTAGATGGAGATTGTAAGGGAAATCCTTAACTGGGATGCCCACGTGGTGGTAGTGATGATGCAAGAGTGTTAAGCGGAAAAGAAGGAGTGGAAAGACATTTGTGGTGGTGATGGTCATCTGTTGAAAGAGGAAATGGTGGAGAAAATTCTACAGTGGGAGGGTCCAGGGAAGAAAATATACCTTAACTAAGGTTCTCTGGCTAATGGATGGTTAAGAAAGATTGTCAAACTGAAAGCGAAAGAGTAAAAGAAAAACTTAAGAGGAAATACAAGTAAGATATCTGGAAATTTGCAAGGGGACAGAAAGTGAGAAGGATGATGAGGAGACAAATGGTGATGAGTGAACATGGAGAGTGAGGAGCAATGGATCAAAGATGGTGTTGAACATGTTGAGAGATAAGGAGCTCCAGGATAACGAACTTTCCTTGAGAAGGATCCTCAAGTAGGATTCACAAACTGCAACGGTGATCAAGTAGAATTCACAAACCAAAAAGTGTATTTGCAAACGCATTCATGGAGATGATGGATAGATATAAAATTCATAGTGTGAAATTTGATGTTATTTTTATAAAAGATGATTTGGATGAGATGAATGGAACATAATTGTAACAAGGGCGTACAAGGAAACTATGTTTTGAACTGGATTGGAGATAAATAAGAAAGGGTTACCACTCAAGGCATTGCACTTGTAGCCAATAACAGGTGTTAACACATAACTAACAATAGTTAGTTATACCAAAATATCATGAGGGAGATATGGATGAAAGAAACTCGTAATCCTAATGTAGACATGACAAAGGGATTGAGATGTAACTTGTACGCAGGAAGAGGGATATCCAAATGTGGTGTTCCTTAAGTATATGCCCCAACTCTAGGAAAGGGAAAGAAAAATAGTAGAAAGTTGATCAATGCGAAAAACTTTCCAGATGCCATAATAACATAGTATCCATCCTTCGAGGGTATGGTCTACTTTATACATAATATGGATGACAAGATTAATTGATAGTTGTCCTTTAAGGGATCGGTCTATTTCTTTTGATTTTTCTTTGATTTTGATTTTTATGTTTTTCTTCTTATTTTCTTTACATGAACAGCTATCCTTCGAGGGATCAGTCTATTTTTTTTTTATATCTTTGATTTTTCCTTTTACATAAGTGAATTTGAGCTTCACATGGGGGAGAGATGAGAATAGCTAAGTAAACCATTTAAGAGGGGATAAGGAATGTACAAGAGACACCCTAGACCCTTCGTATGGCTACAATAGGAGAATGAGAAGGTGACGGATATAATGGTTATAGGGTCACATCAAAGTAGTGAAGGTGGACCACATAATTCAAATCATTATAATGATAAATGGAAGGGGCTAAGGATGGAAAAATAATCTAAGGATGTAACTAAGTTCTCATTGGTAGATATGCTAATAGTAGACTGGTCGCAAGTGCAATGCATTAAGAGATTCTATCTCTGGTTTACCACCATGAGAGGGAAGACAGTGAAGTTACAATAAGATGAGATGATAGACAAGCAGGAAATAAAACTATGTCCTGAAGGAAACAAACATATGAGCACAATGGTGAATTTTGATGAAAATAAATGGTGCCCCAAGAGAGACACAATTATGGAAGGATAAATCATGGCCTCAAATGAGGACTTGATGAAATAAATGGTGTCCCAAAAGAGACACAAATACAGCCACAATGGTGGACTTTGAGAAAAAGGTCCCTCAATGAAGAGATGAACATGGCCTCAAAAGAGTACTTTGATGAAAAATATGGTGTCCCCAAAAGAGACACAAATATGGCCACAATGGTGGACTTTGAGAAAAAGGTCCCTCAATGGAGAGATAAACATGGCCTCAAAAGAGGAATTCAATGAAAAAGATGATGCCCCAAAAGAGACATAAATATGGCCATAATGGTGGACTTAAAATGAGTGAGGATTTGGGAAAAAATAGTTTATATTGGATGAATGTGAAGGAGGTAGACAAAACAACGTCAAAGAGAGAAGTCTCCTAGTAATAAGGGAGTTATACGGATAAGATGCTCAAGGGCGAGGGAAGATTGTTCCCCCAATAAGTTAAATGTGAAGGAGGTAAAGCATGTCGAAAGAGTTTAGATGAGATTGTTTTAGATTTGGATGGGGTAAACGATTGGAGACCACAAGTGTGCTTAGTAATATAAGTGGCATTGATGAATAATGGAGGGCATTCCTTAGGAGGAATGACATGGGATGGATGGATATTAAGGGATGATGTGGATGGAGGAATCATGGGAGATCTGACATATGGGATATGGATTGGATTCAAGGTAGATGGAGAAGGAACTTTCCCCTAAATGAGAAAATCATCTTTCTCAATAAGTTTGTGGACGATTGACTAAAAGGCCTTAAAATGTTTGATGTCATGGCCTAGGGTACAATGATAAGCACAACTGAAATTAGGATTGAACCATGATGGCTTGGGACCATAGGGATTAAAGGCTTTAATATGAGGAAGTTTGATGGAAGATGTTTGAGTTAAATGTCAAAGGATATCTGCGTAAGACCCCATTGAAGTGTCATGGGGAAGGAAACTTTTGTGGTTTTTGATAGGATATCTCAGCTTGGAGTTAGGAGAAAACGTGGATGTAGATTGGATGTGTGAGTTTCATGTTTTAGAGGAAAAATCAAATTTAGTTAAAGGATGGTATTGTTTGGATGTGGATTGATCATTGCAAGATGTCGTAGATGGAAAGACTGATCCTAAAATAGATGTTGTGGCATTGGATTGTTGAGAAGAGGGAAAACCTGAATGTTTCCAAGGATGCGCAAGGGACTATCGGGGATGTTTTCCCTGAGCCTTAGACTTCAACCGATAATATTTACCTCTAGTAGGGATGATTATAATATCAAACCGGAGGATCTGATAGTGGTGGTGTGGTTATTAATGGAGAAATTGTCCTAAAACAAGGCTAAGACGTTAATGGAGAGATAGGTGTTTGTATGATGTGATTAATGATATCTATGTGAGATGTGGATTTTTTTGGTTTTGGCATGGGAAGAGTTGATTTTTTAGAGGGATAAGGTAAAGCATATTTATTTTATTTAGGTAGATGTGTTGGTTCAGTAGATGATCCAAAGGGTATCTTTGATAGGGTTAGAGATTGAGAGGATTTGGCTAGTGTGATAGACAAATTAGGCAAAGAGTATTGGGATAACACTAGTGATGTGGCCATGAGCGAAGATATACATAAAGATGCCAAGTTAGGCATAGGTTTATTTGTTGGTATGATAGATATAGGAGTTGTTGGGATAGATAAAGTTGTAGGAATTTTTGGAATATGTGGATATGTGAGTGATATGATAACCAATGGAGAAGACCTTATGGGTATGGGTAATGCAGCAAATGCAGGAGAATTTTCAGACATAGAAGTAGAAGGGACTATTTGTTTCATAAATGTTTAAAGGGGTAAGAATGACATGTTTGTTAAAGGGGTTGACGCCGAAGGTGGGGTTACAAGGGTGCATGTTGTAGAACAGATTTTTGTTGGGATGGTTGTGAGCAATGTAGGTGTAGTAACAAGTGTATTTGATAAAGATGTCAGTGAATGAATAGGGATGAGAGACGTATGATTATGTGTGGATATGAGTGGAGCCGAAATAAATTCTAAGGATGAATCTAATGGGGTAGATTGATTTATGTTTGAAGTTGCGGAAGTGGATGGTATAGTCAAATTTGATGTAGAGGTGACAAGGATTGGAGAAAGTGTAGGTTCAAGAAAAATAGTGAAAGTTGATGTAGCTGTGATAGTCTCCACATAAGGAATGGGAATAATGTCCACTATGGGAACATGCAGAGTTGGTGACAAGATGGGATCTTGATTGACAATGTCAACCATACAAGCATTTGATAATTGAGATGTGACATGATTTGTTGGTGGTTGATTAGTTTGCATAGTGGATGTATCAATTTGGATATCCCCTTGATTTACAAGTAGTTGGACACAATCTTTAAAAGAATGACATCTCTCAATGGCATGACCTTTGACTCGATGATATTTATAATAGTGGGTTTTGTGATACCAAATGGTCTTGGCTTGCGAGTTGTCCACGGGTTGTATGAGAGGCAGTTGGATAGAATTTACGCTCATAAACTTATCAAAGAGAGAACTATATGATTCTCCTATGGGAGTGTAGTTGGTTGTTGATTGAGGAGATCATTGTTGAGACCATGTGCTTAGTGTAGATGGGGATGAGGGTTAAATGACCATAGTGTTGGCCGCACCCTTAAATTTGGCATTATGTGTGAATGGTTTGGTAGATTGAATTTTTTATTTAATTGAACTTAGTTTAAGATGACCCTGTTCAATGGCATGGGTTTCAAGCTTGCGAGCCATTGTGAAAGATTCATCAAAGGTTTGGAATGATTGGATTTGTAAAGTGGATGATATATGTTTGGCACATGAACACGAGAATAATTTGATGAGTTCGGTTTGTGGGATAGTGAAGGATAGTTGGTTTATAATATCATGCCATCGTGTGATGAATCTGGCGATGGGCTCATCTTCATACTGTCAAATGGTATAAAGATCAACAATAGTGGTTTTGCATGTGATATTGATATAAAAGTTTTCTAAGAACAACTATGAAAGTTGGGTGAAGGAGAATATGGAATGTTACGGGATACTGTTGTACCATTCCAACCCGGGACCAGGCAAAGACATGGGGAAAGTGCAAAGAAGTAGATCTTGATCATGTGTAATAAGACAACATGCGTGTTTAAATGAGAGGATATGTTGTTGGGGATCTTATTTTTTGTTGAACTTATTAAACATGGGAAGTTTCCAATGAGGAGGGTAGGGTTTAATTAGAACTGATAGATGAATCGGTTCATTATATGTTTTTTCATAGGATAAGGTTTTTTTGGGTGCTATGGTAAGGTTTTGTAAACTTTCTAATCGATTCATAAAGTCGTGAATTGAATCAATCAAGGTATTTTAAGGTTGAGATTGGATCGGCTGTGGTTTGAAAGGTAGTTTGATAAGGTGAATGATGTGTTTGTGGGTGTGTGGGTGTTTAGTGAAGCGTTTGATAAGGTGGTTGATAAATTTGTGGATAGGATGTTTGTGGAATGGTTTGATAAGACAGTTGATTAATTTGTGGATATGTAGGTGTTTGGGGAGCTTCTTGGTAAAGACTAACATGTGTCACATGTTGGGATTTCTGCATAGGATGGTGTTGAGCAATAGGGGCATGACGATAAGTGGTGCTATGTCTGTTAAGAATTTGAGATGATTGGAAAAGCCTATTAATGGAATTGTCAAAATGGGATGTGAGTGGAATGCCATCCACTAATTTAGGAGATTGGAAGGATTGAGAGATTGTAGGAGATTTTTGGAGTAAGAAGTCATAAATTGGGTTAGGAGGAGATTTGAGTGTATCTAGAGGAGCAAGAGATGGTGGTGTGGTCGATTTAGGAAGACTGGATTAACTAGGGATATGAGGGTTGGTGTCAAGGTAGGGACAATTTTGTATGACATGGTTCTCATGAGGTGAGACCATAGAGATTGTAGGTTGAGTAACTGAAGGCATGGTTTTTAGTTTAGTATCTTGTTGGGCGAGATTGTCAGAGGAAGTAACTTTATTGGATAGAGAGGATTTTTGTTTTGTCTCAATTTGAGAGAGAGAAACAATAGGTGTGAAATAGAGAAACATCTGGTTATATATGTTGTTGACAAACAAATCAAACAAAATATTTTTTAGTCTCATGATTAATTTGAGATGTAAGGTAAAACGAATAATGAAGGTGCCTAAAGAATTCTAAGGATGGCTTCAGTTAGTTATGGATTGGGAGATGTTTGAGACAATTTCATGTTGGGTGTTTAGGTCCCAATCAGTTAACCAAGTAAAAGGAATGGTTTGATGTGTTAATTATGTTTATGCAGTCTCAGGCAGTGTGTGATAAGTGAAATGCAAAATTTAAATCCTTTACTTAAACTATGTGATTAGGTAGGATGCAGAAGGTTTGTTTTAGACCAGAATGAAATATGATATTTGATGTAGACAGACATTGAGGAAAGGGAAATTTCGATGCAGAAAAGAGAAAATAAAGAAAAATGAGGAATACCTGGAAAGTCGCTTATTAGTGTTATTTGATTGCACGTGCTTAGAGGTATATTTTGAAAGTGCCAGTTATTGGCCCGAAACACCTGGGTACCCTAAAATGGCACCATTTAGAGTTGCGGACGAGGCCGGTAAAAATGAGTGTGTTTTTTGTTTTGTTTTGCAAAGCAAGTGATATCTAACAGCGTTGTTGGATGGTTACGAAATTGTTGATTTCACCTGGAAAATAAGATAAATGCAATTAGTTGATATGGTTAAGAAAGATGATATAGATGTTGTCAAAAAGCTATGAAAGCTATTAATATATCATAAACTAAGAGATAAATTAAGAACTGATATTCTTATTAAAATAAATGATCAGAGAAACTATGAACTAATAAACATAGAAAACAAATGGTGAAATAAATGATTCAATGCTAAGATACATTATAAACTATCCGCAATAATAATAATAATAATAATCTATAAAAGAAGCTATGAAATGGACCTTACGAAAAGAACTTGGAGTAAATTAATTGATTCGAAATCGATTCGAGATGAGGGATGAATTTAGTTCTTCAAGTGGAATAGTTCACACACACAACTGAGGCACTTTATAGATTGTTGATGCGTGTCCATCCTACAAATGGACTATTTTCAGTCAGACATGCAAAAGGTGTCTCAACTTTACTCACCCACATGTGTGGGACCAACAAATTGACTTCCCACCACAACAAGCGCCAATGGGTCATTCTACGTGGGGGAAGAGTGTTTCCAAACAGTAGCTCAACTCAACAATAGTGGATGGAAAATCAATTCAAAGTCTACTTTAGAAAAAGGTGTTGTGAGCACTATTTAGAAATGTAGATTGAAGAAATTTATTCCCAAGTTCCTTTAACGTTGATGTAGGTGTATGTGAAGTGGCAAAGACGGACACTCAACACTGAACACTTGATTTCTATTTATATATTAAGACACTCAACATTGGCTCTCTCTTTTATGCTACGTTGAATGTTTTGGCTTAATGTTATATGGTTTGTTCTTGGGGAGGTTACACTTTTATAATAAATCTTATCCCAATGCACATTTTTTATGTATTATCATTGGTTGATATTCATCATGTTCGTATTTTGGGCACACTCTTGGTTGCTCTTATTCTAGTTGTTGGGTTCAATACAATCATGACCTTTGAGCATTTTGGATCATTTCTGGTATTTATTATACTAAATGTTGTAACATTGGGGATTATGAAGTCCTTTGTTTCAGCCTTGCAGATGAGGGAGTTTCTGGGTGGGGATTTGTAGGAGGATGGGTGGTGTGTAAACTGTGGTGAGGTGTGAAGAGATGAGGTAGAAGGTGGAAGGGAGATGTGGATGTGAGAAGAAACTAGATAGAGGTGGAGTAGTGAAGAGTCATGGAGAGAAGGGGATAGTAGCATGGGTAGAGGAAGATGGAGAATAGCACGGGGTAGGGAGTTGGTGGACGTGAGGTCAGTGGTGAGGATGGAGTGGATTGAAGCGTCTACGTGGGAGACAGTGATTAGGAGGTGGAGGGGAGAGGGATCAGTGAAGAAGAGTTGGAGGCGAGAGGGACTTACCGACTGAGTGGCCGAGGAGAAGAAGAAGGGAGTTCGTGGGGAGAAAGATACATGTGGAAGGAGGATGGAGAATAGTACAGGGGAGGGAGTAGTGGGAATAAAGTGGAAGGGAGATGGGGTGACTAGATGAACATGGGAAGTGGAGTGGATGGGAGATGGAGCATCGAATTCGGTGGTGAGGATGGAGGGAACAAGTGGGCTTGGTGAGGAGAAGGGTAGACCGGTTAGGGGGGAAGAAGGGAATGTTAGGGAATTGGTCGAGCTAGCCACGTTAGGGAAGAGAAGAGGTGGGGTGAGAGGTAGGGTATAGGTAAATTAAATAGTGAAGATTCTATTTTATTTTATTTTAATTAAATTTTAATGTATTTCATGATATTTATTTTTTATTTTTATTGTTTATAATTTAATTTGATATATATATATATATATATATATATATATATATATATATATATATATAATTGTGTTAATTGTTTTGTGTGTGTGTGTGTGTTTGTGTATATTTATAGCAATAACATGAAAGTTTAATACGAAGTATACGCCTTTTCCAAAAAACACAACGAACTTACCTTCGTGACGATAAAAATGACTGTATATACAAAGGACACTACATGGCGGGATCACATTAAATCATGTAAACGAGTAAGCTTACAAACGAAATATTCACAAAGTCTATCACGTGATGACCATTAGGAGAATAATGAATTATGCCATAAAACTTGAAAATACAACCAAGCAACAACGTTAATTTCTGGATTCATTTCCCATGCAAGTGAAACTTAGTACCAGGCCAATTAAACACAAGAAGAGTAATTACCTTGAATATGACACAAACCTCTGCTACAGAAAAAGATAACACCAAACTTGTAAGAGGAAAATAAAAGAACAAAACAAAAACAAATGACCAGACCTTTGATCTGGTCCACTGCTCATAGCCAAATGTTGATTGGAGTTTCCAGCGTCCTGTCCAAATGAGTGTACGAGTAAGCAAGAAACACTAACAACGTCAAATATACAAGGGATTAGTACCTTGGAGATGACGATGAATGATACTGCGTAAAGTTTATATCAAACTCCTTGGTGTGATCCCAGCAATCCTACAGTTCACATACACTAGAGAAAGATTGATTAAATCCCTCTTATGTGAGGGCTTCCTAACAAAGCAGACCTAGGAAGCATTTAACTAAACCCTCGGTGGCTTTCATTTACCTTAATTCTCTTAAGATTATTCACTAAATAGAGACCTAGAATAGTTAACATTTTTAACTTAATACACTAGAGTCGTAACCTAACCTCATGTCACCTATTTACGCATGCATGGTGATTTAATTACAATTTACAGATGCATGGAATATGAATATCACTACACCTAACAAGATCATGAGAAGGGCTGCTTCTTGGAACCCTTGGAATCAAATCAATAGATACCATGATAGATTAGATCTACCCAATTTCTCATCATTCACCTAATCATCCTTAAGGGAGTCTTCCCTTTTCGCATATGGGGATTAACCCATATTTAGCTCACTTAGATTTGAGGTTCTCTTGGGTTTAACAGGTTGACCGGGAGTTGGATAGAGTAACCATGAGATCAAAACAATCATGAAAGAGTCTTCTTGGAACCAATGTACAAGAAGACAGGGATTCTATCCATTTGGACCCTCCTTAAGAATAGTTGAATCTTAGATTAAATCATGTATTCTTAGTTATTTACTGCAATGGAAGCATCTATCCTGGATCTGGTTTGAGATCTATTGTTGATTTATTTATTTTTCATTAATGGGAAAAAACCCCAATTTGTAGATCAAGAGTTTTATGTATTTAAATCTCTATAGGCGGGTTAGAGTAAGGGTCCAACAAGCATACGCAGTCCTCACTGGATGGATTTACCTCTATTTGAAGTCTAGATCCATAAGAGTTAATGGTTTGGCCAGAAATACATTTTGAAAAAAAAACAATTTACGCACAAGTTACCGATTGCGGTCTCTTGACCGACCGTGGTGACCACTGTGCTACCATTTTCAGAAGCCTATCTGAATATCTATTACTGATATTCATCTGACATCCTGCATCTTAAACTAGGTGATTAGGACAACACAACCAGCACTTGTGATACTTTAGCCAAATATTTTCACATGCTTTGCATGATCATATTCCTAGATGTGATACACACCAATGGAATACGTCCTTCACCTCACTTTGTCTGTTATCTAGAATGGTCTTTCCTAGCCTCTACCAGTCCTTCCATTTAAGGTCAAGTTCTAACCCCAACTAGCAATATGAACGAGTATAGGAAGTTACTCATGGTAACTAAAGATACACAGACATACGGTGTCGTCCCCTAACTATTCCGTGTGTCTAGTTACCTTTAGTCCTCCGGAGTTACTCTGTATACGGGATCACATTCTTATCCCCATCTAAGAACTTAGTACCCAGCTTATATAAACTCGATGATTTAATTCGGGAGGGCATTGTAATATGTCAGCTATAATATTGTGTCGTCATGAAGGTCCCGCCTTCATGATGAAACCATAGTGTATTTGGCATATGTCAATGTCCTACAGAATCCGCTCATCAATAAATATTCATCCAGCTCGAGTGTGATTTGGTCGTAATCTACTCATTAAGATCAACTTTCAGCAGTCATGTTGATCCTTAAACCTCGTTCTCGTTACAGTTGTATAAAGCTAGGAGAGACTTAATCTGTCTTCTAACTTAATACGCATCTCCTCCTTCATACGGAAGGGTTCCATATTCTCTTCTTGGTTTCTTTCTTTATTTATCTGACTAATCAGTTCATTATCGATAAACTTAATAAGTTTAACCTATTAAACTTAACCAAGTTTTTCCACAACCGTAAACAATTCAGAATTCCATCTGATACCATTTTTACAAAACACTAGCTCTGATACCATTTCTACAAAACACTAGCTCTTATATGCTCTGATGCTCAAAATACTCAATTTCGAAAACAGATCTTTAATCATTTGTCCCAAATATTAAGTAAATATTAATCTCAGCATCTTCTCCAAATAAATCTACTAGAATCATAACAACAATTTCGAACACGTCGTCTGTCTCAAATATATCCTCAAATGTATAAAATTCATCAATATTTATGAATTTCAAATTACCATTTACAGACACTAGAGCATGAACAGAATCAAACATCTTCAACTTACAAGTCTTAAAATATCTGTCGACTGATTACTGGACTTAGACTTCAACTTCAATCTTCTATCCTTCTGACGTTTTTCTCCACCTAAATTCCCGATAAAGTGAATGAGATGGAAAGTCTAATTTATAGACGATCCAAGGCTTTTCACCGGGAAGACCTAAGACCGGGAACCGGATAACCGGAGACAAAGGTTACCAGTTAGATTCCCACCCACATGAGTACAGCCCACTCACGAGAGCTTTATTAAAGGCATGGGTCCACCACGCACTGACACAAAAGTTAGGATAAGAACGAATCCCAACAACAGACAACCGACAACAGGCCTGTCGGATAGCCAAAAGTGAACGCACTAACTGCGCACTAAGAAAAGCAAAGGATAAGATGGAATCTTATCCGATAATATGGCAACATGCCTGCCATAATAGCAATGAGTGCAAGGCGCACTAAATTCACGGATTGTCGTATTGGACTGATGGACCAGGAGGGTCATCATCATCATCTGACGAAGTTGAACTGTCATGACGCTGGGGGGCTCCAGGAAGACCTCTTTCATGCTGTTCAAGCCAGACTCGGGACAGATGAGCTGTTCCGTCATTGTTAGGTTGTAGATGTGGCCTAGTAGGGAACAGGTAATGATCAAGTATTCGTAGGTCCTGATCAGGAGCAGGCGGCCTTACCACCATGGTATGATGTAACAGAACTCTCCTCCACAGGGTTGCATTGGGTCTTTCAACCATATTCCTGTGATTGATTTTCATATAATAATGTGCTTTTACGAACCACGGGATCTTACATTGGATTAGAATGTTTCTTACAGTATCCGGATGCACATTAAGAAGTGGAGAGTCAGACAATTTAGTAGGAAGAAATTTAAGCAAGAAGTATTTAAAATGAGATGAAATATACTTCCTGTTTCCTAGAGATGGAGGTAGGTTCCATAAATCATAATTCAGTGGGTGTTCTTCAGTCCACATTCTTGAAAACTCGAACCGCCATAATGTGTCCTTTCTTGGTATCAGTTGTCTGAGCCTGAGACCTTCGACTGGTAAGAAATCTGGTTGTTCAACTGTATAGAGTGATCTCCATTGCCAATGGAGACAGCATTTTTATCATTGGCTCTTGAAGTGTGTGATATTCACGTCGTGGAATGTCTGGATCGAAGAATCTGCATTCAGTTTCTGACATGGCATATTCTTGAGTAGTAATTAGATCCCTTGATACAAGAAGCGTCTGAGCTTCCTGAGACATCCTGTTATCATTCAAGACCAAAGTGTCAATCTGGTCCTTTGCATGCCTATGGTCCCAGATGGTTCCATGGGGTTCATGGAAGACTTGTGTGACCCCGACAGCCTTCGGAGTATTCAGTTCTCTGCTCACAAAATCTGCAAGAGCATTGTTTTTCCCAGAGATATGCTCTACTGAAAACTCAAAGTTATCAAACCAAAGACCCCCATCTTTGGAGTCTGTTAAATGCAGTTTTGTTGGCTGGATCACCACCATTCAATCTTTTTCTAAAATCTTTAAGATCTGATCTAAGAATGAATGATTCATTTTGAACAAAAAATAAGAAAGCTTTAATTGCTTTCTTTGCAGCCAATAATTCTTTATGCGAAGAATGATAATTTAATTCAGAGCCTTGGAAGGCACCTGAAGCAAACCTGCAAACCTTTTCTTTACCATCTTCGGCCTTTTCTTTGAGAATGGCTCCCCAATATTGTTCGCTGGCGTCGCATTCAATTATTTTCGTGCCAGGTCCTGGAAGAGACATTGCTGGGAGTTCTCGCACTTGCTTCTTTATTCTTTGTACTGCCTGAGTCATCTCCTGAGACCAAGCAGGAGCTTCTTTTTTAAGTCTTTTATCAAGCAGTACCCTATCAGCAGCTATATTCTGGTAAAAACAAGCAATATAGTTAACACATCCAAGGAAACGCTGCTGCAACTGCTGTTTCTCAAGGATTTGATCAGGAAAGTTCTGGATATTGGCAACAACATGTTGCTGCATTGAGATAGTTCCAGAACTGATTCTAATGCCGAGGAAATCAATTTCCTCTTTGAAGACTTCAAGCTTTGAGGGGGACAGACAGATCCCATTCTTATAGACAGTGTCATAGAATTTCTCTAGATGACTGATATGTTCCTTTGGAGATTTAGAGAATATAAGAATGTCATCTATATAAACAATGAGAAAATCTGACAACGCACCAAATATGTGATCCATGATCTTCTGGAAAATGGATGGGGCTGTCTTTAATCCAAATGGAAGCACCTTCCATTCATACTGTCCGCCAGGCACAATAAATGTAGTTTTGAACATGTCTTCCTTTTTCAAAAATATCTGCCAGAATCCGCTTTTTAGATCGAACTTGTTGTAAACTTTCGATCCCTTAATTCTTCTGAGGATATCATCCTTGGCAGGTATTGGGTGTTGAACCGCAGCAATAAACTTATTGAGTGGTTTATAATCAACCACCAATCTTTTCTTGTTTCTCAGCTGCTCACTCCTTTTATTGACATAAAAGGCAGTGCAAGACCATGGTGAATTAGATTCTTGAATGAATCCGGCTTTCAGCAACTTCTGGATTTCACCATGACATTCCTTCCTCTCTGCAGGAGGCATTCCTTTGTGATGTGCCTTGAATTTGGGCACAACCTCATTTCCATTGCTGTCTTTGACTAGCTGCAGATCTAAGGAACAATAGTGCTTTTTCCTGTTAACAAATGCGTGTGGATCATCACTGCATATATTCTGTTTTATCTTGGATATTATTTCATCTATGCTGACAGAGCAATTTGATATAGATTTATGTATCCAAGTATTGTTAACAGTCTTTACCTTTTTAGGTAAAGGAACTATGGACTGAAATGAATATCTCCTGGGAATTCTGACAGGAGGCTGAAACAAAAGTATTTGTTCTTGGGATATACTGAATGTGTGGCATTTTTGCAGAAAATCCACCCCAAGTAGACAGTCATAGTTCTCCATATTATGTTGATAGAATTCTATGTCCATAGAAGTTCCTTCAACATCTATCTCTACCTTTGCCATATGTTTACAAATGACTTCCCGTTTATCAAATTTAATTTTTGTGTGGGTATTAACCCAACAATCAGCGGGAATAGCATATTGCCTGATTATACTAATCTCAGCACCCGTATCAATCATGGCATCTAAAACATAAGGCTTAATATGCGGGATGCAGATTGTAATTGCAATGAAAGGGTTTTGGGTGCAACTTAAAGTACATACCTCTGCATGATCCTCTTGATTTTTCTGTCCTGCTATGCTTTGGTATGTTTCTTCAAGATTCTCTTCAGAATCTTTCTTTTCCTTTTCTTCTTCTGCTAGGAGCTTACTGTATTCATCTGAAGCATTTGCTATTACCTTCTCTAGCAGTTCTATCCTGGATTTTCTCCAAGTTTTGTAGACTTCCTTGGAAGCTGGATCAATAGAGGACTGTCCTGCTTCATATGAAGAATATACTGGGGGACTGATTCCTCTGCCACGTAGGGGACTGATTCCTCTGCCACGTCCATGCCACGATCCTGTTCTTCCCCTGGTGGGAACTTGTCTCTGTTGGAACGGTGGTCTGATCGGGAAAGCTTCAAACAACTCATCAGGCTGTTCTTCTGCTTGCCTTTGCAGATTGCTTTGCTCTAATTCATTCTGTCTGGTGTAGCGATCCTATAAATCTCTGAGTTCTTTGCTCAGAGCCATTTTTCTAGCTGTATCCCAAGGGGGACAGCTTTCATAGACTAACAGAAGACTTTCCATTTGTCTTCTTAGAAGATCTGCGCTTGGAGGTATCATAGGGTGAACAAAATTAGAAACCATATTGATACTGAAGTTAGTAAATGAGGGGAACAGAATCATACCCACTATCTTTAGTACTATCATTGTCTTCAGATACCTGCTGAACTAGATTGCAGGGTTCACCTTCTATGGATGCATAAGATATATCTGACGAAAGACTGTCAGAATCAGAAATGAAAGCATAGTCTTCATCATTTATACCTTTTATAGATAAGGCATTTACCTTGGCCTTACCTTTAGCAGAATTTCGCTGAGGACATTGATTTGCATAATGGTCCTCTTTGCATATGTAGCAAGTAGGCTTGAATTTCTTTGACTTGCCTAAATGCTTATATCTTCTGAATTTAAACTTTTTTCTGGGCCTGCTGTCTCTGAACTTTTCCTTGTATCTGGAGCTTTTGAATTTCTTTTTCTTTTTCTTTCGCCACACATTCTCCCCTTTTTTGAAAAGTACAGTCTTTGCAAGAAGACTTACGCCGAGAAGATGTGATTTCCAGATCTGGACATCCAAACGGTTCCAGTGCATATTGTTCACAAAAGACATTGCTCAGGGCCTTTTGGTGCTTGAGCGCCTGTTTGCGCTCCCATTTGTCTTTGCACAGTTTGGCATTACATTGGTCTATGATCTGATTAATATGACCAAAGCTGAGTTCAGAAGTACGCATACCGTGCATTGCTTTTTTATACTGGGTGGCAAAGTATGGTGGAAAGGATTCAATGTAACGTAGACGCATGGTCTCGTCATTGATATTGCCAGAACTATAGTAAAGCTTTTGCATGAAGCATTGATACTCCTTTACGCGAGTCATGTCGCAGAGCCGAGCCCGGAGGAACATTGCAGTGTTCATCATTTTGTCGTCATCTATGTTACCAATGAATTCTTTGATGACGGCTGCAGTCAAACCTATAAAACTAGTCTGCAATATCATTTCTTTATCGGGAATTAGATCCCACCATTCTTTTAATACGCCAACAAAACCGTTGGCTATTGTAGCAGCAATGTTTCGAGGAGATCTACCATAAGTTTCTTGTTGGGTATTACCCCAACCAATCATAGCATGAATCAATTCCTTGATCTCCGTAACAGATTTACATTCAACTCTATAAAAATTAGGTTGTAATGTCTGTATTCTAGTGGCTGGTTGAAATCCAGGAGTAGAGGTTTCACCCCATTTGTTCATCAAACACTGGAGGTTCAAACCCTGGATTTTCTATATGAGACTCAGCTGTTCCTTGTATGCTTAACATATTCACATTCTTATCTTTGAAGAATAAGGGTTTATATTCTTCTAAGACTTCCTTATAAGACTTTTTTGTAGAAGGATTGGCTAATTCTTGGACTTCAGACCAAGATGCTGCTCTGGTCCAATCACCTTCTTTTCTGGGAGTTAGTTTTTGACTCAACTCCTGTATCCTAGGAAAGATACGTGGAAGTTCTTGGGTTAAGCATTGCTGAATTTGATCTATACGAGAATGAGTCTTTTTCATTCTCATTCTGAAGCTGAGAGATTCCTGCTTCTATTAGTTCATTTGTCTGTGTTGCTCTGGCATTAATAGTGCTTTTCAAGCCAACAGTATGATCTACCAAAGGTTGGACTAGATCAGTTACTGTCTGAGTTATTCTAGTTGGCAGCTCTGTAGAAACATCATTTGATTGTTGCTGAACTATTTTTTCTACATTCTTGATAGATGTTTCTATTCTATCTATCTGACCATTTAATAATTTAAGAGCGCCTGCAGTATCGCCTTTTTTCCTTAACTCAATTGCCTGCAAAGTTTTTTGCATCATAGACAATTTATCAGAAGTTTCTTGAACTTCTTCATGGACGGCCAATATGGCTTTATTCGTCCAGTTTAACATTTTAGAGCTCTCAGATGGCTCTATTTCTTTGTTCACAGCCCTTTGGTACCAAAAGACTGCCTTCTGGGTCTGATCTGGTGATATTAGCTCATGTTGCTCAGTGATAGGGAAAGTAGTTCTGGTGCTAGTGGAAGCCATATTGATAGTAGGCCCGTTGACAGGGGCATATTTTTGACTCACTAATTTCTCACAATCCAAACACCAGAGGAAATCAGTGGAAGGATCATGTGTTAGGCTTTTATGGCTGCACAAAAACAACTTTTCTTCCTTCTGTTCATTCTGTGCATTAGAAGACTTACCAACAGTGAAGTATGATGATGTGGAGGCAACAGAATTACTTCTAGGCAACTGTCTTTTTGACATACCAACATCAGAATTTCTTCTGAAACTCAAAGTCACATTGTCTTTATTTTCAGTGACTGAGGTAGCATTTTCTAATTTAGGCTTGGCTGACTGAACAAACTTTTTTGCAAGGGTCCATTCTCTGGGGACCTTTATATCTGACCAAGAGATCAACTCAGGTTCAATCTTTTGGGTTTCTAAATTCACGTGTGTCACCACGCTACTGCCCTTGGACACGCCATGTTTGACAGCTGGGTACATTGTGTTAACCATTTTTACAAAACACTAGCTCCGATATTCATTTGTTCTCCTTAACCTTACTTCTGTTAAGGTCAGTTATCAATAGATATGTTTTCCCATATCCATATTTTCTGAATTTAAACATTCGAGGTTATTAATGGAGTCTGAATACAAGGTTCAACTGCTCCTAAGTTATTTGATATTCCTTAGCTTTCAAGCTAATCCCAAATACCTTTCAATTAAGAGATCATGTTGACCTAATTCCTTTTTTAATGCCAATTTAAAATTCATCTTAACCAAAGTATGGACTAATTGCACATTTCAACGTAAGAGTTGCATTTAGGTAAAGAATAGATGTTATTTCCTTTTAAATCAATCCATTAACATTTGAATAATACCAAATCAAGGAATAATGTTATATTCTCAAACTTATTCAACAATATCAAACTGATACAGTCATTAAAAATATCACACTCGTACTTGTATTCATCCATCGGTTTTACAATCTATACATTTGCCAGTCCAAACGACTGGACTTTGTTTATATTAAACAACATTACAACCCATAAGATAGAAGAATACATAATTTCTTCTTTTCTCACTTCCTCGTAGAGGAGTAATAGCTATCAATTACAATCCATCTTCAGTCAATCCAAAAGAAGTATCAGAAAACAACCATGTCTTCGTTTATACTCAAGTTTCATCTGCAAAATTACTTGCACGGGTCAGTTCATTGAACTGAGCATATTAAGCACTTGTCATTAAAATGAGGTGCTTCTAATTAACTGTCTCAATAAAAGAACCCTGCTTTTATGAAAACGTTAATATGAACATCATTCAAGAATTAAGTACCGAAAGGGATGAACAACATAACAACTCAATCATCTAATTACCCTCCCAATCAGAAAAGATAGAATTACTGCCCTCTTTCCCAACAATTACTACAAGAAGTAATTTCCCTTTAAATAGTTCCAGAATTAGCATCTGTAAGAACTAAAACATAATCATGCATACTGCTGTTCCAACATAAAAACTGTAATTTCCTTTCACTTACAACAGTTATAATTTCAAAGATAAAATTTGACTGAAATTTTAAACCGAATTACTTTCCTTTCCTTTCATGCTACTCAATTGATTTCAAGCAATCAAACGCTGAGGAGAAAAGTAAACAGCCATAAAATGCAGATGCTTAAACCAAGGCAGTACAAAATTTAATCCAGACGTGATACCAATCAACGGTAACAGTTCAAAGAGAGATAAATGAAAATCAATAATCAAATATAAGAGAGAAAGATCATATCACCTCTTCTCACTGTCTTATTCAATTACCCATTATTTAAAACAGACATGATCCATCAATATGATTCATTCCGCATAATATATTCCCCTTTAAAATAAGTCACTCTACAGACATTTTCGTCTTTATAACATGTAGAGTGTACAGCAACAACAACAGTCACATTTTCATCCAATAATGAGAAAATTTACTTTCCAGCAGCAAGGTAATAAATCCATTCGTATTCTGCTCTTAATGAAAACAATGAAAGGTCCACAATCCTTAAAATTATAATATATTATATATATATATATATATATATATATATATATATATATATATATATATCCTTGAGTTCAGCAAGACACAATATAATTTGCATGCTCTACTCAGTCTATTATATAGACTGATTTTCTGTTCCTCATCAGATTAGAACTTCCTTCCCAACAGTCCTATATGAATACCAAAAAAAATCAGCAGGCAGAATACTATAACAATTTAGGACAGCAAGTAAGATACTACTATAACCTTGCTGTCCCTGGAAACCCGTATTTTATGCAATGAGAAACACCAAGGAATTATAACTCGCATAATAGTCTATCAACATCACCACAGCTTTGTTTTTTTTTCCAAACGTTTCCACACACTGATCTCAGAAATACAATATTCACATATCAATACCTTTATCAATGCAAACCCGCATGGGGTAATAGATGCGCAAGCAAGGTTCAGTCAAAACAATCTCAACAGCAAACCAAATCTCATTTGTTTCATTCATTTGCACAGAAACACTAACCCATGTTCGTTTTCATGATAACAGTTCAGACTAGAAGATCAAATCGCATCCAAAATGCATAATAAAATCCTCTCTCTCATTACCTTTAGATTTCAGAACAGCAAAGAGAAAACGTAATACATTAATGATTTCAATAAGAAGAACAATCATTTTCTTCAAACGCACAAGAATACCCAAATCGTATTCACCCATATAATGACGGTTCAACCAGTTATAAAAAAAAAATCATCTCATCCTCCTATTTTCGCAAGGATGCGCAGAACTCAGAAGTGATATTCATTTAGCTAATGTATCTATTAGCACAAACCCATAATGGTAATGAAACGAATACCCAACACTGTCAAAACAACCATACAGCAAGGACAGTTCAACCAAACATACAAATCATCAAGCAAAGAATGCTCAAGCCGCGTTTAGCAAAGAAAAATGACTCAACTCGAAATCTTCTCAGTATAACAGCCAAATCAATAACCAAAACCCCCATCATAAGAGCAGGGTTGTTTTAATGAGACGATTAAGCAAAAGTAAACGGTTTAAGGAGAAGGGCTTAACATGCCTGTTAATCTTTCTTGAAGCTTGAAGAAAACCGCGCCCACAGGAGCTATTCTTCTCCACGGCGACAGTAGTAAAGCTTTCCAAACAGTCACCTACTTCCACAGGCTCAAAAATAGCCCTCGGCTTCTCCAAAGATAGAATCAATACCCAAAAATTACAGCAGGTTCAACAGAACCATGGAGGAACAAAATGCAGAGCAACTAAAATCCAAATGCGCACAACAACAAACAAACTTCCTTCACAATCCTCTTTCCAAGGCGAGCTGGTCGCTAAGACCAATGCCATTGAATGCATTGAATGCATTCCTTTTTCCTTTTTCCTCATGCCACCACCGACTCAAGGTTGGCGGATTCCAAATTTCAAATTTTTGCATGAAATCAAAGTTTAGCTTCATAGCTAGTTGGACGCCTCCAACTTTTCCATGTTCCCACCAAACTTGGCGCTGCACATGCAAGGACCTCATTACTGTCCCATTAAATTCCTACCTTCCCTCCTTATCCTTTCCATCCACATGGGTCTATATGTCCCCTTCCTTAGGTTAGGATTAGTTTAGGATTTTAATAGTCCATATCTAGGTCATTCGCCTAGTTCATAGGTTAGTAGGATTTACATCTATTTTCTCCTTTATAAAATTTAAAATCCATATAGGATAGTAGTTAGGGTATAGGGTAGAACTTAGGGGTAGGTTAGGGTTTTAGTCCCCTAATATTTAATTAATTAGTTTCCAAATCAAGTTCTTCCGCCTGATAGTCATATTCGACACAATGCAAGACGTTTCGTCCTATGTTCCACATACCTGAGCCACCCGCATCCAGGCCTTTATCGCCTTACGTGGTCTAGCGTTACAATGGTGCATGCGGTTCGAGAATCAAACCTTTTTCATTGGCATCTATGTACCAGATATTCATACTAGAAATCAGGTGCTGCAACATTTATATCAACCTTCAATCTGGTTTAAAAGTAAATCGACAAGCGATCATAAGAAGGCCACAGCATACCTTGGATTAATGGAATTAATTCAGGGTGTGCTGTCAATCAGCGAAAAGAGTTCATCAAGCATACGAAAAGTCTGTTGTCTCATTAGCAATCACACAAGCAATAATAACTTCTGTCCCAAGTATCAAGTTACAGCAAACAAGGGTCCAGATTAACAACACATTCCTTTAAGATCAAAAGATGTGTCTTAACATATTTATCTTCATTTCTGCAGTTACAACATCATGAAAAGTAATCACCATGATAACTTACAAAAATCAAGGCGTTACATTCCTCCCTTCTTAAAGAATCATCATCCCGATGATCAAATTAACCAATTCAAGGAGTTTCTAGGACAAAATTCAGTTATTGTCCTTCCATTCATAAGTTCATACAAAACAGATTCACTCTTTAAAACAGTGTTTTAAGATAACTGTAAAATAGACCAATAATTGTCTAAATTTGGTAGAATTATCAGTTGTTCGAATTTCAATTTTGATCAAACAAGTATGGAAAAGCAGATCTCATTTCTTCGAGATTTTCCCAAGTTGCACTTTCTTCACTAAATTGGTCCCACTGGACCTTACATTGATTCACTTCGCGATTTCTTAAGCACAACTGGTGAGTTCCCAGCACTCGAATGGGCTTAATCACGATTATTCCTGGGTCTTGGACCTACAAGGAATTCCAATTCAGCACATGTGATAAATCTGTTACGTATTTCTTAAGCAAAGAAATATGAAAAACATCATGCATTTGTGATAAAGCAGGAGGTAATGCTAGACGATAAGCTACAGGGTTGATTATTTCAACAATTTCAAAAGGTCCCACGTAACGTGGCGACAACTTGGCAGCCTTGCCAAAAGTTATTGAGCTCTTTTTCGGCTTAACCTGAAGAAAGACCTTCTCACCAAGTTTATAATTCCTATCAACCCGCTTTAAGTCTGCATAACTCTTCTGCCTATTGGCAGCCTCCTTTAGATGTTCCCGAATCATTTTGATTTGTTGTTCCATTTCCTTGAGGATTTCTGGCCCAATTACCTCTCTGTCCTCTACGCTGTCCCAGCTAACAGGGGTTCTGCATTTTCTTCCATACAATGCTTCAAAGGGTGCCATTTTTAAAGAGGCATGGTATGTATTATTGTAGGAAAATTCAACTAGCGGAAGATATTCCTCCCATTTATACTGCTGGTCCATGCAATACATTCTTAACATGTCCTCTAAAACTTGATTGACTCTCTCGGTCTGTCCATCCATCTCCAGATGATATGCAGAGCTGAAGTTTAATTTAGTTCCCAAGGCCGCATTAAGCGTTTGCCAAAACCTTGATGTCATCCTCGGATCTCTATCCGATATGATCAATTCGGGTATTCCATGCAATCTGAAAATTTCATGTACAAATCTTCTTGCTAACACTGGTGCATCGTCTTTCAAATTACCAGCAATGAAGTGTGCCACTTTGGTTAATTTGTCGATGACAACCAGGATGATATCATGCTTGTTCCTTGACATAGGCAATCCTTGAATGAAATCCATCGTTATCACTTGCCATTTGTACTGTGGAACGCTGTGGGGATACAATAATCCAGCGGGATGCATATGTTCCACCTTAACACGCTGACATTCCAAGCAATGTGTTACAAATTCCACCACATCCTTTTTCATTCCCTTCCAGAAGTATTGCTGCTTAAGATCAGCAAGCATTTTCGTAATGCCAGGGTGTCCAGAAAAAGGTGAATTATGAAATTCAGTTAACAATTTCCTTCTTAAATCATTTGCCAAGGGTATATAGACCCTATTTTCGAATCTCAGAATTCCTTCGCTATCAAAGTGAAATCCTTTATACTTCACATCCTTTGGATCTGCAGCAAGTGCTGTTTTAACTTGCTAGAAATAAGGATCTGATTCCAAGGCATCTTTCACCTCATCCTTAAACTGAGTTCTTAATGTTATAAGAGCAGAGATATGCTTCCTTCGACTCAGAGCATCTGCCACTCTATTTTCCTTGCCTTTGATGTAGCTTATATCAAAATCATACTGAGACAGAAATTCTAACCATCTTCGCTGCCTTGCATTCAGATTTGGCTGAGTAAAAATATACTTCAACCCCAGATGGTCAGTTTTTAACTCAAAAGGTTTTCCTAAAAGGTAATGCCTCCACATTTGAAGTGCATGTATAATGGCAGCGAGCTCTAGGTCATGTGGAGCATAATTCTGTTCATGTAACTTAAGCTTTCTGCTTTCATAAGCTATGACATGGTTATTCTGTAACAGAATACCTCCAAGGCCTTCTCCCGATGCATCCATTACAACCATAAAATTTCCATTTGGATCTGGTACAGTTAAAATAGGTGTTGTAGTTAACTATTCCTTTAAATTTTTAAAGGCAGATTCACATTTGTCAGTCCAGACAAATTTCTTATCCTTCTTTTGCAGTGAAGTGATTGGGGCAGCAATTTTTGAAAAATCCTTAACGAACTTTCTATAATATCCTGCCAAGCCCATGAAGCTTCTTACTTCATGCACGTTCTTAGGCGCAGGCCACTCAGTTATAGCTGCGATCTTTGAAGGGTCTACAGCTATCCCATTCTTGCTTATAACGTGTCCCAAATAATGCACCTCTGCATCATAAAAGGAACATTTAGACAGTTTTCCGTACAACTTCCTCTTTCTTAAAACTTCCAGCACTATCCTTAAATGTTCTTGGTGCTCTTCGACATTTTTAGAGTATATAAGAATGTCATCTAAGAATACAAGCACAAACTTGTCTAGGTATTCTTGAAAAATATTGTTCATCAGATTCATGAAGGCGGCAGGTGCATTTGTCAACCCAAAAGGTAACACCGTGAATTCATAATGCCCGTACCTTGTTCTAAAAGTTGTTTTATGAATATCTTCTTCCTTTATTCGCAGCTGATGATACCCAGATCAAAGATCTATTTTTGAATAGACTGATGCTCCACGCATCTGGTCAAACAGATCATCAATCCTAGGAAGTGGGTATCTATTCTTAATAGTTGCCTTGTTCAACATTCTGTAATCAATGCACAGTCTCAATGTGCCATCCTTTTTCTTTACAAAAATTACCGGCGCTCCCCAGGGTGAGACGCTCGGTCTTATCAGCCCCTTAGTCAAAAGTTCCTATAATTGAGCCTTTAACTCTACCAACTCGAGGGTGGTCATTCTATAAGGTGCCTTAGATATGGGTTCAGTTCCTGGCTTGATTTCTATTACAAAGTCAAACTCTCGTTTGGGTGGAAGACCTGGTAATTCCTCCGGAAATACATCACTGAAATCCCTTAATAATGGATATCTTTCCATGAAATCATTATCCTCCTCAGCATTTTCTGTCATTTTTATTGCATACAAGGTGCAGCCTCTATTTTTAGCCCTTTTTAGTTGCATAGCTGTTAGTTTTCTAACTGCAACTTCACGCTTTACACCTTGAATGACTGCTGCTTTCTGCAGGTCGTCAAAACAACAAATTTGTTTTTCATAACAGTCGACCTTTGCCTTATGTTCTACCAACCAGTTAACTCCAATAATGATATCATATGATCCTAAAGGAGTGACATACAGGTCAAATTCGGTGGAGAAACTGGGCAAGTCAAGAATTTCCCCAAAAAGGCACATTTCGACTGTATGGACAACATTATTCCCATAATGCACTGTCCATGTCTTATCCATTCGTTCAGCCTTTCTTTTTAATTTCATTGCAAGTTTAGTAGAAATAAAGCATTCAGTGGCTCCAGTATCAAAAAGTATGACTACAGGTGTACCGAATAACTTACCGGAACTTCTATAGGCGTAACTTGCTTTTCAGCTTGTCTGTTAGCCACTGCAGCATGTATCCTATGCTGCTGATCGCGATCATCCTTCTTCAGAGGACAGTGACTCACGTAGTGGTATTTTCCACAGTTGAAGCATCCTCCAACTGGCCCTTTCCTAGGCTCAAATTTGTTACCAGCTTTGAAGTTATCATTCTGGCTCCCATAGGGCTTTTGTCCATTGCCACTAACTTTTGTGAAGCTGCTCCGCACACTATTTGCAGGTTTGTTCATTACAGATTTCTTGTTGTTATCTACAACAATTTTGTTTTTCACACCAAACCTTTTCCAAGGCCCCCTTTTGGGTGTGAGAGATGAAGAAGAATTGGGAGTCTTCTTCCTTATCTCTTCCCTATGGGCAGAAATTGCTCTCAATTTTTGTTCCTGTCTTATTGCCTTTTCGACAACTCCTTCCATGGTGGTTGGACTGTGGACATCCACTTCACCACCAATGATGGGATTTAGTCCCATTATGAACTTTCGTATTCTAAACTTCTCGTCAGCTTGGTACTGTGGCACATACTTAAGGAGTTTAGTAAACCCTTCCCAGTATTCTATCACCGTCAGCCTTCCTTGCGACCAGTTCTGAAATTCAGTCATTTTCCTATCAAAATAGAGTTGAGGCAGCCACCGTTGCCTAAAGTAACCCTTAAATTGATCCCAAGTTATGTCTGATTCGACAATATTCAACTCAACCTTACGGTTGTCCCACCATGATGATGCTTCATGAGAAAGCTGATATGCTCCCCATATCGCTTTGGTCTCCTCGGAGAAGTTTCTTATTGCAAAGTACTTCTCCATTTCACTGAGCCAATTCTTAGCTTCGTCCCCAAGGGTTGTTCCATCAAACTTTGGAGGACTTATCCTCTTTATGTCATTTGTAAGTTCAGCTACTAATCTTGCCCTTTTAGTTCCAGGATGATTAGGAGCATTCACATTACTATTATCAACACCCAGATTCCCTCCATTGGTGTTGTCCACAGGAGGTGGCTGATCATTTATATCAGCTTCTTCTTCCTCCTCCTCATTGCCCATTGACTGCTGTTCCAAAACAGTCAAACAATCTCTCATGTCTAGTAGGGCAGCAAGGATTTCATCCAGCTTTTGAGCAGTAGCTGCTTCTCCACCCAGTAACGGGTTGTTCGCAACATTTCTTCTTGTTCTAACCATTTTCTGTTCAATAAGAAAATGTAAACCTTATTAAATTGTGGACTCATTAGGTCCAAGAGCTGCAACCTTCAGCTCTGATACCAAGATGTAACATCCCCATTTTAAGATACTAGAACAAGGGAATTTTTTTTTTATATATACAACGTTCCCTGTTATGAATTATATAATTCAAACACACGTTCAAGTTTTAATAATTGTTCTTTGTCCAACTAAAGCAGTTTGGATCACACAATTTCCTTTTAAAACCAATGTTCTCTGTTCACATACTTGCAATATGGAACACACATTCAATGCCATTCAATCATATAACAGTTACCATATGCTGCTGTAAATGACTCGAAGAACTACCGATCTCCCATTTTATGGCTCGGAGTTTCAGCGATCTCTCATTTCATGACTCGGCGACTTACCGATCCTTCATGTTAATTCATGCATTGTATAATGAATATACAGGGTTCTCTTACCATTTCCAGTTATCGAAGTGATCCATTTAAGAAGCCTATCTGAATATCTGTTACTGATATTCATCTGACATCCTGCATCTTAAACTAGGTGATTAGGACAACGCAACCAGCACTTGCGATACTTTGGCCAAAGATTTTCACATGCTTTGCATGATCATATTCCTGGATGTGATACACACCAATGGAATACGTCCTTCACCTCACTTCATCTGTTATCTAGAATGGTCTTTCCTGGCCTCTACCAGTCCTTCCATTTAAGGTCAAGTTCTAACCCCAACTAGCAATATGAACGAGTATAGGAAGTTACTCATGGTAACTAAAGATACACAGACATACGGTGTCATCCCCTAACAATTCCGTGTGTCTAGTTACCTTTAGTCCTCCGGAGTTACTCCGTATACGGGATCACATTCCTATCCCCATCTAAGAACTTAGTACCCAGCTTATATAAACTCGATGATTTAATTCGGGAGGGCATTGTAATATGTCAACTATAATATTGTGTCGTCATGAAGGTCCCACCTTCATGATGACACCATAGTGTAGTTGGCGTATGTCAATGTCCTACGGAATCCGCTCATCGAGAGTATTCATCCAGCTCGAGTGTGATTTGGTCGTAATCTAATCATTAAGATCAACTTTCAGTAGTCATGCTGATCCTTAAACCTCGTTCTCGTTACGGTTGTATGTAGCTAGGAGAGACTTAATCTGTCTTCTAGCTTAATACGCATCTCCTCCTTCATACGGAAGGGTTGCATATTCTCTTCTTGGTTTCTTTCTTTATTTATCTGACTAATCAGTCCATTATCGATAAACTTAATAAGTTTAACCTATTAAACTTAACCAAGTTTTTCCACAACCGTAAACAATTCAAAATTCCATCTTATTAGACATCATTTAAACGAGGTCTAATTCTAAATGAACCTATTCATTTGTTCTCCTTAACCTTACTTCTGTTAAGGTCAGTTATCAATAGATATGTTTTCCCATATCCATATTTTCTGAATTTAAACATTCGAGGTTATTAACGGAGTCCGAATACAAGGTTCGGCTACTCCTAAGTTATTTGATATTCCTTAGCTTTCAAGCTAATCCCGAATACCTTTCAATTAAGAGATCATGTTGACCTAATTCCTTTTTAATGCCAATTTAAAATTCATCTTAACCCAAGTATGAACTAATTGCACATTTCAACGTAAGAGTTGCATTTAGGTAAAGAATAGATGTTATTTCCTTTTAAATCCATCCATTAACATTTGAATAATACCAAATCAAGGAATAATGTTATATTCTCAAACTTATTCAACAATATCAAACTGATACAGTCATTAAAAATATCACACTCGTACTTGTATTCATCCATCGGTTTTACAATCTATACATTTGCCAATCCAAACGACTAGACTTTGTTTATATTAAACAACATTACAACCCATAAGATAGAAGAATGTAATTTCTTCTTTTCTCACTTCCTCGTAGAGGAGTAATAGCTATCAATTACAATCCATCTTCAGTCAATCCAAAAGAAGTATCAGAAAACAACCATGTCTTCATTTATACTCAAGTTTCATCTGCAAAATTACTTGCATGGGTCAGTTCATTGAACTGAGCATATTAAGCACTTGTCATTAAAATGAGGTGCTTCTAATTAACTGTCTCAATAAAAGAACCCTGCTTTTATGAAAACGTTAATATGAACATCATTCAAGAATTAAGTACCGAAAGGGATGAACAACATAACAACTCAATCATCTAATTACCCTCCCAATCAGAAAAGATAGAATTACTGCCCTCTTTCCCAACAATTACTACAAGAAGTAATTTCCCTTTAAATAGTTCCAGAATTAGCATCTGTAAGAACTAAAACATAATCATGCATACTGTTGTTCCAACATAAAAACTGTAATTTCCTTTCACTTACAACAGTTATAATTTCAAAGATAAAATTTGACTGAAATTTTAAACCGAATTACTTTCCTTTCCTTTCATGCTACTCAATTGATTTCAAGCAATCAAACGCTGAGGAGAAAAGTAAACAGCCATAAAATGTAGATGCTTAAACCAAGGCAGTACAAAATTTAATCCAGACGTGATACCAATCAACGGTAACAGTTCAAAGAGAGATAAACAAAAATCAATAATCAAATATAAGAGAGAAAGATCATATCACCTCTTCTCACTGTCTTATTCAATTACCCATTATTTAAAACAGACATGATCCATCAATATGATTCATTCCACATAATATATTCCCCTTTAAAATAAGTCACTCTACAGACATTTTCGTCTTTATAACATGTAGAGTGTACAACAACAACAACAGTCACATTTTCATCCAATAATGAGAAAATTTACTTTCCAGCAGCAAGGTAATAAATCCATTCGTATTCTGCTCTTAATGAAAACAATGAAAGGTCCACAATCCTTAAAATTATATATATATATATATATATATATATATATATATATATATATATATATATATAATATATATATATATATATATATATCCTTGAGTTCAGCAAGACACAATATAATTTGCATGCTCTACTCAGTCTATTATATAGACTGATTTTCTGTTCCTCATCAGATTAGAACTTCCTTCCCAACAGTCCTATATGAATACCAAAAAAATCAGCAGGTAGAATACTATAACAATTTAGGACAGCAAGTAAGATACTACTATAACCTTGTTGTCCCTGGAAACCCGTATTTTATGCAATGAGAAACACCAAGGAATTATAACTCGCATAATAGTCTATCAACATCACCACAGCTTTGTTTTTTCCAAACGTTTCCACACACTGATCTCAGAAATACAATATTCACATATCAATACCTTTATCAATGCAAACCCGCATGGGGTAATAGATGCGCAAGCAAGGTTCAGTCAAAACAATCTCAACAGCAAACCAAATCTCATTTGTTTCATTCATTTGCATAGAAACACTAACCCATGTTCGTTTTCATGATAACAGTTCAGACTAGAAGATCAAATCACATCCAAAATGCATAATAAAATCCTCTCTCTCATTACCTTTAGATTTCAGAACAACAAAGAGAAAACGTAATACATTAATGATTTCAATAAGAAGAACAATCATTTTCTTCAAACGCACAAGAATACCCAAATCATATTCACCCATATAATGATGGTTCAACCAGTTATAAAAAAAAAATCATCTCATCCTCCTATTTTCACAAGGATGCACAGAACTCAGAAGTGATATTCATTTAGCTAATGTATCTATTAGCACAAACCCATAATGGTAATGAAACGAATACCCAACACTGTCAAAACAACCATACAGCAAGGACAGTTCAACCAGACATACAAATCATCAAGCAAAGAATGCTCAAGCCGCGTTCAGCAAAGAAAAATGACTCAACTCGAAATCTTCTCAGTATAACAGCCAAATCAATAACCAAAACCCCCATCATAAGAGTAGGGTTGTTTTAATGAGACGATTAAGCAAAAGCAAACGGTTTAAGGAGAAGGGCTTAACATGCCTGTTAATCTTTCTTGAAGCTCGAAAGAAAACCACGCCCACAGGAGCTATTCTTCTCCACGGCAACAGTAGTAAAGCTTTCCAAATAGTCACCTACTTCCACAGGCTCAAAAATAGCCCTCGGCTTCTCCAAAGATAGAATCAATACCCAAAAATTACAGCAGGTTCGACAGAACCATGGAGGAACAAAATGCAGAGCAACTAAAATCCAAATGCGCACAGCAACAAACAAACTTCCTTCACAATCCTCTTTCCAAGGCAAGCTGGTCGCTAAGACCAATGCCATTGAATGCATTGAATGCATTCCTTTTTCCTTTTTCCTCATGCCACCACCGACTCAAGGTTGGCGGATTCCAAATTTCAAATTTTTGCATGAAATCAAAGTTTAGCTTCATAGCTAGTTGGACGCCTCCAACTTTTCCATGTTCCCACCAAACTTGGCGCTGCACATGCAAGGACCTCATTACTGTCCCATTAAATTCCTACCTTCCCTCCTTATCCTTTCCATCCACATGGGTCTATACGTCCCCTTCCTTAGGTTAGGATTAGTTTAGGATTTTAATAGTCCATATCTAGGTCATTCGCCTAGTTCATAGGTTAGTAGGATTTACATCTATTTTCTCCTTTATAAAATTTAAAATCCATATAGGATAGTAGTTAGGGTATAGGGTAGAACTTAGGGGTAGGTTAGGGTTTTAGTCCCCTAATATTTAATTAATTAGTTTCCAAATCAAGTTCTTCCGCCTGATAGTCGTATTCGACACAATGCAGGACGTTTCGTCCTATGTTCCACATACCTGAGCCACCCGCATCTAGGCCTTTATCACCTTACGTGGTCTAGCGTTACAATGGTGCATGCGGTTCGAGAATCGAACCTTTTTCATTGGCATGTACGTACCAGATATTCATACCAAAAATCAGGTGCTGCAACATTTATATCAACCTTCAATCTGGTTTAAAAGTAAATCAACAAACGATCATAAGAAGGCCACAACATACCTTGGATTAATGGAATTGATTCAAGGTGTGCTGTCAATCAGCAAAAAGAGTTCATCAAGCATACGACAAGTCTGTTGTCTCATTAGCAATCACACAAGCAATAATAACTTTTGTCCCAAGTATCAAGTTATAACAAACAAGGGTCCAGATTAGCAACACATTCCTTTAAGATCAAAAGATGTGTCTTAATATATTTATCTTCATTTCTGTAGTTACAACATCATGAAAAGTAATCACCATGATAACTTACAAAAATCAAGGCATTATAACCAAAAATAGGTGTGTACAACTACTTGCTGGTAGGTTAATCTTAAAGTTTTAAAGCTTAGATTTTATTTAAATTCAATCTGGATCTTTCACAATTGTGATTTTTATTTTTTAGTCAAAAGTGACGAAACTGCCACCCTAAGCAAACCGACAATCATGTGACCACCACCCTGGTTGGTGGGTAGTTCATTAACTGCCACTTTGCATTGGCTGGCGGTTTTGAAACTACCACTCTGCATAGGGCATTGGTTCTATTTTCTGAAACAAAACCTTAAATTCAAGCATTTTTTAAATTTTTTTCTACTTAGGTTACTTTTTAAGGCAATATTAACTTTAATTAAGGTGTCTATAATTCATTAGTTGATAGATTGATATCATTTCTTAGTTTCATAACTTAAAGTTACTAGCAACATAGCTTTTCCATTCAAACACACAACCTTCACCAATATCAAATGTAAGTCTTTTTTTATTTAAACATACTTTGGAATTTCTCTTTCCAACCATATAATACAAATATGATAATTACAAGTTGCAATAACATTATTTTGTAATACAAAATTTCATATCCCTTTTCTGACAATAAATTTTTTCCTTTCAAATAAGGTATACAACAAAAGTACTTTCTACATTCAACTAAATCACTACAACTTAGAATAAATAGAGTATTCAAGACTTTCTTTCAAACATAAAAAATTTATAATCTTCCCCTCTAAGTAGGAACAATAATAAATTTTACAACATGGAGAATTCTTCCAATAAGGTCAAAGCACAACTCTTCTTTCCAATTCATCTCCCAACTTCATAGCTTTCAACTTGCATCATTTAACTCTTTAAAACTTGAATCACCATACAAATAAAGGGGTATAAGTGACGCTCTCCACCTAACCTATAATCCAATAAGGGGAGAATTCATCCCCTTATAGGCCCTTGAGCCCCAAACAAAGAACAATAAGGGGTATTATGTAACATTTGGAATTTTTCACAAAAGGTTTCCACAACATGCATTTTACAAAATAACACATTCAAAAATACACTCAACAATATACTCAAACAATATTACAACCTTCCCAACAAGCTCAAAGGCTTAACAACAACAAGTAAATAAGGAGAAATGAAATATGGGTACCACCTCATTTTATCTCCCAATTGATGTAGGAGTTCCACCTAAAATCCTCCATGTGCACGACTCAAAACATAAGCAAATCCTTATTTCTACAGAATGTAAAATATATCCATGTTATCCTTTTCATTCCCCATAGGTGGAAATAAAACTCACATCCCCTCCACAATTCATGCCTCAAATATTCCTTTTCCCTCCCGATTGGTCCAAAAAATCCATCTCCCACACCCAACTTAAGGCAAGCTACCCATCCACAATAAAACATATCATAAACACTCATACAATACTAAAACAAGCACAATTTATACATCAAAATACATTAATATAAAAATTATAATAAGAGGAGAGCCTACATCTCCATAAAAATTCCAATTTATTTACTCAACAAGCTTTTAATCCTTCACAGCAAACTCAATCCAAGATGCAAGTCCAAAATAAACTCCAAGTATGAAAACCAACACCAAATTTTAAAATGCAAGAGAAGCAAATAAGGAAAGTAACCAAAAATCCATGAAAATCATCCAATAAGTAGAAAAGAGATGTGAGAATGATGAGGTGGCTCCATGTAGGGTGCTACTTCATCATAGATCTATTCCAATACAAAAGTAAAAACCAAACCCAAATCAATTAAATGCATGTGTAAGACTTATGACATGTCCACATGACACTCCAGCTTGCACACCATTCTTATCAAGGAGAAACTTAAATGTGGTAAGTAAAGAAGTATAAATATTTTCCCTTTTTACACTCAATAATAAATCAAAATGGTTAAATTATGCCCCATACTTCATAAGCAGGGTTGGTAGAATAGTTTGAGATGTGAAGGATAAGGTTAATTTTTCCCTCAAGTATCGAAAAGTGGAGAATAGTTTGAAATGTGATGGATAAGGTTAACTTGTCCCTAAATTCAAATTCGAGGTGTGATATTTTCCACCTGATTTTGTATGATTAGCATCGTACTTCATTATTAATATATGGTTATGTTTTTCAATCAAAAAAAATTGGGAAGGATGGTGGAGTAGATACCACCTAAATGCATTTAATTCAATTCACATCATGTACCAGAACAAGGACTATCTACCCAATTTATTTCCCACATGTCATATCTTCCCTTTTAATTCAAATTTAAGCTAAACTAATTAATTAAGACACATTAGCAAGTGTTAATAAAGTAACAATATTTCCCCCAATAATTAAACACATGCACAATAAATTAACAATAAATTTAAATAGAATGGAAATGGGTTACACCCATGACCACATAAATGAGGTTACCCCCTATTCAAATGCCTAGCCTGAAAAATCATGGAACAACATGGTACATAACATTTACACAAGTTGTCAAATCAGCTTGACCTCATGTTGGTGGGGATACACTTGACTCTGTCCGATGGTTGGTGCCTTTGGATCCAGATTTCTGTATGAAAATGGTTTCTCTTGAATTAAAAAAATAATTGACTCTCTCTGGCCTTATAGTATGTATCCTTTGTTTTGAGAATAATATACAAGGGGAAAGTGCCTAATAATCGGTCATAAAGAATTAGCAATCTATCAGCTATCATTATAGCAGTTAGTCATCCTTAAACATGAGATTGTGAGAGTAATCATCCAATATAGTGAACATAGTCCGAAGGGAAAGTGCATCCAGAAGGGGTGATGACAGTTAGTCCATACTAGCAAAATGACATTGGCACATAATAGTTGTCAGATCATTGAGGACCTTTAGAGGTCTAATGCATCCTTGAAAGATGCAAAAAAATAGAATCACATATTCTTGTGAATAGGTTGACAATGGAAAGACATAGTGCTATAACAAACTACTGATTCAGGTCTCGATAGATGTTATCTCCAAACTTCGTAGACACCTTATTGTTTGCATATATACAAAGTGATTCCTTCTACAGTGTGATTGAGATAAGTGGCCTACTATCATCCAAGTTAGATGAATCCACTACAAGGGTCTCTGAGTATAGACCTTCACATCAAGAAATGTTATGACAGGGTTCTTGCTACGTAAAACTACCTCCTTACAATTACAATGTCAAGCGTAATAATCCTATGGCCCATAGCTAAATGTATCTTTGCAAGGGATGAGAGAGAGAAGGCATGAAATGGAAATCCTACAAAAGCTGTCTTTCAACCAGGTAAAAGGCTCCCCATATTGTAGAATATTATCAAATGTATGAAAAATAGAAGTAAGCTTGATGCGTACTATGCTTGGGTTAACAGTGCACTCCATAATCTAGCAACTAAAACACAAGTCATGAATACTTTTTATGCACAAACTCACATCTATTTCATTATGAAATCCCTGCAATTTATTGCATTAATGATAGACATATAGGGATATATGCAATGAGGTTCCAATGGGAAAGTTTCATACATTTGATTCCATCATGGAAAAGAAATGCAAAAACTAGTTATCCTTCATGTAATGATTCCAGCTATTTTGGGTCTTGCAACACTTTCTGTCATGTTGAACCAATACTGAGATTCAGTTTTCCTATACTCAAAAACTTCTATTTTATTACAAAGAGTTTCTTAACACTCATTAAAATTCATTAAAATGCATAACCAATTTCCAAAAAGCAGAGAGATGGAGTCAAAATGTTAATGGCTGAAATCTTGGTTAACTTCGATACCACATGTTGAATTTTCTCGAGTCTATTGATGTTTAAAATTCTTACAAAATCGAGTCCATACGTATCCCATAACTGTGCAGCAGACGAAAATTCCATTCACACGTTTCATTGAATGCATCCCAACTCCCTAATAGATCAATGTTCATTAACTAGGTTGTGAGGGCATTTTCTAAAAAATCACCGTCGTATTTCCTCATCAAATTGTCTGGATTTTTCAATTTTGCCAAAGTCCCGAAGCATACTTTTGGTCCTGAAGCAAAATTCCAATCAGTCACCAATTTCTGAATGCCATGTTGTGTCAGAATCAATATCAGATTGCAGAAAAAATTATGAAGAATTTACACGTGTGGCACATAGCTAGGTATGGGATTTCCAAGCACTGTCTCAGGATCGTAACAGGACTTATGCATTTACTTTATTGGATTGAAGTACTTTCCTCCATTTTTGGTGACAATGAGCGACATCGTAAATCCAATGTACAGAAGGGGAATTGTGAAAGTCATAGGACTCGGGGAAAAAATTTAGGACTGATCTACCCCATGATGTTCAGATCCAAATTTAGGACTGGGGATGAACCTTGCATGAGATAGTCACTAGGTATTATTAGTTCCTTGTTTAGTTTCCCACTTGTCTCATACAAAACATCTCCTGCGACTCCATTTGCTTAGATCATTTCAATATCGGTAGTTTCGGCAAAATTGTATCCATTTTTGTTAATGGTGTTGCGAGTCCTGCCGTTGACCACCAAAAACATTTTATTGGCCTTAAATCAGTTCTATGACTGGAAACTAAAAGAATTTCGAAACATGTTTGGGTCACCATCAGCCATATAAATTTTGGTTACCCCCCCTATGGGAACCTCCTAACAAATCATACAACAACATAACATAACATTATACAAAAGTTGTCAAATTTTTAGCGATGTTACACAACACCCGACATCCTTCAATGGTTGGTCCCCTATCCCCTTTTGATTTATTGTAATAAAATGTCCCTGCAACACAAACAGAATACCTTTAGCCTTTTGGACCCATATTAACAACATCGAGAATAATATACATATAGAAATCAATAATCTTCATCCAAAATTAGCAATTCTATCATCTATCATCATACAATTTAATTCGATTTTAACATCCATAAAATCATAATTCTACTCAAAATATCCAACATAGGCTATGCATCCAGAATATGACATGTTAGTATAAAATCATAATACTACAAATCAACATATATATTTTTCCATCATCATCATCTAGTGCATCATAATCAAAATGTAAATCACATGTGAATAGTCCAAATATATACATACTATATCTATACTGGATCAAGATATAATAATCAAAATGTCTAAGTATCAATCCAACAATAATATCATCATAATGAAATAGTGTCGAAGAGGAGTGGGAACTACATCCCCCTCCCCTTAGACTCAACTTCCTCCTGAAGTCACTGAAATAGGTGTGGAAACTAGGCCCATAACAAAGTAGCATCCTCCCATGTGGCTTCAGTCTCATCATACCTATCCCACTGGAATCACACCTGATCAATCTCGCAGCCTCGAAGGCCTAGGTTCCTATGCTCTATGATGTGCATGGGATCCACAGTCACCTACCCCTACTCTTGTACTTGTAATGTGGTCCAATCCAATACATGAGAGGGATCTAGAATGTATCTCCTAAGAATATAAACATGAAATACATCGTGGATGTGAGACAAGCTGGGTGGAAAAGGCTAGACCAATAAGATAAGGGACCAATCTACTCTAAGATCTCAAATGGACCCATGAATCTAGGAGCTAACTTAGAGCCTTTTCCATAATGGATAGGGATCTTATGAGGTCTAACAAAGAAACACCTTCATGCCCACCTCATAGCTATGGTCAACTCTCCTCTGATCTGCATATTTCTTCTGTCTATCATGTGCCTCATGTAGTCTTTGTCTGATCAAAACAACATGTTGCTCCATGTCCTATAACAAAGCTGGCCCAAGAGATACTTTTTCCTCCAATCTATCCCAACTTAGTGGTCTCCTACACTCCCTACCATAAAGTGCCTGAAATGGAGCCATACCAATAGAAATCTGAAAGCTGTTATTATAAGAAAACTCTACCAAGTACAAATACTCCTCCCACCTCGACTGATGGTCCATAATGTACATCTTAAGCATGTCCTCTAAAATTTTATTCACCCACTCCGTCTGTCCATATGTCTCTAGATGATATGTTGTACTAAATTTGATACTCATCCCAAGGGCATGCTACATGGTAGTCCAAAAATGAGAGGTGTATAAGGGATTACAGTCACAAATAATATTCCATGAAAATCCCATGTGCAGTCTGAAAAATATCATCTAAGTACACTCATACCACTACACTAGCTGTAATAGGTGGTCTTCACCGGAGAAAAATGAGCCACTTTTGTCAATCTATCCACCATGACCATGATGGAATCATGGTGGTATCTCGACGTTCGGTAACCCTACTATGAAATCCATGGAAATGATGTCCCATTTCCACTATGGTATAACATGCGGGTAGAGAAGGCTAGCTGGATGCTAATGCTCAGCCATCACCCTCTGACACTCCAAACAATGAGATAAAAAAAGAGATACATCTCTCTATATTCCTCTCTAATGGTACAACTGTCTCAAAGTTGGCATGCATCTTCTTCACCCCTGGATGGGCTGAATAAGGTGCACGATGAGCCTCTATGAAAATATCATGTCTCAAACCTCCATCCCTAGGTATATAGATTTGGCCTTTGTGTCTAAGAAGTTCCATCTGACTCAAATAAAAATCAGTCAAAATTCCCCTAAAGGGGTCTCTGAGACTCAATCTCTACTCTAGCTATAAGGTAGAAGTTGTCATGTGGAAGATGTCACAAAATCCTACTCCGCAAGTCTGTACCCACTGAAGTAGCCATAACCAAATGTATCCTGTTGACTCAAAGTGTCTATAACTACATTATCCTTCCCCTTCACTTGCTCTATCTCCATGTCGTACTCACATAGCAAATCCATCCAACGTCGTTGATGAGAATTGAGATTGGGCTGCGTGAAGAGGTGACGTAATCTCAAATGGTCTATCTTGAGAATGAACCTCCTACCAAGAAGGAAATGACGCCAATGCACCAAAGCATGTACCACTTTCCACAAGCTCAAGGTCATGAGTTGGATAATTAAGCTCATAATCCTTGAGTTTGTGAGACTCAAAGGATACTACATAGCCATCATGCATCAAAACACCTCCTAATCCTACCAAAGAAGCATCTGTACACAAAGAAATCCCTCTAAGGATCTTGCACTGTAAGAATCGGTGTTTTCATAAGGCATTCCTTCCAGTGTACTGAAGGCCTTCTCACATCTATCTAACCAAACAAACTTCTTCCCTTTCTGTCTGAAGGGAAGTGATGGGGTGTGAGCAATCCAAGAGAAGTCTTAAAAAATATCCTGTAGTAACCTACCAACCCCATGAAACTGCACACCTTGGTCACATTGGTTGGCACTGGCCAATCCATAATACCTCTAATCTTGGAAGGATCGATTGTGATACCTTCTTGAGAAATAATGTGAACTAAGTACTGAACCTCTGACTTGAAAAAGGAACACTTCTCTAGGTTCCTATATAGCTTACTCTCGAAGACACTGCAGAACCTAGTGAAGGTGATCCTCATGCTCCTCATGCATGCATGAGTAAATCAAAATTTCATCAAGAAACATGAGCATGAAGTGATCCAAAACATTCCTAAACACCCCATTCATCAAACTCATGAATATTGTAGGGGCATTCGTCAGACCAAAAGGTACCACTGTGAACTCATAGTGGCCATATCTTGTGCAGAAATTTGTCTTGTGGATATTTACCTCCACAATCCTCAGCTGATGGTAGCCTAACTTAAGATCTATCTTAGAAAATATGGTGGCCCCCTTCATCTGATCAAATAAATCATCTATGTGAGGAAGGGGGTAACAATTCTTGATCATTACTTTTGTTCAGTTATATGTAGTCCACACACAAATGCAAAGATCCATCCTTCTTCTTCACAAAGATCACTCATGCACTCCCAAGGAGATACACTATAGGATGGATTAGGCATTTCTCAAGAAGGCCCTCCAACTACAACTTGAGCTCACATAGCTCAGGTGTGGTCATCCTATATGGTGCATGTGAGATAGGCTCCGCTGCAAGAACCAAATCAATATGAAAGTCTATCTCACGTGGGGGAGGTAACCCTAACAACTCACTAGGAAAAACATATAAAAACTCCTACAAAATGGGGTGGTCATCAAGTGACGTCCATGAGTCTCATCCTCTGATCGGTCACTAACAATGATGGCATATAACTGATAACCCCGTCACACACCTGCTTCAGCTACATAACAGATATGGTGCGAATAGAGATGGGTCTCCTAACTCCAACTATCACTGACTCCACTCCCAAATCATCTGCACAAGATATAACCTTGTTGTAACAATCAACTCTAGTCTATATGCAGACAACCAATCCATGCCCAAGATAACTCCATATGAACCCAAGGGAAGGATACAAAGATCCAAAGTTGTGGCGAAGGGTCCTAGGTCCACTACACACTCCTTAACTAAGGATTCCACTAAGATTTTGGCTCTAGAAGCCATCTCAACATCCCAACTAAGGCCTTGCCTAACTGCCACCATCCTACATCGCTCTACTAATGATGGAGAAATGAAAGAATCTAAAAATCCTTGAATCAAATAAGATAGGGTAGAAATACCACCAATGCTACCTGTGGTCTCAATCACCATGCCTTGGTGCTCTGCCTGGCAGTTCTCAACCGCAACATAAATCCTGTGGCTCCTGGCCATGTCACCAACCACGTAGGCTAAGAAACAGGTGCCTTACCCTGATTAGCAGGGTTCTAAGGGAACTCTCTCCAATGATGACCATGTACACTACATCCCATAGACATCTACCTAGTCCTATCCACTAAGCAGATACTCCTCCAGGTGGCCCGGTAGTCCATGTTATAGAACCTGATGATCCTGTCATAGATCTCTTTGGGTGTTGCAGTGGACATACTCCTATGCTAACTATGCTTGAGGTGGAGCCTATGTCCTATTGGGTCCCCCAGCTAGAGGTCTCATACTACACCTCCTCTGAGCATCATGGCACTGTGGAGGTCAAAAGGGTGGCCAAGTATGTTGTTGATGCTATTGAGGAGGAGGAGGCCTAAAGGAAGACTGTGTTGAAGTGTGTCTACCACTAGGAGGAGGAGTTGATCCCCTCCACCTATTATCCTGCATCCTGTTATATATGGCTCCTCACTCTATCTCGAGCCTACTTGATTCTTCCCCCTATTTTCCTCTATAATGTAATACCTTCTCCATAGCCTTTGATAGTGTCTGTAGACAATGAATGTGCACTACCCACCTAGGTCTAAGTTTAGGCCCCTGATGAACCTGAAAACCCTAATCTGTCTCATCCTGCATGTAGTCTACATACTAAAGTAGATCCAAAAACTGACCGTCATACTCGGCTATCATCATGGGTGCCTATTGGAGATCATGGAACTCATTGATCCATTACTAGATTAATATCCTAGATATGTATCTACTCCTGAAATTCTCCTCAAAGAGATCCCAAGTACCTATCTCAAAATCTACATGGATCTTCTTGCTCCTCATTCCTCCACTAAACTATGACATTCTCTTTCAGAAGGTGGATAACAACATGAGATTTCATGTTGTTAGTACAAGTACATAGCTTGAAGCATTTGCGTTCAACCTAACTAACCATGCCTTGGCCTAAAATCCTCCTATGTCTCTAGAAAAATAAGGTGGGTGTAACTTCAGTATCTCTCTGATGTGATCTTTCGCTTTCAACTTTCGGCACCTAGGTCTCTTTGCATGATCATCCCTTGGCCTAGGGCTCCTAGATCTTTCTTCATGTCCTAAAGTTATATCTTTTTTCTCTCTAGGTGGTGACTCATGTCCAACCGACTCTGCAAATGGGAGTTCTCTACCCTATCCTCAAGCACTGTGACATGAAGGTGCATGAGCCTCCACTGATGGCTCTCTGTCATGTCTGCTAGGTCTCCCTCCTAAATATCCTCCATGTAAAGTGACATTAACATCATGTAGTGTCTGTAGTATTTGAGGGAATATAGATGTTACTACTTCTTGATCTAGGGGTAGTAGATATTAGGTTCAGGTGTAAGGACCCCACATCTAGTATGTACCTCCTACACATGCCAAGACAAGAGTTAGTTTATCATCATCTAGGCTTTGTTTTAGTTTTCTAAGTTTTCTATGTTTTAAAATATCATGCAATGTTGTGTGTTCTAGGTTTAGAGTTGACCTAGGTTTACTTATTGTGTTTCATGTTTCCAAGTGTGCCAAGGGTCCAAGCGTTGAACCCATGGATTTGATACCAAGTGTAATGCCCACAAAATTCTTCTCTTAAATCAAAATAGAAACTAATAATTTAATAGTCAAAATTACGGTAATTTTTTTAAAGGGTTTTCAAGGTTAGACATTATCCACAATAATAAATTTCCCAATTAAAGTTTCCACAATAGCTTGCGGAAGTTGGAATTAAATTAATTATTAAATTTAATTAAATTACTTCCTAAGAATATTTCTAGTTTTAAACATTTACATGTTCCATTAGTTTACTTAATTACAATCCACCAAGTTTACTTTATTTCCTATAACCAAAGTTTAATTATTTTGTTTAGCCACTAAGTGCTCCATTCATCCCATTACCCATGCACTTTTTAATTAAATTTCTTTCTCACAAAAATACCTCCCACTTAATTGATGTAGGGTTTAATTTGAGCCATTACATTAAACATATCATATCCATTAGATTTGGGTAACCCTAAATATCCTTATAGGTTTATTTTTGTTTCTATTTGTCCTAATTTTATCCTCATTTGTTCATTTTTGTTTTGCAGGTTTAGAAGAGGAGGAGGAGAAGCCATGAAAGTAAAAAGTGCAACGATGGAGAAACTTTCTTGGTTCTAGTTGTAAATGGAGAAATCTTCCTCCATTCTTCTCTTCATAGCTTAGTTTAGCCAAGGGTTTGCTATTTTAAGGTTCCTCATTTGCTTATGGTAGAGATTCCACCGTGAATCTATTTTTTTATTTAACGTAAACATTCTTTGAGTTCAAAAATTGGGGAAAACCCCCATTTTATTAGATCTATGAAATTTTACACATTTGGATGCTCAAAAGAGGATTTATATGCTTATACAATTGACTTTGATCATTTACTAATTGCTGGTAGTTTCATATTGAATTTTTAAACCTTAGATTTTATTTAAATTCAATCTGAATTTTTCATAGACACGATTTATATTTTTCCATCAAAAGTAACAAAACTACCACCCTAAACAAACTGGTAGTCCTAGGACCGCCACCCTACCTGGTGGGTGGTTTATTAACCGCCGCTCTACGCTTGGTAGCAGTTCTGAAACCGTCGCTTTGAATAGGGTGGGGGTTCTACTTTCCGAAAACATAACCTTAAATTCAAGCATTTTTCAAATTATTTTCTACTTAGGTTTGTTTTTAAGGCAATATTAACTTTAATTAAGTTGTCTATGATTTATTAGTTGATAGATTGATATCATATCTTAGTTTCATAACATAAAATTACCAGGAGCATAGCTTTTCCATTCAAACATACAACCTTCAACGATATGAAATGTAAGTCTTTTTTATTATTTAAGCATACTTTAGAATTTCTCTTTCCAATCATACAATACAAATATTATAATTCCAAGTTGCAATAACATTCTTTTGTAAGGATCGAAACACCTTATTTTTCTTAATCACTTTCGTAGGGATCGTTTGGTTTGCTTCCCCCATTACTTGCTGAACTCTCTTGAACGCTCCATTTTCGAGTTTCAAAAGCATTCCCGGGCGGTTCCGTTGCGCCAAGGGCTCATTTTGTTGCTACACAAATGCTGTCTCCTCAAGTTTCCCGGTCTCCCATCCTCCCCTAGCTCGATTCCCCCTCTGCCGGGCTCTACTACTGCCAGCCCTGTTTCTCCTCTCTCTTCCCCCGCCACCGCTGCTGTCACCCCCCCTGCCGGCCGTTCAGGCATCTTCTCCCATTCCCCCTTCTGTTGCTCCTGCCCCCCACTTAGCCTCTTCCTCGCGGAGACCGGTTACCAGGGCTTCTAGGAAGCTTAACCTTGAGACTCCTACTGTGGAGAAGGGTTCTCAGGAATTTGAAATTGCTCATGACCTCCTGAATATCAGCAGTGCCAGCCCTCGGGAAGTGCAATTGGAAAGCCCTTCAAGAAGGCTGGAATCCCTAGAGGCTGATATGAAATTGTTGAAGGATGAAGTTAAAAACTTGGCAAAACAGAAAGGAAAGAGGAAGGAGGAGGAGGAGGAGGATGTTGACAGTAGCCAAATTGAAGTTATTTACAAGAAGCTGCACTGCTTAGACTCCCACTTAGGGAAGGCCAAAACTTGACATGATTACAACATTGCCATCTTTAGGGCGATTGAGGAGTTCATTGAGCAACACGTCAAAAGTGTCTCCAACCTAAGCGGAGTTTCGGCTACTCTTTGGGGTAATGATAAGGAAAGTAAGAAGACCGTGGAGCAGCTGGATTATAATGACGCTGCACACATGACAACTTTGGGAATGTAATCCTGGAAGAATATCAAAACCATCATTGAAAAAGCTACAAAAAAGTAGTTGTAGATGCTTCTGCTGTCCTTGTATGTTTTTTTGTTGTTTTTTTTACGGACCCTTTACTACTTTTTTGTAGTAATTTTGTTGTTTTGTTTCGTCTTGGTAGCTATTTTTTGGCTACTTTGAACTTCATTGTAACATTTGGATTTTTGATCCTTTTCTCTCTGGTTCTCTTGCTTATTCTAGCTTCTAGGCCTTCTTTTGTAAACAAGGGTATAGTCCCTTTCAAAAAACTATTTGCCAATAATAAAAAAAAAAAACATTCTTTTGTAATAAAAAATTTCAAATCCCTTTTCTTACAATAATATTTTTCCTTTCCAATAAGGTATACAAAAAAAATTCTTTCTACATTCAACTAAATCACTACAACTTGGAATAAATGGAGTATTCAAGACTTTCTTTCAAACATACAAAAGTTACAATTTTCAATTCTAAGTGGGAACAATAATATATTTTACAACATGGATAATTATTCTAACAAGGTCAAAACACAATTCTTCTTTCCAATTCATCTCCCAACTTCATAGCGTGCTTTTTAGCTAAGTTAGATGAATGAGAACTAACACCTAAATAGTTCTATAACAAAGCTAATGACAAAATCTAAACACCATCAAAGATGAGAGCTAAACAAGATTAATACCTAGCATAATGCATTTAACTTTGAATTAAACAATGCTAAAGTATTTAAATCTCTACTTCTCTAGACTACCAACAAACAAGTAAATGGACCTAAATAAGCTCCATGGCAATCAATATTTGGTTGTCCTTGATATCTCCAAGAACCTAGGAATGGGGGCTTATCAAAATTGGGCTACAAGACCCTTTTGACACCTCCCATATGACCCAAGCACTTTAGGCTAGAAAAGGAAGCTTGGCTCCTCAAGATGATGAACTCTCAAGAAAACAAGGTGCAAGCTCTTAGTCTCTTTGCTATATGCTTTGCATTTGCTCTCTTAAAGAGTTTAGGTGTAGGTATAAAGGTAGAAGGAGGGCTCCTTATATAGCCCAATGGATAAAGGAAATACTTCATCCCTTTGCATGTGGGATAAAGGTAAAACATGATTAGGAATGGATAAGGTTGCTTTATTAAAGGTAACCTTACTTTAGAAGGGTTTAATTTATGCTTAGCAAGTCATGGGAGTTGGGGGGTGTTTTAATTAATCAAAGGTGATTAACTAATAGGTAGATGTAAGCTTATAGAAGCCAATTAGAGGAATATTAGTACGATTTAGGCTATTAGAAGGGGATTAAATCAATTAAATATTGATTTACTAGTTGAATGAAGGGGAATACTAATTAATTAATAATAATTAATTAGACTAGATAGAAGAGGTGATTTATTAACGGAAGGTCATTAATTAGGTTGTTAGTTGGATAGGTGACTTAATCAATTAGTGTATTGTAATTAATTAATGACAACAAGAGGGAATATGAGCACTTTTGACGATATGTCGTCGATTTGTGAGAAAGGGGATAATTAGCGCAATTTAAGTATTTAAATTGCTTGGGCGTAATTATAGGTGTCTACATTTTCCCCTCTTTGGGGTGGCGTAAGTGATGTCACTTCAAAGATAGTAGATGGAAGAAAAAATTTGAAGGGATAGAAGAAAAATTAGTAGGAGGGAGAGATGCCCCCTTGAGTGTCGATGGGGTGATGAAAGAAGCTGATTGATGATCGAAAAAAAGGTGAGAGGTAGATAGAAGAATGGGAAGAGGCAGGATGCCCCAATGAGAGAGAAAATTAGGGGTGAAAGAGAAGTGAAGTAGAAGAAATATGGACGAGGGGAGAGAAGAGCTTAGCCTCTAGCCATTGTGTATTGGAACAATTTTGATGTCATCATATTGCCATAGGAACTACATCATCGGTCCTTATGAAAAATATAAGCATACGACAAAAGTAGAATGACATGAAAAGCCATACTACGAACAATTTTCCATTGCTGAAAGTACCAACTCCATGCAACAAAACACCAACTCCATGCAACATACAAAATGCAATGCAATACGAGAAAGTGAAAGATGCCTAACTCCATACAACATACAAAATGCAATGCAATACGAGAAAGTAAACAAGCTAAACTAACAGAGAAACATAATGTAATGTTTTTATTATCAAGCTTCAGTTACAACCTGTGTAAATTAATGACAAGGGTTGATGATGGTGCCCCAAGCAAGGATACATGCGAGGGGAATAACAGAGGACACTTGGGTCCAATGAAAAGCAATGTGCACTATGAAACAGTACCAGGCAACTCATTGTGCCCCAGAGTACAGACGAAGTAAGAAACCTATCTTTTGTTGATGGAGGTAGATCAAGATGATCCACAAGTCGCACACATGAACAAGTGAGAACCAAAGAGTGATGTTTTGTAGGATGATTTTCAATTTTTAGAAGTTTTCTGAAACATATTTGAATGTTTTTGATGATTTTTCTAACATATTTGAATGTTTTGGTTGATTTTTGAAAGTTTTATGAAACTATGTACAGGAAGACAAGGAAGCATGGATGCCCCTAGCGATATATGGGATGTACAAGGGCATAAGGCCACATGCGTATGAGAAAGGTGAAGATGCAAAAATGCCCCAACAATTAGGTGGGAGTATTCAAAGGCAAATTCTTCACAGGTAGAAGCGGGACCCAAGGCCATTATGGATAGGTTCAACATGATGATGAACATAAACCAATGAAATGCTGGGAAGAAGCAAGGATGCCCCCAGTGTAAGTTGGCCTAAAAGCACATGATAGAAAGGAAGGAGAAGATTATTTTTGTGAAAGGGGACAAAGGTGCCCAAAAACATGGCAAAAAAGTAATCTTATACACATGGATGTTCTGAATGAAGTAGAAGAATGATGTGAATGATATGAATGTAGCTTAGAAGCCTCATGATGAAGAAGTGATTAGCCAAAGGCATAAATCGTGAGACAAGATATGGACTAGAGTAAGAGTCTGAACAAGGTCCAAAAAAGACACTTGGTAACATACTAATCCTATTTACTCATAGAGATCCAGTGTGTGCACATGGAATTTATTACCTCTTGAAGGGAAGATTTAATAGACAACAAGTGAAGAGACCCTAGCCAATGTGTAGGGATGATTGATTGTGAAAGGTGATTTTGTGAATGGATGGTGAAAGGATAGCCGTACATTGCTCCGCTACCAGCCAGGCATCCATAGCCCTGACAGAGATGTATTTGATTCTAATCACAACATTTCTCTACTGCCAGTCAGGCATCCATAGCCCCGATAGAGATTATTGGAAATACCCCAAGAGAGAGTAATATATCAATTTGCTTTTGCTTTGTAGCTTTTAGCTTTTGATTTTTGATTGATTTTGATTCTTTTGCTTTCTAAAAACTTATTTCAGCTCTCTTGTTTGACAAGGGGTTAAGAACCACTGATGGCTTGATGGAAGGAGGTGGAAGTGATTATGATGACGACATTGGATAGTGTCAACAAATATGTCCAAAATTTCTTCGCAACAAGTTTATTAGATGTTGAATGTGATAGGATCTCTAAGAGGTCAGTCGTTCTTTAATTTACCAAGGTGATAAAAGACCAGGGTCAAACAGATACCATAGAGATAAATGTCACAAAATGCATGCGAATAAGCTAACCAAAACATCACCGAAGGGATGAAAATGGTAGGGAGACTTGTAGAAGAATAGCAAGGAAGGGAAGAAAGAAACATCCATGTGTACGCAATACCTAATTGCAATGTTTGATCTTTGTACCTTTGATTTTTGTTGTGTTTTCTCAATGTTTTTTTTTGTATTTTTGAATTGTTTTTTATTTTTAAGATTTTTGACAGTTTTAAGAGGTTGGGACTAACAAAGTCACTATGTGTGATAAGATCCAACAACAATGTTTGTGACTTCCTTGATAAGGGAGACTAGGCACGTTTGTTTATTAAGAGTGATGTTATCCCTGATCTTGATGATCGAGGTGAGTTCACACTCAACAAAGGACCGTGATTTTGTTCTAAAACATGGATTTTATATGTGGGAGATTGAATTCCCCATCCATAGGTTTATGCACTTGTGCCATACTTGATGGTAATGTTGATGTGCGTTCTTGAATCGTACTTGATTTAGAATTTTGAGATTGTTTGTTTTGTTGGGAGCTATAGAGCTCTTTACAGTTTTGATCTGAGCTTGATTAAGAAACTATTTGGGTTTCTTATAAGCTAACGCGTGACTTGTCTGATCCTGAGAAGGAGAAGAAAGTGAACATGGACATTTATAACTGATGTGAGAAATGACCATGGGCTTGCCACCATCTTTGGTAGAAGAATAATGTGATGGATGAAATGGATATGGTCCAAGAATTGAAGAGGAGGGGCTACCAAGAGGTGAGCTACTAATAGAAGATGATGAAGGGATTTCATGATGTGGCCCAAGAATAGAAGAAGAAGGGCTACTAGGATGTGACCCATAGATAGAAGATGAAGGGCTACTAGGATGTGGCCCAAGAATAGAAGAAGAAGGGCTACTAGGACGTGACCCATAGATGTAAGATAATGGGCTACTAGGATGTGGCCCAAGAATAGAAGATGATGGACTACTCGGGGGTGATCCATACCTAGAAGACAAGGGGCTAGTTGGACGTGCCCCAAGAATAGAAGATAGTGGGCTACTTGAAAATGTCCCACAAATAGTAGAGGAAGGGCTACTAGAAGGTGATCCACACCTAGATGAAGATGAAGGGCTACTTGGCGTTGACCCCATAAGAGATTGTGATTGAGGAATTATGATAGACAAAGAGTTATTGGGTGATGAGAAGATAGGCCATGGATCAATGTAAGACCTAGGAGTTTCCTCACATAATGAAGAATGTGAAGATGGAAGAATAAGAGGAGGATCAAGTTGCATGATTTGAGGCTCTTCCTTTGTTTCTTGATAAAAGGAATCAACCTTTTCCTCACAATATGTAGACATATCAAAGTCTAAAGAGAATCCTTTCTCGTAATCTGCTAAAGGAATATCTTCATATGCCCCTATAAATGCCCTGAATTTTTCTTCATTCTGAAAGAGATCAATCGGTATGAGTTGTTGATCGACCACCAGGGGTTGATTGGAAGAAAGAGGTTCACTTGGTGTGGAAGACTTAGAAGATGTTTGATGATGATTGATAGAAGAAGATGATGTGGGGGACGAAGAATGTGTGTAGCTATATGTCTCAGGAGTAGAAGAAGGTGGTGTGGACCTACCTATACAATGGTATGTCATATGTAAAATAGTAGGATTAAGTCCAAATTTTGTAGATTGCAACACATGGGTTGATTCAGATGTTTATCTCGAAGGACTTTGAGTCACACAAATCTTCAAAGGAGGAAGACTTATTGGGGGTGATTGATGAAGAAGGTCCTATGAAGAAGGGGAGGACCATGATTCAAGAATCACATTGGATGAATAATAACAAGGGTCCTGCAAAGAAAGGGAGGACCGTGATTCAAGAATTGTATTAGATTTTTGATTGGATGGATTTGGAGTCGCGAGTATCTTTAAAGGAAGAAGACGTCGTTGAGGAGACTGATAAAAGGGGTCCTGCGAAGAGAGGGAGGACCGTGAAGTAGGAGTCACATTAGATGAAGGATGAAGATGATTTGTGGTGACACAAATCTTTAGAGGAGGATAACATTGTTTAGATGACTAATAATAGAGGTCCTGTGAAGAAATGGAGGATTGTGACTTAGGATTCGAATTAGATGAATCTGAATAGTAGTTTAGATGATCCGAATAGTAGTTTGGATCTAAATCCTTAGAAGAATCAGAGGAAATATTTGGATTGGAATCCTCAGAAGAAGAGGAAATGTTTGGATTAGAATTAGAAGAAGAGTGGGAGGAACTCAAATAATAATTTGGATCAGACGTGTCCAAATCATACCACCAACTATGAGATGAAGGTGGGAAATGAGTTACCCATATGGGCTCTCTAGCACGAAGAACCAAACGAGGTTTAGTTATAATGGGAATCTTTTGATTTGAATTTCTAAACCTAGGTTCCATATTTTTGTAAGTATGGGGAACCACGCGATAGTCAGTCATTTCTGGTGTCATTTTAAGCACAAATTTCTAGATCTAGATAGTGTGATGGAACTCCTTCAAAGGGAAGGAAGTGACATGTCGACTTGGGTAGCATAAGGACAACCAACTAGACATTTCGTAAGTATAGAGATGCATGCGTGATTTTCCAAAGAAGGTCTCTAAAGGAAAATAGACATTGTGATGATGCAATCTTGATGAGATCGAACGGGATTGTCCTAGAAAATAATTTTTCTGAATGAATAATCACAAGGAACAATCATGCAAGTGTGAAACACAAAGCCAATCAACAAGGAAATACACCATAAGAAAATGCAATGCAAAGATGATCAACACAACGTCAATATTTACGTCAAGCTCGAAATGAACAAGGCGTAAATATTAACAAAGGGTAGATGTGAATCCCAATCAAAGGATACCACGACAAGTTTAACAACCAACAAGGCCTAAATGTTAAAGGGTGAGGTTTACAAATGTAAGCCACACAACCACACCAATTGGACACATCTATCAAGCTTCATGGAGAAGTGAGATATTAGTGTCAAAGTGGTATCAAAATGACACAAACAAAGTAAGTGACACCTTTCAAGATTTGGGACAATGTTTGAAATCAAACAAAGTCAAAGTATACTAAGGATGTGTTAAAATGTGCGCAGCGTAATGCCACAATGTGGATACTTAGATCACATTTACAAAAAACATGACACAAGTATCTTAATTGTGTAAAGAGAAATGCAAACAAGGTAACACATCAAAGGGAGATCAAATGATGAATTAATCTGAACTATGATGATCATCTTGATGTGGGTATCAAGATCACAAAGGCTACCAATGATATAAATATGCCTCCGCACACTTTAGACGTTTAAGTCACCCATCCGTAAACATGGATGGGCGTAAACGGACAAAAAAGTGGCAGAGACAATCGATTGGTAACACAAAGGTAGTCACTCTCCTTCTGATCAACAAAGTGTCAAAAGAATGTGAAGGAAACAAATCAAAAGAATGAAAAAAATGCTGGCTTCACTTTGGTAGAGTTTCACCTCACCCTAAGGCAAGTAAAAACTAGGAAAAAGTAACGCACGTCACACATTTCTCAATGAAAATATGGTTCACAACTCAACACTGTTTTAGAATGGTCAAAGTGGGCTCCTGGCCAAAGTATATTCTCCTAGGTGGTTCTCTCATCCTAGGTGTTACAAAGTTATCTTAAGCGAGCACGATTTACCCAAAAAGTCACACTGACTAGTTTGGGAGTATCTCGGATTTACTTTACCCCCTTCAAGAATAGTAGGAAACTAGTGCATCTATGTGTACTATCACTGGGGTCGCCACATAGGACAACTGCGTAACGCTATCTCACAAATGAATCACTAGTCAAGTAGGTAGTGCGGAGCACTTCCCATTTCATCCACAAGGTTCCCTCTTGTGTGGACTACTTTGGGGTTCCTGGAACCACCCCCATTGTTGTAACTTAAGGCATTATGCCAAAGGGGTTATGTTCCAGTTGAGCAGAGAGGGACGTACCCTTTTCTGAAACCTGTAATACAGTGTTTTGAATGTGGTGTGTTTTTTTATCTTTTTTAATTAGATGTGGTTTGCTTGAACACCTGTTTGGCAACCTGTATAACAAATGTATTAGTAGTTTTACTGACTTTTGTTTCATTTCCTCTAATCTTTAACAAGCATTTTTTGGTCCAGTATGATGATGATTAGTAGTTCATCCATCAAAAGAGAAGGCACCATTTCTGATTCTCCAGATCATCCAAGGACATGCAAGAGAAGAGCATACGTGATGTTTCCACAAATCCAAAAAGATAACAAATGGAACAACACTTTAATTCAACAAATGCCAAGTTAACCAATTCTAACTTAAATATTCCCAATAATCTTAAAGTATCAAAAAGGTTTTAAGAATCTATTTCTGATTCCCAAGATCGCCCCAAGGGACGCGAGGGAAGAGCATACGCGATCTTATTCCAATAAGTAAACATGGGTTTATTTAAACAAGTAAAAACATGTAAAAACATCCTACAAAAATGAGTAATTAGATAAAACCTACAAGAATTAGAAAACTAAGAAAATCGAAAAATTCTAGAAATCCAATTTTTGCACTTTTTTAACAGTTTTTAGTAATTTACATTTTTGGAGGTATCCGAGACATTTTTGGAGTTTTGAATTTTAAAAAATTTGGTATACTAAAGGTATCTAAATTTTGGAAGTTACCTCTTAAAGTACACTCCATTATCTTTCCAATGCTTATTCAAAATTTGAAAACAGGTTAAGGAGTCAAAAGTTATGATCAAAATAAGGAGCACTAAAAAGTTGTAACAAAAAAAATAGATTTACACAAATATACCTATGTTGGTGATGAAGGTCACATACTCACTTTATGTGTGTGCACCACACAAAAAGTGATGACGTTGTGTGTCACCATAAAAGATGTGTGTGCCACTCTATGTATTTCTATCTTAGCAGTGCACCTGCACCAGCGGAGAGGTGTGTGCACCACAAAAATTCCAGTATATGCGCCACTAAAAATTGAGTATAGTGCCTATGCCACTCTACTGATTTTTTTGACTTAAATGCCTACGCCACCAGAGAGGTGTGTGCGCCATGAAAACAGTGTATGTGCTACTATGAGAAAATAGACAAAAAAATAGACAGAATAACCATATTACCAGAAAAATATACCTGCGCCACTAAAACCGCATGTGCGCCCTAGTTAGGGCATGTGCTTGTTCTGACAGGTTTCATACTGCAGCGAAGGTACAGTACGAAACTACGTGTGTGCCCAAGTTAGTGCACCTACGCGTGGGTTAGGGTGGATGTGCCAGGGTTAGTGCGCATGCACCAGGGGTTAACAGACCCAATGACAGATTTGAACAGCACACCTGTGCCACTAGAGAGATGTGTGTGCCCCTAAAATCATATCTGCGCCTCCTAAAATTGCATCTAAACTCCTAAAATTGTTCCTGCACCAGACCTGCAACCATAGTATGGAAAAAAACAAAGAAAACTTCACAATACTCTAAATTTTGACAAGTTAGTTTAAAAATGGCAATAACCCATTAAAATTATGGCTATGAACATGAAGTTACACATATCAAATGAGCAAAAACTCCAAAAAAATAGACATTAATTACTACATGTGCATATCAAAAGTTAGCCAAAATAATGAAATTTAAACTAAAATGCCATGGGACTAAGTGTCCCACCAGGCATGCCAAATGTGTGCATGGTTTTGTGCTTTTTAGCTAAGTTATATGAATGAGAACTAACACCTAAATAGTTCTACAAAAAAGCTAATGACAAAATCTAAACACCATCAAAGATGAGAGCTAAACAAGATTAATACCTAGCATAATGCATTTAACTTTGAATTAAAAAATGCTAAAGTATTTAAATCTCTACTTCTCTAGACTACCAACAAACAAGTAAATGAACCTAAATAAGCTCCATGGCAATCAATATTTGGTTGTCCTTGATATCTCCAAGAACCTAGGAATGGGGGCTTATCAAAATTGGGCTACAAGACCCTTTTGACACCTCCCATATGACCCAAGCACTTTAGGCTAGAAAAGGAAGCTTAGCTCCTCAAGATGATGAACTCTCAAGAAAATAAAAGGCAAGCTCTTAGTCTCTTTGCTATATGCTTTGCATTTGCTCTTCTCAAGGAGTTTAGGTGTAGGTATAAAGGTAGAAGGAGGGCTCCTTATATAGCCCAATGGATAAAGGAAACACTTCATCCCTTTGCATGTGGGATAAAGGTAAAACATGATTAGGAATGGATAAGGTTGCTTTATTAAAGGTAACCTTACTTTAGAAGGGTTTAATTTATGCTTAGCAAGTCATGGGAGTTGGAGGGGTGCTTTAATTAATCAAAGGTGATTAACTAATAGGTAGATGTAAGCTTATAGAAGCTAATTAGAGGAATATTAGTACGATTTAGGCTATTAGAAGGGGATTAAATCAATTAAATATTGATTTACTAGTTAAATGAAAGGGGAATACTAATTAATTAATAATAATTAATTAATCTAGATAGAAGGGGTGATTTAATTAACGGAAGGTCATTAATTAGGTTGTTCGTTGGATAGGTGACTTAATCAATTAGTGTATTGTAATTAATTGATGATGATACGAGGGAATATGAGCGCTTTCAAAATTCAAAACATATCCATGTTATCCTTTTCACTCTCCATATGTGTAACTCAAAGTCACACTCCCTCTAAAATTCAAGGCTCAAATATCCCTTTTCCCTCCCTGGTGGTGCCATAAATCCATCTCCCACTCCCAACTTAAAGAAAACTACCCATTTACAAACAAACATAACCACAACACTCATAAAATATACAAACAAACACCATTTCTACATCAAATACATTAATAAAAAAATGTAAAATAAGGAGAGCCTGCCTTTCCATCAAGCTTCCAATTCCTTTTCTCAAAAATCTTTAGAATCTTGCACACCAAGCTCAATCCAAGATGTAACTCCAAAGAAAACTCCAAGTATGAAAAACAAGACAAATTTTCAAAAGTTTAAGAGAAGAAAATAAGGCAAGTAACCCAAAATCCATCAAAATCATCCAATAAATAGAAATTGATGTGAGGATGATGAGATGGCTCCATGTAGGATGCCACTTCATCATCCCTCCATTCCAACACACAAGTCAAACACCAAGTCCAAACAAATTAAATACAAATGTAAGACTTATGACATGTCCACATGACACTCCAACTTGCACACCATGCTTATCAAGGACAAATTTAAATGTGGTAAGTAACAAGTGTAATTATTTACCCTTTTTACACTCCAAAATGCATTAAAATGGTCAAAATATGTCCCATACTTCATAAGTAGGGTTGGTAGGAGAGTTTGAGATGTGAGGGAAAAGGTTAACTTGTCCTTCAAGTCTCCAAAAGTGGCCAACAAGGCCAAATTCGAATTTGGGAAGGATGGTCTAGTACACACCACCAAAATGCATTTAATTCAATTTGCATCATTAAAAAAACAATGAATATCTACCCAATTTATTTCCCACATGTCATATGTTCCCTTTTAATTCAAATTTAAGCTAAACTAGTTAATTGAGACACATTAGCAAGTGTTAATAAAATAACATTATTTCCCCCAAATAATTAAACATATTCACAAAAAATTAACAACAAAATTAAAAGAAAGGAAACACATTATACCCATGGCCACATAAATGAGGTTAACCCCCTTATGGGCATGTCCTAACAAAGCATGCAACAAGACAACATAACATTATACACAAGTTTTCAAATGTTTGCCATGTTGCACAACACCTGACATCCTTCTATGGTTGGTCCCCTATCCCTTTTCGATGTATGTGATAAAATGTCCTTGTAAAAAAAAAATACATCTCTGGCCTTGCAACCGTATCAATATTATCAAGAATAATATAACTATAGAAATAAATAATCGTCATCCAAAATTAACGATTCTATCATATATCATCATATAATTTAATTCGATTTTAACATCCATAAAATCCTAATTATACTCAAAATATCCAACATAGGCCTTTCATCCAAAATATGACATGTTAGTATAAAATCATAATACTGCAAATCAACATATTTATGTCAATCATCGTCATCTAGTGCATCATAATCAAAATGTGAATCACAACAATTTAATAGTCCAAATATCTTCATAGTCTATCATATATTGATCAAGATATAATAATCAAAATGTCTAAGTATCAATCCAACAGTAATAACATCATAATGAAAATTGTGTTGAAGAGGAGTGAACACTACACAACCACTCAACCAACCAGAATTTAATGAACTATGGGCATCATTTCTCTCCTGCAAAATTTGATGGCATGCGTTAGGAACCATGTCAAGCTTACATACCTTCCTTTAAGTATCTACGATTATTGTTCCTTGGTGGTTGAATCTCTCTCATGTTGGTGTATATTTATATTTCTTCCTTTCTTCCACTCATTCTCTTTAAATATGAAACTAATCTATTGTAAAAGGAACCTTTCTTTTGTTGTAATGGTACCATGCCAAAATTTTAGTTGGCTTCCCATGAGTTTTAGACCTCGAAATTGGTCTCTATAATGTATTTTTTTCCTTTTTGCATGGATTTAACCACATATTCTATGTAATGAAATCAGGTGTTTTTGGCTATCCTCTTCCATATACTTGTATTGTATGCAATCTTTCCTTTATGTTCTTCCTTTGGATGATGTGTGCATTTCATACTTGAATGTTTCTCCATTTTTATGTTGTAAATGCATGGGAAGGGTGAATATAATTAGTTTTTGCATATGACACATATGTATGTCATTTTCTCTCATGTTTTCTCCCTTTCCTAACCCTTATGGACAATGATTTACCCTTTTCTGGTGTTATCACCACCCTTTTAGCTTATTTTCCTCATTTCTTGCATCTCTCTTTCCCTAGTCCATTGGAATTGTTAGAATAGGATTAGTTGTAGAAGTAGTTTAGGATTATAAGTAGGTTGCATTGTGCAAGTTTTCCCAAATCCACGTAACAAGGAATTCGACCTTCTCTATAGTTTTTTATCAAGCCATAAGTCACACACTTGGAAATAGTCCTATGTTGCCTCAAAAGTTTAGGCCTTCGTGATTTAGAGCATGGTGCAATTTTGAGCTCCAAAAACTATTACAAGTATCAACCATAAGTTTACGAGGTAACTCAAATTGTAACATAAAACAAACTCATCTAGAACAAATAGTATATAAACCGAATACTTATGTTTCTATGTGATTAAATCACAAATTACTAATAGGTTTTATAGTCAATATATCCCTTGATTTTCAAGAGATTATGGCCTTGATTCACATCTAAACATAGGGTGTACCAATAAACATGCACATTATATACTATATCAAGTTTAAGTTTTTATATATATTTGTAATGTTATTGAGAAAATTTTAGCATCCCTTTTTGAATTTCTCAATCTCTTACAGATAAAAACTAAAAATAAGTATTCTAGACCAATATATACAACACTAAGTCCTTAATTTATTCCTTGATTATACTTGGGCAAGAAATTTAGGTTTTACAAAATACATTTAATACATTTATAATTACTACATAATAGGAACCTAACCAAAGTATAATGGTAGAATGGGTTTGATAGCTATCTCACTATCATGTTAAATATAGTTTACATGAATCTCCATTTTTTGTATGCCTAAGATATTCTCTACAAAATATAATTTTACATGTGATTCTCTTACTTCCACATGATGAAAATTCATGTAACACCCATGCGCTGGCCTATCATATCAAGTATGGTCTTGGCACACTCACCTAAGGTGTGAGAAGGAAATGGTCCCCATCAAGTTTAGCATTGATGATGAGTTTTATACTGAATTATATTTGGGGTTATTTTAATGTTTAAGTTTCCATAGTAGTTAGTGATAATAGATGAAATGAATCAATGCATGGAATCGTATAACAACTCCATTAACACAAAAAATTACACAAAACACATAGATAGAATGGTCATAATATTTTTCACTTTATTGTTATATTACCCAATACTTTTTAGTAATTGGGTATTATAACAATAGAATCCTAAAATCATAGTATAACATTGATCTAACTCATTTATCCCTTTCACACATACTACAAGGGTTATTTATACTGACGCCATAATTAGCTTCGTCGATTCAACATTAATTACACTAGACCTTTAGCCATCTTTAAAAAAATATTTCCTATAACCAAGAGGGTGTTGTGCATTGACAAATGACATCAATCCTAGTCTTTCTAACATGGAGACTCTAACTCCCAAATAATTATTTTGTGTTTATGTGCTACCCTTTCCTTAGTGTGATATGCTAATTATGATTAACAATTAAATTTACTCTTCAATTACAAATCATGCCAATAATTTTCCCTATGAAATGTATTTGGACCATCTTAGTAGTTACATTCTCCTCAAATTATTAAAATTAGAGTTCCTCCTTTTTTCCTCTGCACAAATATTCAATGAGTATAATCTAAGTCCCTTATGCACACAAGAAATTATAGACACACTTAACACCAAGCACACCAACCTTTGGTATGCCTATATATCATTTCACACACATGTTTTAGGACTACTTTACAACCTTGTAACATGTAAGTTAATAAAACTTGGTATCTGCAAAAAGGTACACACATGCCAAAAATCCAAGTTTCTTATACATTATGGGAATAATTACTTTGAAAAAATAGACAAATTTTGGGTCTAACATTACCCAACACTAACTTGGTTTCCCTCCCTTGGCTAACCCTTTATCAATATCATTGAAAATATTTGGGGTATCTTGTTACAAAAAGTATTTGTGCCCCTTTTAAGCATATTTTGAATTTTACAAGAGTTTTTCAAGTACTTTGAGTTTTATTTTGTAATGTTGTGATTTTTCCTTGTTTACAAATTCCCTTAAATACCATGATAGAAAATTTTCCATATAACTTAGTGTTGATTCTAAGTCTTTAGAATATTTCAAATTTGATTGCTCATTTGCTTTCTCTGCTTTGACTTGCTACATGTGCATTCTTCCCCAACTTTCCTTTTTTTAGAGTTAGGTTGACCAAAGTCTCAAGCTTGTTAATACGGTCTTCTAAGTTGAGTAGCACCCCTTCATCAAGTCATGACACAATAGTCAATATTCATTTTCTTAACTAAAAATATTTCAAATTTGTGTTGTTATGATTTTGTAGCAAGTCTTTAAGTACCTTCTCTTGATGTATAGAATTTTTCTTTATATCTCAAATTTTTTTGTCAATTCCTACATGTTATACTTGAGAATGAAAATATCTTCATTATTTGTAGTGTTATAGCACATGACCTCTCCTAATATTTTTAGGATAACATCGCAAATGTATTTCTCTGTCATTTCATAGGTAACCATGAAGACTAACTTCATCATTTCTATGACCTTTTCTAGTTCGTTATGTAGGCTAGAAGTTGGAACTTCAAATCATGCCTAATAAGTGTACACATCCATTATGAATGACACCAATTTTATATTGTTATAAGTCACATTGGTATGATCTATGTTGTTCAAGAAGATTAATTATGACTTCTTCTTACCCTTTTGGAAATGGGAATGGAAATATTTTAATCGTTCATCCTCATTTGATGCTTCAATCTCATCCTCTTCCTCTAATTTCTCATAAACTTATTTTCCCTTGTACCACTTATGGATTGCATGCCTTTCTTTACTTATCATGTGGTCAAAGCTTTCATCTTCTTTTTCCTCCTATTATTCATCTTCCACATTGATTATTGTATGGGTTTCCTTGGAAGTTGTGTTATGTCTAATGCCAAAAATATTAGATGTTTGGTCCATCCTTCCCTTGGGATTATTTATGCAATTGATATTTTTTAGGGTATGGTGCCCTTGGAAAATTTACTACACACTTATCCTCCTCCCCATCCTTATTTCCTTATTTTGTGATCCTTCACCATTTCTTAAAATTTCTCCTCTTTTAGGTATGACAGTTCTAGCACATGCATTTGAGACGATAACCTTTTCATAGTTCCTCCTCAATTGGATCAAGGAAAATCACTTCCATTTCCTTATCGGTTTTCACATCCAAGTGTGTGGAATATCTATCATGCCCACAACTCCAATGAATTTTTATTCATCATTTATTATGTGGTACATCATTTGGGTTTCATTATTCCTCTTCTTATACTTCTTCCTTATCAAAAAATTCAAGGATCAGTGATATTACCTTAAAATTTTTGTGTCTTATCATATTTTATTTTATTTACTTTATCTTTCTAGGAAAGAACAAGTCTTCATAATCCTCATCCTCTTTATGTTACACTAATCCTTATATCTTTATTTTTGGCTTGAAAAAGTAATATATTCAGCGTGTTTGATTATTCACAGTAATTATTATTTTTTTGGTTCAATTATGTAGAGATTAGTCTCATATGTTTCCACACATGTTCTCTTTAATGGATGTTTATTTCTTGTTATTATAATATGGGTATCAAAATCAATTCTCTTTAAATATAGATTTATTTTTGTTTTATTATTTATTTAGATTACAAACTTAAAAAAGTAATCAGTACTAAATTTGGAGGGGAGATTGCCCAATGATGCCACACTAATTTTCAGTCATAGTGATGATGCCAAAGATTAATTTTGTATCACTACAAATTGTTAGAAATGATGTTATTAATGTCAAATAAATGATTAACGTAAATGATTCAAACAAGATTAAAAAGTCATTATGGCACTTATGTTGGAAAGTTTCATTGTTTGGGATTCAATAGGATAGGAAACCATTCTCAGATATGTAAGGTTTAAAATATTTTGAACAAGAAAGAAAATGTTATGATCAGTTGAAGTTTTCTAGACACGAAATTCATTTTTTAGTCTTTTCCTAGTTTTTGCAGTGTATCATAGGTTTTTTAAAAGCTACACATCAAAGGAAGTCACTTTGTAGTGTTACGCAAGTTTCTAAAGTGACGCAACAAAGGAGAATAATTTTGACTATCCCACATGTTTTTAGGTGAGAATTGCATGGAATAACGAAGGTATTCTACATAACAAAGGAAGTGTGTCATAGAGTTTCACAGTTGATAAAAAAGTTAAAAATACCATGTAATAAAGGAATTTTATATATATTGACCGCAAAGGTCAAAGAAGGGCCATGGAGGTTTAGGAATGCTACAAAAAGAAGAAGAAGAAGAAGACAAAAATAGACCGCATAGATAGAAGTATAAATGGTCTGGAGCTCACCTACAGCATTGGTCATCCAAAGCTGGGAGCATAAATGGTTCAGATCTATCGATATGTATGGATTGAGCTTGAAAATCATAATGCATCTAGACTGGATCTCGCTTGCAATATAGCTTGTCCAAAGCTAATGGTCTTAGTCTATATCTCACAAAGAAATGGTACATATTTCATGGGTTTTTAGTCTGGAGCTAGTTATATTAAGCCAAATCATGCTCAGTATTGGGGATAGCATTTGAATCCCCTATTTTCATGTTGCAATTCAAAATATGGTTGTTTCTCCCCTGTTTTAACGACCATCCATTTTTTGGGATTAAAATTCAACTTATAGGTTGACCCATTCTTGGCATAAAATAAGATCTACATGTCAAAGAAAATTTATAAAAGAAGATATAGTTCAAATGAAGAGTGTGCGCTTGTGATGAGGAGTGAATTGTTGAGAGGAGAAGAGAGGAGTGACTAAATGAAGATATCTTCTTAAGACTCAAGAATATTAATGAGTATGGAGTAATTGCAAATTTCTGAAGAGGAAGGAAGAGAAAGCTCAAACAAACTGAAATGTTGAATTGATGAAGAGGAAGGAAGACCAAGTAGAGCAATAAATAAGTGAAGTGTGGAGAAAGTGAAGTTTGTATAGGCAAGAAAGATAATCAAGTGAAGTGTGAATGGGTACGATTGGATCAAGTGCATGAGAGTGTGATAATAAAGATATACCATTCAAACGCAAGTATATTTGAATAAGAGAGTAGAAGAAAAATAGTGAGATCATTCAAAGTAGATTGATAAAAAGGGAACAACGAAGAAGATAAGAAGGGGAGAGAGATTCCTAGAAAAGCAGTGAAGAATAAGAATGATTGGTGTCTCTAGTGATTTGGTGGTCATGAATTGGTTGAGTTTGTGCTTAGCATTGGCTATTGGTGTCTCCAGTGAGTTGGTGCTCACAAATTGGCTAAGTTGGTGTTTGGCATTGGAGATTAGTGTCTCTAGTAGGTTGGTTCCTACAAACATTTATAAAGCAATTAATTTTTCTAGTGTATCTAAGAAGTTTTTTCTTTGTGGTTTTCTTCTGTAAGGGTTTCCATATATATATTTTGGTCTTTGGTTGTGCATTTCTCGTTATCATTATTAATAAGTTTGACAATAATTTGATAATTTTTCTATATTGATTCACCTTTATCTTAGTATAAGTGTGTGATCCTCACAAATTTGGATTGATCCCTAACCATCTCTAGAGTAATTATGGGTACGTGTCACTTGTCTCCAAAGGATTATTTAATATTTATAAATAATTGTCCTCCTTGGCCTTATAATACTTCTTAAGTGTAGTAGGAAAAAAATACTATATATATCACATAATTGATGATTTATCTTTGAATGGTGATTTCCATGTTACCTCCCCATCTCTTGTGGGTATGCTAATCTCATTAGATACCAGTAAAAGTAGGTGTTATCCCATTTCACTCCCCTTCTGAAATGGTATAATTGGCAATCCTAGATTATCATAGTGATAAGGATCCAACTACAAGCAAAAGTCGAAAAAATTGATAAGTCATCTAAAACATCTCCTGAATACCTCTTCATAGTTGCATGGATCCAAGAATTGCATAAATTCTTAAAAGAAGGCTTAGGTTTCAATATAGTGCACTGAGCTCCAAGGCCTTCATATCGAGCTCATTGGTGAGTTACATTGGGAACTGTACACACCCAAAATTGTATGTGTTATAATGTCAGAAAGAGGTTACGGAAACCCCAATGATGATTCAGATCTTCTTCGCAAGGTGTTTGGAATCCAGAGATCACGCCAAGTGTATATTTGCATTTTAAAATGCCTTGTCCTCTACATGCTTTTTTTGTCTTCTTTCCTCTTTCCCCTGATTTTTTTTGGTCTTTAGTGTCAAGACCGCCACCCTGCCTGGGCGGCGGTCCCGTGATCACCGCCCAAGGTAGGGGGGTGGTCCTGAAACTGCCACCCTGCATTGGGCGGAAGTTCTACCCACATTTTCCAGAGACTCCTACACGCTTCTAGAATGCATAAAAAATAAGTTGCAGTCAAAAAAATCAGTCGAAAAGGCTTATTTTAAAGCCCATCCACTTTGTAATAGTAAATTTTACACATTAAAAGGGTGGAGAAAGACAATTTGAACTTGCCTTCTGATGAGTGAGAAACCTATAAATACCAATCTTGTTTACAAGAAAATGGCCTTTGATCTATCTGCCTCTCTTTATCTATCTATCTCTCATTTGTAAGTCAAAGGTCTATATTTTTGGTCTAAGAGCCCCTCAACAAGTCTCAATAGGTCCATATTTTGTAAACTAAGTCTCATGAGGTCTGATAGAGGTCTATATTTTGTGTGAGGAATCATTCAAAATCTCTCTAGTCTTTCTCTCAATTACATGTGCATGGAATCTTCTTAGTTCTCCTAGTTAGCTCTTTCAAAACTACGAAATGTTGGCAAGTTCTATTTCGTATGCCTGCAACAATCTTGCTAGGAATCACATGGGTCAAGCTCAATTCACTTGCACCATCCCTCTCCTTTTTTGCACTATGTTCGGTTTACCTCCAAGCCGCCATTGTTCAAATGCTTTCTCCCGCTATCCTTGCTGACATGTCTTGTATTGTATTTCTACAACGATCCTACTAGGAACTGCATAGTCAATCTCTGTTCACTTGTGTTATCCTTCTCCTAATACTTTTTCTACACTCCTAATTCTTTTGGATTCACGTGAACACGCAATAACAAAGAGATAACACTAAGGGGGTGAATCAAAACATGACTGGATTTACCTCTGCTCTGTAAATTCCATGTTTGAATTATCAAAGATATAATTACATCATATCAAATAGAGTAGTGAACCATTTCATTTCAGTTAAGATTGCTTTCAACATTGCAAAGGAAGTTTTGGGGAATGATAGTTTCTGAGAAGCTATGAATTGTTCCTCACTTATGAGGTAAGATTGAAGGTTTTCAATTGAATTAATTAGATGTTTTTCATCTAGATTCACACACTTGCACAGGTGAAGACCCACACCAGGTTATCTTGCTTGTTTAGTTTTATTATAGAAATATTTTAATTGTTGTTTATGATTGTAATATTTCAATCTTGTGTTTTGTTTAGATTAGTTTCCCTTTCAGTAGTAGCATAGATTGTTATTTTCAGTTTAGCTAATTTGGAGATTTTGAATTATATTAACACTTAGATCCAAGTTAGGAAAACAAACCATAGGGAATTTACGCTACCCGTTCATAGCCTCTAAATCTCCCCTTTTCCAATTCAGCTACCAGGAGATCACACTACCAGATTTTAGTCATTGTTCTTCCTAGTCACCCACATTTCAAACAACTGGTTATTTTGGCATGACCTCGAAAGGTCGGGTGCAGAGGAAGGTTACTTTTCGATTATCATCCTTGTCTATCACCTTTATATCATAAAACATTGGTGAACCCAACGTGAACTGAATCATCCCGGCTATGACTATCATTTAGTCACCTACATTTCAAACAACTAGTTTTCTCGTCATGACCTCAAGAGGTCAGGTGCAGAGGAAGGTTACTTGTCAATTATTATCCTCGGCTGTTGCCTTTCTATCGTACAAAATTGGTGAACCTAATGTGAAGGGACTCATCCTGGCTGTGACTATCATTTATTCACCTACATTTCAAACAACTAGTTGTCTTGGCATGACCTTGAGAGGTCACGTGTAGAGGAAGGTTACTTGCCAATTATCAGCCTCGCTTATCACCTTTCTATCATAAAAAATTGGTGAACCTGATGTGAAGGGAATCATCCCGGCTGTGACTATCAGTTAGTCACCTGCATTTCAAAATATGGATGTCTCGGCATGACCTTGAGAGGTTGAGTACGAAGGAAGTTTACTTGTCAATTATCATCCTCACCTGACACCTTTCTATTGTACAAAATTGGTGAACCTGACATGAAGGGAATCATCCCAGCTATGACTATCATTTAGTCATCCGCATTTCAAACAACCGGTTATCTCAACACGACCTCGAGAGGTTGGGTGCGGAGGAAGGTTACTTGTCGATTATCATCCTCGCATGTTGCCTTTCTATCATACAAAATTGGTGAGCCTGACATGAAAGGAATCAACTCGACTATGACTATCATTTAGTCACCCGCATTTCAAACAATCAACTGTCTCAGCATGACCTTGAGAGGTCAGATGTGGAGGAAGGTTACCTTTCAATTATCATCCTCTCCTATCACCTTTCTATCATATAAAATTAGAGAACCCGACGTGAAGCGAATCATCCCGACTGTGACTATCATTTAGTCACCCGCATTTCAAACAACCGGTTTTCTTGGCACCACCTCGAGAGGTCGGTTACGGAGGAAGGTTACTTGTCGATTATCATGTTCTCCTATTGCCTTTCTATCGTACATGAACCCAAGTTAGTATAAGGAGATCAAGCTCTAAGGTTCAATCTGAGCCATGTTCTAAATAGACCAAGCTATCACTGATGCCCATTGAACTCAGAGATAGAAAAAAATTGATACGAGCCTAGTTTCGAGAGCATTGGCTCAGGCCATGAGAGGATCATCAAGCTCAAGAAAATAACATGCAAGCATGGCGGATGAATTGTTCTTGTGAATTAACAAAGCTTGGTGTAGACCTCATCGTATTAGTGCATCGGGGCCAAGCTCGCAACACTTAGCAAGAAACATGGCCAAGTTGGATCACCAAGCCAACTCAGTAAGCTGGAAGTCAAGCCATCCAACGAGTCATAGACCCTTGCGGTAAGTGCAAAAGAAAGTGGCCCAGACGGCCCAAATTGGTCCAGAACATTTGTGTCTATGAGACCCAAAATTTTCAACATAGTAGGATGGAAAGTTGAATGTAGAAAAGTCGAGGGTCAATGGCCCATACGACCAGATAAACATGAGACATTCAGGCCCCGAAATCCCACATTCATCGACTTAGGCAGCGGCGTGAGACTTGTACGGAAAAAGTGGAGTTGGAAGGCCCAAGTTACACTTGGGTTGTTTGTGCGTATAAAAGCCAAAATCTCCACACTCAAAGCAATGCAGAAAAGGCTAGGGTCAATGGCCCACCTGGCCTGGTCAACGGCAGAAGTGCAAGTACAGAAACTCCCAAGTCGGGTGACATGGAGAAAGGAGGCCCGCACAGTCCAAGTACTGTAGGGACATGAGTTCCCTGGAAACCCGTAGTACCCACAATCCAAAGGGAAAGTGGTTGAATGTAGATTATGAGATCCCACATGGAACACCCCGACCCTGAACTTCAAAGGGTCATAATTTTTTACTTAGAACTCTGAATCTCACAAAATTAGACTTTTTGGAAAGGGCTCGATAGCCTCTACACCATAAAAAAAAATGGATTTATTATTTTTAATGAGGGTAGGTGGGTGAAATGAAAAGAAACATCTCCAGTTCCAAAAAATTAAATGTTCATTCCCGTAAAATGTAAGAAATCCCTGACAAACTCAAAATAGCTGCTCACACTCAGAATGCCATATCTTTTGCATTTATCAATGAAATCATGAAAAATTAGTCTTGTTGTAATCATGGCTCCAATCCCAACACATAAAAATTGATAAATCTATAATTTTATGCATATATGATATAGAATTTGATGCATATTTGATAGATAATTTTAATGAAAACGGACCAGGTTCATAACAGTGTTTTAATTAGTAGTTGGGAGTGCAATTAAGAGGCATGGTTATCATTTTCTCTATCTGCGTGTTATGGGACAACATGAGGAGCCTTTTGTAAGCAACATAACATCATTTCACTTCATTTATTACCTATTACAAGTGGTTTAAAGGTAGATTTCGGGATTTAAATCCTCTCTCTCTCTCTTCCAAACTCTATAAATTGAAGTGTGGGCTCATTGTAAGGGGGAATAGTTTTTGAGTAGCAAAAGTTTTTCATTTTGATTTCGTGAAGCTAATGTGTTGCATTCCCTTGTAGTGGACTCCTTGCATGGTGATCCAAGCCTTTATTTTGTAATAGATTAAACTATGCATATCATGAAGCAATAAATGCAAGTTTATGGATGTATGTTCCCTTATTGTGTTTGTTTGCATTCTTCTTGCCTCTCCAATATTATTGCAAATATATTGTGTCTATTTTATGCTCTTTCTGGGATCCATTATCATTGTGTGTGTATGAAACATTTTTTTGAATGTAGTTTCTATATTGTGGAGAATTGTTATCACCCTCTCTAATATGTATTTTGTTTCCATCTTTCACACATTGGAAAGCTATTATCTTTCCCTCCTTTTCTGGTGTATCACCATTGTTAGTGTAGGATTTACTTTCATGTTTTCTCTCTCCCTAGTCCCTTGAAAAGTTAGATTAGGATAAGATGGTTTTTCTTGCATTAGAGTAGATTGTGGCAGGTAGTTCAGGAGCAAGAATCAACTTTCTCTAGAGGTCTATCTCAAGTAGCAAGTCCCACAACTTGGAGATAGTACACATGTTATCCAATCACACCGTGAGCTCAATCTCACACACTTGTGCAAATCGGAGGGTGTTGTGATTTGTAGTGCCATAAATTTCTTTTTCCATTTTTAAAGAAAGCACACTAAAAATTTCAGATTTAACATGTAATGCTTACTAGATATTGTAGATTTCAAACAAAACAATTATTTCAAATGAAGACAAGTAAAATAAAGAACTCATGATCTTATATTGTAATCTTTTTTTTTTTTAATGGAGAAAGGTTACAAGACAAAAGATACATGTTATTACAAGACTTTCAAATCATAATAGGATAAGTTTACAAGATGAGGCTATCCACAATCTACCATATAACATAGTTACAATGAGGTGTAATATTTACAATGATTTTGAGGATAAAAGAGACAAAGTCACCACTCCAACTAAAACTTCATCCTTGAGTCTCCACCTTGAGTCCATCTTTCACACATTGGAAAGTTATTATCTTTCCCTCCTTTTCTGGTGTATCACCATTGTTAGTGTAGGATTTACTTTCATGTTTTCTCTCTCCCTAGTCCCTTGAAAAGTTAGATTAGGATAAAATAGTTTTTCTTGCATTAGAGTAGATTGTGGCAGGTAGTTCAGGAGCAAGAACCAACTTTCTCTAGAGGTCTATCTCAAGTAGCAAGTCCCACAACTTGGAGATATTACACATGTTATCCAATCACACCGTGAGCTCAATCTCACACACTTGTGCAAATCGGAGGGTGTTGTGATTTGTAGTGCCATAAATTTCTTTTTCCATTTTTAAAGAAAACACACTAAAAATTTCAGATTTAACATGTAATGCTTACTAGATATTTCAAATTTCAAACAAAACAATTATTTCAAATGAAGACAAGTAAAATAAAGAACTCATGATCTTATATTGTAATCTTTTTTTTTTTTTTGTTACAAGACAAAAGATACATGTTATTACAAGACTTTCAAATCATAATAGGATAAGTTTACAAGATGAGGCTATCCACAATCTACCATATAACATAGTTACAAAGAGCTGTAATATTTACAATGATTTTGAGGATAAAAGAGACAAAGTCACCACTCCAACTAAAACTTCATCCTTGAGTCTCCACCTTGAGTCCATCTTTCACACATTGGAAAGTTATTATCTTTCCCTTCTTTTCTGGTGTATCACCATTGTTAGTGTAGGATTTACTTTCATGTTTTCTCTCTCCCTAGTCCCTTGAAAAGTTAGATTAGGATAAGATAGTTTTTCTTGCATTATAATAGATTGTGGAAAGTAGTTTAGGAGCAAGAACCAACTTTCTCTAGAGGTCTATCTCAAGTAGCAAGTCCCACAACTTGGAGATAGTACACATGTTATCCAATCACACCGTGAGCTCAATCTCACACACTTGTGCAAATCGGAGGGTGTTGTGATTTGTAGTGCCATAAATTTCTTTTTCCATTTTTAAAGAAAACACACTAAAATTTTCAGATTTAACATGTAACGCTTACTAGATATTGCAGATTTCAAACAAAACAATTATTTCAAATGAAGACAAGTAAAATAAAGAACTCATGATCTTATATTGTAATCTTTTTTTTTTTTTAATAGAGAAATGTTACAAGACAAAAGATACATGTTATTACAAGACTTTCAAATCATAATAGGATAAGTTTACAAGATGAGGCTATCCATAATCTACCATATAAGATAGTTACAATGAGGTGTAATATTTACAATGATTTTGAGGATAAAAGAGACAAAGTCACCACTCCAACTAAAAATTCATCCTTGAGTCTCCACCTTGAGTGTTCTTCTAAGAGTGTTGAATCAAGAGGTATGGCTTGTTTACCACCCAACCAATAGGCATCATCACATGCCTTTCCATGGTTAGAATCCATGCTAGCCTCCCCCAAGCCCATGGGAGAGAGGAAAAAACTACCACAATGTGCACAACTATAAAGGGGATAAAACACAACAAGAAATACATAAGACCATTTAACCACATAGACATACTACACATGATAAAACAACAACATGAGGATAACAAGGTCAACCTCACAAGGGGGAAGAGAAGAAAAAGGATGCCCAAATCAAAGGTGTCCAACCATAGGAGCACCAATAAAACATGTTTACAAAATTCCTTATTCCTCCTAATCATTCATCCTCCTTATTCCTCCTTTATGTCATAGTAATCCTTCTTGGAGGGTTTTAAAATCCAAAAGGGTTTCCTCACCAAGAATGGGGAAGGGTTCAAGCCGTATGAAACTTTATCCCACCTCAAACCATATGAGGGGGATTGAGAAGGAACCTTCATGGCTTGAAAAATAACCATGAGGTTTGAGAGGGGAAAATCCCTCTCTCTTCCCCTACATTCCAAAAAACCCATCAATCCAAAAGATGGTGGAGAGAAAAAAAAAGAAAACAACAAGAACAAGCAAACAACTACATTCACCATACAACTTCACCACACATCATTTCACACACATAATTTTATTGATCAAAGCATAGTTAACAAAATAAGCACAACTAAGAAAGAAAAAGGATAAGAATCCTAACTCTACAATGCTTTCCAAGACTCTAAACTTCTCCCTTTGTCCAAGCAAACCTCCAAGCTCCTAAAATTCTCCAAGTTCTCCCCAAAAAAAATGAGCCAAGAAGACCCCTTCCTTCCACATGAGGAAGAATAAGAAGAGTAACCCAAAAGTTTCCTCACCAATGGGAAGGCGACAAGTGTCACCCCCTCTCCTCTCAGGAGTCACAGATTCCAAAAACCAAATAAGTAAGAGTAAACTCACCTTTTAGCCATTATCACCCAAAATACTAAAAACTAAAATAAAACAAAGTGGAGCAACTTTTAACAAATACGCACAAACCAACCATCTGACATGAATGGTGACTAAGGAGGGGAAAATGGGAGGGAAACTTCCTCCAAACCTTAGAAATAAGCCTCCCTACCTATTAAGTAGGGTCGAAGGGCCCATTTTCATGCTAAGGGAATTCCCAAACTAAAAAATGATGTCCCTAAAAATGCCCAAAATAACCCAATTTCGAGTTTGGCATGCATGTGCACAAGGGTAGAGGATGTGGGGTTGACCCAAGGTTCACATGTGGTCCCCAATCCCCTTCTTGCAACACACACACACACACACTTACCCAAAACCAACACTTAAATTAAGATGAGATCATTAAACCCCTAAGCTAGTTCACTTAATAAAACACGCCCTAAACATAATTAATTTTATAAGACATAGATACATTACAATTAAGTGTTCACCCATGGTGCCCACAATAATTACACCTATTCTAAGGCCTCAAATATTTAGCATGGTTAGGACTCAGCCCGTGGGCCGCTCGTGCACAATTGTGTAGCTGCCCTGAAACCCGTGCTCTCCTATACCTGTCACCTGCAAACTCATTGCACACATTAACTACAATCTGTCTAATATGATAAACATTATCTACGCATCACAAATTGAATCAAGCTTGTAATGTCCCTAACATTATTAAATAATTGATAGTGCAATGCATACAATTATTCACGTGGTTTTCCACGAATCATCCACAGATAAAATTACAATGACATACACTTAGGATGGCATGAAAATTAGAATTATTACATCCAGAAAAACTATATCATGAATCAAATCAACCACAAGAAACCAACATCTAGAACCAATAGATATACCATATAACCCTATTAGTGTCATCAACATCATAAGAAATATATCAGTATATGAAAGTAGTCCATATTTGCGTTATGCGCCCAAAATACCATAGTGTCCATGAGGATAAAATATCATAGAAAAATGTCTAAAATTTAACAAAGTCTCAATCAAAACATGTCTATGCATAAAGGAACCAATAGATAACTGGAGCTATAAAAACGTGGGAACTACATCTCCCTCTCCTAGTAATTAGAATCCCTCCTGGAAGTCATTGGAAGAGATAGTGATATCTAGCCCTCAGTGGTGTAACATCCTCCTAGGTGGCTGATGACTTGTCATATTGGTCCCACTGCACTCAAAAACTGGTCCAAAATCTCGACCTCGAAGGGCCAACCTTCGGTGCTCCAGTATGCATATGAGGCTTCAGTCTCCACTGCCCTTTGTCCTCTGCCTATAATGTCGACCAATCCAAAACATGAGAAACATCTGGTACATACCTACGAAGTATAGAAAACATGAAAAATATCATGGTCCCCATGCAAGGCGTGGTGGCAAAGCTAGACAATAGGCAACTAGACCAATGACCTCAAAAAAATCAAAAGGTCGCACAAAACGATGTGATAGCTTAGAACCGTTTTCATAATGGATTGGAATCTTATGAGGACGAACCCTCAAGAAGACTTTGTCACCCATTGAGAAGTGATGATCAATCCTCTTGGTGTCTGCATACGCCTCTCTGGCATGCTCTAGACTGCTCAAGACGGTGTCGAATCAGAACAACCTTCTACTCCAAAATCCTTAAGATAAGCTAGGTCCAAAAATAATCTTTTCATCTAGTCTGTCCCAACTCAAAGGTGTCCAACAAGGTCGTCCATACAAAGCCTGAGAGGGATCCATGCAAATGGAGCTATGATAACTGTTGTTGTAGGAAAATTCAACTAAATGCAAATAATATTCCCACTTCTTCTACTGGTCCATCACATACATCCTCAACATGTCCTCATAGAACCTGATTAACCCTCTCTAATCTACCCAGCTATCTCTAGATGTTATGCCAAAATGAAATTAATCTGTGTACCCAAAGCATCCTGAAAAGAATTCCAGAAAACTGATGTGCAGATGGTGTCTCTATCATTGATGATCGTCTTCAGGATCCCATGCAATCTAACAATGTCCTCCATGAACACTTTGGCGATGTCCTGAGCATTATAGGTAACGTTGGTTGGCGAGAAATGTGGCAACCTTGGTCAACTTATCCATAGTGACCATAATGGCATGATGACGATAAGAGGACATAGGAAGTCCTACTATGAAATCCATGGAGATCAAATCCCATTTCAACTCGGGAATGTCATGAGGGTATAAGAGTCCTGTAGGATGAGAATTGCTCTACCTTAACTCTGTAACACTCAAGACAATGTGCTACAAAATCTACTGTGTCCCAATGAAGACCCGAGCCAATAATATAACTATCTCAAATTGGAATGCATCTTCTTCACTTCTGGACTGTGCTGCATATGGGGCTCAATGAGCCTTAGTACGGATGAAACTACGTAGATCACCTACCCTAGTTACATAAATGTACCTATGGAACTGAATCAAACCATCTGACTCTAACATGCACCCTGAATATCTGCCCTCAAAAGAACCCTGCGAATCCAATATCTACTTAGCACCCTCATAAAACTTGTCCTCTAGAAGATGTTTAAGTATCCTGCCCTCTCAAATATGACTGCAGTGTCAAAAGAAGGAAGAACATGTCATCTTCTACTAAGCACATATGCAACAACAATATCCTTTCCTTTGATATACTGTACCTCCATGTCATACTCACATAGGAACTCCATCTAACGCCATTGATGAGTGTTGAGGTTCGGCTAAGAGAAGATATGCTGTAAGCTACAATGATCTGTCCCTCAAGATGAAAGGTCTACCCAAAAGGAAATGTTCACCAACACACTAAGCGGATGAGCAACTTCTGTAAGCTCTAAGTCATGAGTAGGATAGTTAAGCTCATATTCTTTGAGCTTACATGACTCAAAGGTGATCACCCGACACTCTTGCATAAGAACTGCTCCTAAACCCTCTAGTGAAGCATCAGTGCAAACAACAAAATCCTCTGTCGGGTCTGGACCTGCTAAGATAGGTGTCGTGGTTAACCTTCCCTTAGGCAAATTGGAAGGCCTACTCACACTTCTCTGACCACTCGAACTTCTTCCCTTTCCTCTTAAGGGAATTAATAGGGTGATAAATCCTAGAAAAGTCCTACAAAAACCTGCGGTAGTACCCTGTTAAACCCATGAAGATTCTCACCTCAGTGATTGATGTGGGTGCTGGCCAGTCCCATAATAGATTGAATCTTAGAGGGGTCTATAGAGATGCCCTTTCCTAAAATAATGTGCCACCTAGTACTGAATCTCTTTCTGAAAGAAACTACATTTTTCCAAGTTTCCCAAACAACTTCTGCTCTCTCAAAATCTGAAGCACCTCGTCTCAAATGCTCCTCGTGTTCATCCTTGGAATGAGAATATATCAAAATGTCATCAAGGAACACTATGAAAAAGTGATCTAGGAAGGTCCTGAACACTCCATTCATGAGGCTCATGAAGAAAACTGGGGCATTGGTCAAACCAAAGGGGACAACAGTGAACTCATAATGCCCATAATGTGTGCGAAAAGTTATCTTATGAATATCTACATCTGATATGCGCAACTAATGATACCCTGACTTGAGATCAATTTTGGAGAACACTCTAGCTCCCCGCATCTGATCAAACAAGTCATCAATCATAGGGAGTGGGTAACGGTTCTTTATTGTGACTTTGTTGAGTTGTCTGAAGTCTACACAAAGCCTGAGAGAACCATCCTTCTTCTTCACAAATATGACTGGCGCTCCCCAAGGAGATACACTAGGTCGAGATGAGACCCTTCTCTAACAACTCCTCTAACTGAATCTTGAGCTCATGAAGCTCTGAAGTCGTCATCCGATAGGGTGCCCTAGAAATTGGTGCGGAGCCAGGCACTAAGTCAATGGTGAAGTCCACCTCCCTACTAGGTGGTAAACCTGAACAGCTCTCCTGGAAACACATTTACATACTCCCTCAAAACTGCGTGATCATCAAGGGGTGAATGCTCTAGAGTACTATCTGAATGATCACTGATAGTGATAGAAAACAACTAACATCCCTTATGCATGCTCTGCTTGAGTTGCTTAGCTGAGATCATATGCAAGGAAATAGGTCTCTGCATCCCTGAAATCACAACTGCACTACCAAGATCATCCTAACACTCAATGACCTTCTTTCTGCAATCCACCTTGGCTCGATGAGCCTCGAGCCAATCCATACCCAACACTATCTGATAGGATCCTAAAGGAATAACTCGGAGGTCAAGTGTAGTGGAGAAGACTCCCAAATCAAGTACACAACTCTCCACATACGAGTCCATGGCAAGTTTAGCCCCAGAGGCCAACTCAACCTGCCAACTATCTGGTTGCCTAGCCACCACTAGCCCACATTGGTCTACTACAGAAGGAGATACAAAAGAATTTATAAGCACTTGAATCAAAAAGTACTGAGATAGAAATACCCCTGATAGTACCTGTCATCTCAATGACTGTGGCCTGATGCTCAGCCTGGCGGTTGTCAACCACTACATATACACGATGGGCGCGTCCCATGTCACCCACCATGTCTGCTCGGATCTAGGAGATCTCTGCATATCTGTAGTAGTGGGGCTTGTGTGGACACATATGCACATAATGGTCTGGAGCCCCACAAATAAAACATCCTCTTGTACCCCTTCTGAGATGGGGTCCCTCCTGTACTCTGGCAAACTGAACCTGCCGGTCCAACCCTAGCAGACTTCTATGAGCGGGCTGGCTATGAGTGATGAGTACCCCGGCCTCCTATCTCTAGATCCACCAAAACCACCTCTAGATCCACCTCGCTGAAAAATCTGATTCTGTCTACCCCTCTGATGTTAGTGTACCTAATGTTGTGTCTACTATAACGGGTGTGTGGTGAAGCTCTCGATGTTACTAGAGGAGACTAGAATCCTCCTAGAGGGGGTGCTGTTACACCCCATGCCCTTTAACTTTGAAATTCCTGAATCTTATCTTGGAAACTTACTCTTATTTTTATCTTGGTGCTCCTGTGCCTTGGTCCTATTCTCCTCAGCCAAGTAGGCCTTCTCAACAGCCTTATAACAGCTGTGGGAGGGAAATAACCATGCTAACAGCTCCTGCTATGTCTACATTCAGGCCCCAAATGAACCTAATTACCTATAACTTCTCAGTCTTGCAGGTAGTGTCTACATAATACAAGAGGTCTAAGAACATACTTTCGTACTATGCCACTGTTTCCACTATGCTAGATCCCTTGTCGTAAGTCGTGAAACTCATCGATCCTCTTTTACACAAAATGCTCTAACATATATCGGACCTTGAACCACTCCTCAAACAACTCCCAGGTCACTATATCTCAAGTCAAATGGAACTTCTACTCCTCATTCCTCCACCAAACTCCTACTACATCTCGGAGGAGGTGTATGGTGAACCTGGCTTTGACATTACTCTCATGAGAGTGCAAGCCAAAGCAGCTATCCAAGCTAAGGATCTAGGCCTTTTCCCTAAAGCCATCTGTTGAACTAGTGAATGTAGGTGGCTGTAGGTGAAGAACGTCTCAAATCACACTGTCCTTTGTCTTTTATCTTGGTGATGTGGTCTAACAGGTGAAAGGGGTCGCCTATCTCCAAAAGGTCCCTCGAAGCTATGTGATTGGCTATGATGAAATGAGGCCACCCTCTCACCAAGGATGGAAGGGGTTTGCATGACCTCTCTCATCTCGGGGTATCATGCTCAGGTGGCTCTGAATGTGCGTCCTCACCAATCAAATCCTCGTCTCCCCAACTGAATGTCCTTCTCTCTCGTAGCTCCTGCAGTGGTGGAAGGTGTTCATGTACAACACCTATCAGCTGCTGCAGGGGTCTCCCAATATTTGAGGCCTAAAATTGGGGTTCTGGTGGCTCTTGCGTAGGTACACTATGTCATGAAGCCTTGAGGCCGATTTTCCCCTCTTGGGTGCCATCCTAAACCCAGGGTAAAAGAAAAATGTAAACAATTGTTTTATTAAAATTTTAAGAGTTGCGGAAAGTGTTTATTATTATTATTATTATTATATAATGTAGTGCCCCTTCCTGTTAATAATTAATTTACATTAAACATTAAATTACCCAAAATCAAATAAACACTAGCCTAATAATAATTTAATTTTATTTTACCCCTATCAAGCTTCCTAGGGTCATGATTAAAAAAATCTACACCCCTAGAAAATAAATAATCTTCCTCCCTTTTATAAATTTTCCCCTACACACCCTTTTAACTTAATTTGTTTTCCCCCCTTTTAATTTAATCTACCCACACACCCCTCTTATTTTATTTTTCAATCCCATTAGAATGTCATGTTTTAAGGAAAGGTAGGGTTAAAGGAGAGCCCTAGGATCAAATCCAATCTTGGCCCTATTGATTTTTGAATCTACCCTAAGTTTGCCCTAAATTTGGCCAAAGCATCCTTATGTTTTCTTTTCCTTGCTTTCTCCTCTTCTCATTTTTTTTTTGTTTCTTCCTCCTTTCTATGTCTCTTATTTTGTTTTCTTTGTTTCCTCTTATGCAGGTGGAGGAGCTATGGAAGCTTGGCTTCATGGAATTTTTTTTTTCAAAGAAAAAGAAGAGTCTCCATTCTCTATTATATATTTTATTTTATTTATTTATTTATTTTGTGGAAGGAGATATATAAAAAAAAATGGTGAACAAGTAGGGCGGTGGGCTGTATTGCTGGCCACATTTTTTTTTGTTGTTTTACTTTGGGGAGGGCACCTGTGGAAGGAATGGTGCGTGAAGGCCACGTGAGGAGTGGGGGCCCATGGCAGGGTGGAAAGGCAGCGATGGTAGGGCAAGAGCCGCGGGCGGGTGTAGGGCGCAGGGTGCACGGGGCAAGGGAGGGGGCGACGTGACGCAAGGGGATAGGGGTCCAGGGGGTAGGGGTTGGGGATCCGGGGGAGCAAGGGTTGGGTGCATGGGCGTTGGGGGGTGGCCCCCCCCCAAAAACTAGGGTTTGATTTTTATTTTATTTTGTTATTTTGTTTTAAATTTATACTTTTTTTTTATAAAAAAAAACTAAAATTTGTTTTATTATATTTTTATTTCATTTTATTTACTTTTTTTTTAATAAAAAAAACACAACCACTATATATATATATATATATATATATATATATGACAATATTATATATGCTGATGAAACAAAATCAGTATACATATATATTATTATTATTATATTATTATTATTTATTTTATATTTATTTATTTTTTTAATTCTAGGAAACAAAATCAGTATACATATATATTATTATTATTATTATTATTATTATTATTTTATATTTATTTATTTTTTAATTCTAGGAAAAATATAGTTATAAGTTAAGAACTAAAAAGAAGTATATATACATAAAATCGGTTTTCATTTCCTTGGCATATTGTTATCAATGATTGCAAAAAGCAAAGGGTTAAGACAAACATCATTTCCAACAACTATTATAAAACAACTAACATCATCATTTCAATAAATCCTACAACCCTATACACTAACTTTCCTTCAATGCAAAATAGCTAAATAATTAATGCAAATTTCTACAAGAGGGAGATCCAACAACAACAAGAAAAGGTAGATTTATTTTTTTTAAACAAAGCAATAAGATGACTAAAATAGAAATTACCCAAAGAGTCCGTGTATTTGAACCTTGCTCCGATACCAAATGTAGTGCCATAGATTTAAAAGAATGTTTAGCTTGTAAATTTCAGTTCTACATATATAGAATACACATGTATAATACACCATTTCATACATACATACATACACATACATACATACATACATACATACATACATACATACATACATACATACATACATATATATATATATTAAAAATTGAAAAGTAGACAACTAAAAATTATAGTTTTAAAGCACCATGCGTGATCATACTTTGCAGATTTATAAACAACAAGATATTCAAAGGATGAAATGTAACTAAAAGAAAAGTCATGATTTGAATGTGATAATATTACAAGATTCTTGCAACAATAAAGTAAAAAATTTCTTAGTAATGACTAATGTTTACAAGAAGCAATAAGTACCATAATGAGTATTTACAAGAGTGTAAAACTTCACAAAACCACATTTATTTAAAAAATGAAGGTAATGCCTTCAAAAGATGACGATGACCAAGAGAACCAAGATGGGAAGAAGCTCCAACTATCTCCAACTTGTGTGTTCTTCCAAAGATGTTGAAATAAGAGACAAGCCTTGTTTACCACCCAACCAATAGACATCATCACATGTCTTTCTCATGGTTGGAAGTCATGCTAGCCTCCCCCAAGCCCATGGGAGAGAGGAACAAGCATCCACAATGTGTACAAGTAATAATGGGGATTTACACAAACAACAAGAAATACATAAGATCAAACAACCACTTAGACCTATTACACACGATGAAAACCACAACATGAGGAGAACAAGGTCAACCTCACAAGCGGGGAAGAGAGGAAGTAGGATGCCCAAATCAAAGGTGTCCAACCATAGGATCACCAACAAATACATATACAAATATAAAACCCCTTATACCTCCGAATCATACATCCTCCTTATTCCTCCTTTATTTCTAAAGAAATCCTTCTTGGGAGGATTTTCAAACCCAAGGGGGTTTCCTCACCAAGAATGGGGAAAGGTTCAATCCATATGAAACTTTCTCCCACTTCAAACCATATGAGGGGATGAGAAGGGACCTTCATGGCTTGAGCAACAACCATGAGGTTTGAGAGGGAAATCTCTCTCTCTTCCCCTACATTCTCCAAAAAAACCATCAATCCAAATGATGGGTGGAGAGAAACCAAAAGAAAACAATAGAGAACAAACAACTACATTCAAACATACTCATCTCAACACATACAACTTCACAACAATTTTTTTCACACACATCATTTTATTGATCAAAGAATAGTTAACAAGATAAGTACAACTAAGAATAAGAAAAAGGTTAAGAATCCTACCTCTACAATAATATCCAAGACTCTAAGCTTTTCCCCTTTGTCCAAACTTCCCTCCAAGCTCTCAAAATTCTCCAAGTGCTCCCAAAAAAAAATGAATCAAGAAGCCCCCTTTCTTCCCACATGAGAAAGAATAAAAAGAGGAAAACCAAAAGTTTCCTCACCAATGGGAAGAGTGACAAGTGTCACCCCCTCTCCTCTCAAAAGTAAAAGATTCCAAAAACATAAATAAGTAAAAATAAACTCACCTTTTAGCCCCATTATCATCCCAAAATACTAAAAATGAAAATAAAACAAAGTGGAGCAACTTTTAAAAATTTCACACAAAACCAACCCTCTTACATGGATGGTGACTAAAGAGGGCTAAAATGGGAGGGAAATTCCCTCCAAGCCTTAGAAATAGGCCCTCCTACCTATTAGGTAGGGTCAAAGGGCCCATTTTCATGCTAAGGGAACCCCCAAACTAAAAAAGGGTCCCTAAAATTGCCCTAAATAACCCAATTTCGGATTTTGGCATGCTTGGGCACAAGAGTAGAGGGTGTGGGGTTCACCCAAGGCTCACATGTGGTCCCCAATCCCTTCTACCAACACACACACACACTTACCCAAAACTAACACTTAACTTAAGATGAGATCATTATTAACCCCTAAACTAGTTTACTTAATACAAAACACATCCTAAACCTAATTAATGTTACAAGACATAATTACATTACAATATGAGGGGTTCACCCATGGTGCCCAAATAAATACACCTAATCTAAAGGCTTCAAACATTTAGCATGGTTAGGACTCAGCCCTTGGGCCGCTCGTGCACAATTGCGTAGCTGCCCTGAAACCCATGCTCTCCTATACCTATCACCTGCACACTCATTACAAACATTAACCACACCTGTCCAATATAATAAACATCATATATACATCACAATATGAGTCAAACTTATAATATCCGAACAAAATTTTACAATTAATATTGCAATGTATACAATTATACACATGGATTGCCACGCGTCATCCACAATTAAAAATTACAACAACACATACTTAGGTTAGCATGAAAATTACCATTCATTAAATCTAGAAAAACAATATATCATTAATCCAATTGAACCACAAGAGATCAACATCTAATCAATAAATATCAGTATCATATATCCCTGCTAGTGTCATCAATATCATAAGAAATATATCAGTATACGAATCTAATCAAATTGGTGCTACACGTCCAAAATGCCATAATGTCCATGAGGAATAATATATCATAGCAAAATGTCCAACGTCTAACAGAGTCTCAATCAAAACATGTTTAGAAATAAAGGAACCAACAGATAACTGGAGCTATAAAAATGTGGGCACTACAGCATTTCAGTTGAGTTATGTAAATTGGAATTTGAATTTGGTGGAAATTAGGCATTTGAATTTTTCACGACATTTCAGTTGAGTTTATGGGCATCATTTTGACAGTTTTCTAAAAATAATGAACGTGATTAAAAATGGGTTGACTATGAATCAAATCTTTCACAACCAACCATTTTAAAGAAAACAAGGTACGTGATGAATCTAGTGCTAGGGTATTTGATGTTGGCAATGAGGAAGGCACACTATCCTTATTTATATTTCAAAAAATGACCTATTTTCTCATCTTCCTTCTCATCTTATAGCTCAATCCCAAGATCATATCTTATTTTTATCAACCTAGTGTTCTTTCTTATTATAGAGGAAATTATCTATATCCTTTACCCTGTAAAGTAGACAAATCCTTTATAGATACAAAAAATAAAAAATTGAATCAACTCTATGGGTTTTACAAGGTATGGAAACTCAAAAAAAATTAATACCCTGTATCCTCTAGAGTGTGCCGAACATTATCATCAAAGACAATATGTTTTTTTTATGCAATCTTCTCTGTAATTATAACTTTAATTTTTTTGTATCTATAGACTATTTTACGAATGAATTTTTCGTTTTAATGACCTACTTTGTTCCCTTATGAACTCCCAAAATTGCATTTCTGAATGTGAGTATACTTACGGAACCTCCCTTCTTGGACAGTTGCATTTTGCTCTTCTTTAAGAAATGTCACTTGACATTCACATCGCTGTGTTATTTCTCCCAATATTCACAACATTACATCTTAATAAATGGTAATTTTACTCATTTACCACTATTAAAAAATAATAGTCCTTCCATATTGAATCTCTAATAATTTATTTTTTTCACATGACACTATTATTTGAAACTGCCTTGAATTCATAATTTTTTATCCCATATCCTTTCTACAAAAACACTTTTCTTCTTCCACATTTTTTTCTTACATGTCCTCACATTTCCTTATGTTATAACTTCTCCAATCCTCTTTACTTATATCACTTTAATGACCAAGTTCTTTCAGCCTTACATGATACACACATGAATTAATTTTTGCATGTCCATTGCACCTCATTTTTACTATTTTATAAATATTTACCATGCATTACCTCATCCCCACACTAATCATGCACACTATCCCTCATGAAAAAATAATTCCTACCAAACTTAGACCTTTTGAAGTAGAAATGACCTAAAGTTTGAACAAATTCAACCAGAAATTTTATAGCTTTCCAAACTTTGGAGAAAATGGAGAATGATAGAATAAAAATTTTGGATGTGCAAAAAAATGTGCTTATTTATGTTACAAATATATAGTTGTATTAGTGCTCACATTTGATATAGGTTGGATTTATATTTGTGTGAGAGTTATATATTGTAATATTATTAATAATGAGTTGTCATAATACAACTCATATTAATAATAGAGTTTATTAATATTGTGTGAGTGTCTGAGTGAGTTGTAATAACAACTCATGTAACTATTAGGAGTTGAGTGAGATCTATGTGGATCATAGAGAGATAAGGGGGATTCATGATGTGATTTGACTCCTCCTTTATAGGAGATCAAACTTTCTATATATTGTAACCTCTCTATAATAATAAATTGAGCCAAATGAATTGAGTTTGTTGTGTTAAATCTGTGTTTTATTCAGAATGCTATTTAGTGCCATCTAATACAAAAATAATATTTGATATCAGAGTAGTGTTATAATCTTGTGGATGTGCATTTGTGGCTTTGGATTTGTTGGCAATGAGGTGTCTCAACCTTGTTTGGTTTATTCATTTAAGATTTTCCTACAAACCGTTTCACATTGTCTAGGCTCTAAAAATAGAAATAGAAGTTGTCAAAATATTCCCATATGATAGTATATCATGGAAGGACTATTTTTAGAGGCATTATGACAGATTTTATGACATCTGTAAGGGTCAAAAATAGGGGTGAATATTGTGGACGTGGGAGCCTAATTTTAGACCAAAATCTTGCTCTTTAATGCTATCCACCTCATGAGAGGTTTGGCACATGGTTTTGTAAACCATAGATGGTTTCTTGTATAACCGGAGGTCTATAAATTGAGGCTTAGAGAAGCAATTGAAGTAGTGAGTTTTAATTCTCCTAGAATTGTTTCTGGTGAAACTCTTGTAAGAAACTTACTCTGCAAGTGTATGTAATCTTATTATTAGATTTGAAATACATTGAGTGGGCTTTTGGAGTGTGGGGTTTTTTATCTGAAAGGATTTTTCCCATGTATATCTGGTGTTTGTGTTTTGTTATGAATATGTTGTTAATATTTATGTAACTATTTTACTATGTTGAAAGTTTTGCATAATATCTCTTCTCAAAGGTTAGCGTAGGAAGTTGTTCCACTACTCTTAATTTCCTATCAAGTGGTATCAGAGCCTGATCACCTTTGGTTTCAGTTGTGGGTTGTTGGGTTTTTTGTGCTAATCCGGGTTTGAGTGGGAGCTTGTACAGAGAATACTTTGTTATCTGGTTGCAGATATTTTTTCAAATGGTGAGCACATCTGGGAGGATTGACGTAGAGAAGTTTTCTGGCACAAAATTTGAAATGTGAAAGCTGAAGATGGAATATTTGTTGGTTGATCGAGATCTATGGGATGCGGGTAGATGAGAAGGTCTATAGGCCTATAGATTCAGTTTTGGCTGCACAATATGATGTAATGGATAGAAAAGCTAAAGGTCTTATTAGACTATGTCTTGCAGATTATATCATGATAAATGTCCATAAAGAATCCACTTTGGAGAAGCTTTGGAAAAAGTTGGGTGAGATATACCAAGCTAAGTCTCTACTAAATAAGATTTTTTTGAGGAAGAAGTTGTTTTCCTTGAGAATGAAAGAAGATGGAAAAATATCTGAGCATCTGGAAACATTCAATATGTTGGTGACTTAGTTGAGCTCGATTGGGGTTAAAATGGACGAAGAAGAAAGGTGCCAAATGTTGTTGGTTTCACTGCCAGACTCATGGGACAACCTGGTCATGGCCATTGGGAGCACTTCAGTCACTCTGAAGATGGAGGATGTTGTTGGTTCTCTACTCTCTGAAGAAATGAGAAGGAGGGTCTCTCTAAATGCCAAAGAGGCTTTGAGTGTTCGAGGAAGAACAAAATAATGAGGCAAAGACGAGAAGAAGCATGGCCATTCCAAGAATAAGGGGAGATCAAAATCTCCTAGTAATTCCAAGGTGATATGCTGGAACTATGGAAAATCTGGACAATTTCGAAGGGAATGCAAAGAAGAAAAGAAAAAGAAAAAGAAGAATCATGATTCTGATTCTGAGTCCTAAAAATAAGATGGAAATGTCTTTATTGCAGCTTTGGCCACTCGTGCAAGTGATAATGCATGGTTGATAGACTCAGATGCATCTTTCCACATGACTCCTAACAAAAATTGGTTTAGTAAGTATGAAAACTATGATGGTGGTAAGGTGTATTTGGGTGATAATTCTTTCCTTGAAATTGTTGGTCATGGTAGTATTCAGGTGAAATTTTCTAATGGTATAATTAGAAGATTTGATGGTGTCTTGCATATCCCAGGACTAGCAGGAAATTTATTATTTGTTAGCAAGCTAATAGATGTGGGTGTGCATGTACAATTTTCTGAAGCAGGTGTGAAAATGGTGAGAGGTGCTATGGTGATAACAAGAGGAAGTAGATTGGGTACATTGTACCAACTTGATGCATACAAGGTTGAGTGCAATAGCACTTCGGATAAAACTAAGCCAAGTAACTACTTCGCTGAAAAAGGAGAGGGTTTCCTCCTCTGTGGATGGTCGTTGCTTCTAGGTACCCAAGGGTGCTTTGTCTACTGAATCAAAATTACCTGCAGAGAAGACCATGTTATGGCACCAAAGGCTTGGCCCACATTGGAGAGAAGGGTTTAAAAGCCCTGAAAAATAAGAACCTTGTTGAGGGGTTGAATGATTTCAATCTAGAGTTTGATTTCTATGAACATTGTATTTATGGCAAAAAGAACTGCGTTCAGTTTTTACTCGTCTACTCATAAGTCTTCATGTATCTTGGATCTAATCCATTCGGATGTCTTTTGGTCCTGTTAAGGTTGCTTCTATTGCTAAATCAGTTTACAATGTTACTTTTCATTGATGATTTTAGTAGGAGAACATGGGGTATATTTTTTTTAAAAGTAAATATGAAGTTTTTAGTCATTTCAAGGAATTTAAGGCTTTGGTTGAAACTCAAACTGGGAAGAAAATTAAGTGTTTGAGATCTGATAATGGCGGTGAGTACTTTTCTACAAAATTTGACAGATTTTTATATAGATTGTGGGATTAAAATACAAAAGACAACTTTGTGTTCTCCGGATCAGAATGGAGTTGTAGAAAGAATGAATAGAACGTTGATGGAGAAGGCTAGGAGCATGCTTATTGGAGCTGGTCTTGAAAAGAGGTTTTGGGTTGAAGCTGTTACCACTGCTTGCTATTTGATAAATAGATCTCCTACATCAGCGCTTGTTGATAAAACACCAATGGAGGCGTGGTTGGGGGAAAAATCCTTCAATTAGACATCTGAGAGTTTTTTGGTTGTGAGACATATGCACCATGTGTCCTAAGGAGAAGAGAACAAAGTTGGATTCTAAGGCTGTCAAATGTATCTTCATCGGATATGGCTATGGTGTGAATATGGCTATGGTGTGAAAGGATACAAGCTTTGGGATCCTATTGCACAAAAGGAAATATACTCTAGAAGTGTTATTTTTAGAGAGATTAAATCTTTCCTTGTTAATTTTCAGTCATAACAACATAAAGAAAATGAACAAAAAAAAGGATGCGGTTCAACTTCCTTCTACACCCGAGAAAGTTGAATCGAGACCTCAAAATAGACAAGAAGTTGAGGAGAGCTCACCAAGCTCTAAATATTCATAAAAGGAAGAACAAGAGGAAGAAGTGGGAGAATCTCCACCTCAGCTTGTTCGAAAGTCTACAAGGCAAAGGCAACCACCTAAAAGGTATGGGTATTCTCCTGATGATTGGAAGTGTATATTTGCTTTGACTACTAACATTGATGAACCGAGATCTGTACAAGAGGCTTTGGGTATGAATGATGCAAAGTCCTGGCAAATAGCCATGGATGAAGAGATTACATACCTTAAAAAGAATGATACATGGGACCTTGTACCATTGCCTAAAGGTTGGAAACCTGTTGGATGTAAATGGGGTGTTTAAGAAAAAGATTGGTTCAGATGGAAATGTTAAAAAGTATAAAGCACGGTTGGTTGCGAAGGGTTACCTCTCAAGTTGAGGGTATTGATTATGGTGAGATGTTCTCTCCTGTTGCTAAAATGATATCCATTCAGTTTTTATTATCTATTGCAGCAGCTTATGACCTCGAGGTTGAACAAATGGATGTGAAAATTGCTTTTCTTTATGGTGATTTGGAGGAAGAAATCTATATGACACAGCCAGAGCACTACATGGTGAAAGGTTAAAAGGAATATGGTTTCTAAGTTAAAGAAATCCCTGTATGGCCTTAAACAAATTCCTAGGATGTTGGTACCAGAAGTTTTGATTCATATGTGTTGAGTTTGGGGTTTGTGCAGTCTAAATCTGATCACTGTGTATATTTTTAAATCTAATGGTGATTGTTTCCTGGTAATTACTTTATATGTTGATGACATGTTGTTTATTGGGAAAGGAAAAGGTTTGATTGCAGAATTGAAATCTCAGCTCTCTATGAAATTTGAAATGAAAGATCTTGGTGCAGCAAAACACATACTTGGGATGGAGATTAGAAGAGATCGTGAGAACAGAAAAGCTATGGCTTGGCCAGAGTAAGTATGTTTGTTTTGTTTTTGCAAAGGTTCAACATGCAGGATTGTAAACCACTTTGTTTTCCTGTTACTTTGGGAATGAAGCTTTCCATTTCACAATGTCCATCATCCCCATCGAAGATGGAAGAAATGAGCAGAGTGCCTTACCAGAGTGCAGTTGGAAGCTTAATGTATGCTATGGTTTGTACAAGACCAGGCATTGCCCAAGTAGTGGGAGTTCTTTCTCGTTTTATGTCTAATCCTGGAAGAGTGCATTGGGATGCAGTTAAGAGGGTCTTTAGATATTTGTGGGGTACATCAGAGTACTCTATATGTTTTCATGGAAGAGGAGATCAACATTCCCTACGTATTCATGGTTTTATGGATTCAGATTGGGCCAGTGATGTCGATAGCAGAAGATCCACTAGTGCATATGTATTTACTCTTAATAGTGGTGCAATTAGTTGGATGAGCAAGAGACAGGCTGTGGTTACTTTGTCCACTACTGAGGCATAGTACATGGAAACTACTCATGCCTATAAAGAAGCCATTTGGTTGAAGTGTTTGTGTTCAGATATTGGATTAAAACAGGGTGTAGTTACAATATACTGTGACAGTCATAGCATAATATGCCTTGCGAAGAACCTGACTTTTCATGCCAGGACCAAACACATTGATGTTCAGTATCACTTCATGAGAGATATGGTCAAGGATGGAAGGGTGAAGCTAGAAAAGGTAGAGACAGTTGCGAATGTTGCAGATGCATTAACTAACCCCGTGAGCACAGAGAAATTCAGGTGGGTGTTCCGAGTCTATGGGCCTCTCAGCCCCTAGAATTTGATCCATGATGGTATCTTTCCCTTGGCCCTTGCAAGGTATTCGACAAGTGGGAGATTTTTGGAAATGAGGTGTCTCAACCTTGTTTGGTTTATTCATTTAATATTTTCCTACAACCGTTTCACATTGTCTAGGCTCTAAAAAATAGAAATAGGAGTTGTCAAAATATTCCCATATGATAGTATATCATGGAAGGACTATTTTTAGAGATATTATGACAAATTTTATGACATCTATAAGGGTCAAAAATAGGGGAGAATATTGTGGACGTGGGAGCCTAATTTTAGACCGAAATCTTGCTCTTTAATGTTATCCACCTCATGAGAGGTTTGTCACATGGTTTTGTAAACCATAGATGGTTTCTTGTATAACCGGAGGTCTATAAATTGAAGGCTTTGGAGAAGCAATTGAAGTAGTGAGTTTTAATTTCTCCTAGAATTTTTTCTGGTGAAACTCCTGTAAGAAACTTTCTCTGCAAGTGTATGTAATCTTGTTATTAGATTTGAAATACATTGAGTGGGCTTTTGGAGTGTGGGGTTTTTTATCCGAAAGGATTTTCCCCACGTATATCTAGTGTTTGTGTTTTGTTATGAATATGTTGCTGATATTTCTGTAACTATTTTACTATGTTGAAATTTTTGCATAATATCTCTTCTCAAAGGTTAGCGTAGGAATTTGTTCCCCTACTCTTAATTGCCTATCAGGATTCAATAATTCTTGTATAATGATTAGGTCATAAGTTCCTTTTTAAGATCTGGGTCTCTATGATTTTTTAATGAGTTTGAATATTTATATCCAAGGAAGCTATTGTTCACATTTCAGCCAAACCCACATCACGGTTTAAGAGAAAACGTGAAAGATATTATGGTGTCTGAAGTAATTTCTTGAATTTGAGACCAAAATTCAAATGAATGTTGCATAGTGATTTTTTACATCAGCTTTGTTTCTCATAGCAATGGAGCATCACTTAGGAGTATTTAATTGCAGATGTGATATCATTATGACATAATTTTGCGCTATGTGCATTCCAATTACAATAAAGAAACCGCATGAACAAAAGCTCTGCATCTAGATACAGATTTGAAATCTTTCATCCACACATTCATTTTACAATCCACATGAACATTTACTTTGTCCTTTGTAATCTAAAATTTGAATTATTGTTCTTGGTCTTTTTATATATATTCATTTTTTAATTTAATATTCTTTGTGTGTCGGGTCTTATTATAATGGTGAGTATATAAAAAGTAATAGTTTGTGTTTAATTTTTAAATATTTTCTCTTTTTCATATTTTAGAGTTTGCAGGTTATGAAATTTTGTGTCATATTCCTTTTTTTACTTAAATTGGGTCAAAGGAATATTTAAGGTTTATTTGTAGTGTTTATCTATAGTTATTGTCAGTATAAAGTTTTGTAATTCAAAAGTTAAAACTTTTTTATTTAAGTATAGTGTTTTAAATTTTTAGCTTTTCAATGATATTTTATTATTTAAATGTTAAATTTAAATGTTGGTTTTGAGTTTTTAATTATTATATTTTTAAGTATGGAGTCACCGTCATTTTAAAATTTGTTATTGACATTTTCCTATTATTGTTTTGTGTGTCACTGTCAAATAGTCATTATTTTGTATCATCTCAGTGTATAAGAGTCTAAAAGTGTCATTTAGGTGATAATTAGTAAAATTATTTTTAAAAAAATGTTTCCTGCATTTCTCCTGGTCACATTTTCACTTTTACGTGATGACCAAGTTCAAATTGAGGAGTGGGAATTTTATAATGATTTTCATTTTCAAATTTGTTGAGTAACTAAGCAGTTTCACATGGAGGACGGAGGCAATGGAGGAAGGAGGTCAATCAGCAACCTCTTGCTAGCTGCAAGCGACGAGGCCGCACAATGGTGTTGTGGCATTTTATTTTTTTCAGTTGTGTGTTTACTTTCTATAAATAAGAATAGATGAATCATACTTGTTCAACTATTGTAACAAGTGAGCTCCTGCGTGAGTGATATTTTCTACATTTTCTCTTGATGTCAGAGCATTACAGAGGATCAGAAGCATCAATGTAAGTCATTTCGTGGATCTAGAAAAGGTTTTTGGGAGATCCAGAAAACCACATGAGGTGGATAGTTGATGAGGCCTATTCACGTCAAGGTTTGTGGTAAACTTGTTTAAAACCATGGAAGGAGAGAGCCTTTCTTTTCATCAAGGTCATGAGCCAAGTTTGGCATGCCGCATGGGTGAGCATACTGCAGATAAGTGTGTGAATGTTTTTCCACCATGTTCGCACTAAGGGGGGAATGTTACAGATATATAGTTGTATTAGTGCTCATATTTGATATTGGTTGGATTTATATTTGTGTGAGAGTTATATATTGTAATATTATTAATAATGAGTTATCATAATACAACTCATATTAATAATAGAGATTATTAATATTGTGTGAGTTGTAATAACAACTCATGTAGCTATTAGGAGTTGAGTGAGAGATATGTGGATCATAGAGAGATAAGGGGGATTCATGATGTGATTTGACTCCTTTATAGGAGATCAAATTTCTATATATTGTATCCTCTCTACAATAATAAATTGAGCCAAATGAATTGAGTTTGTTGTGTTAAATCTGTATTTTATTCAGAATGTTATTTAGTGTAATCTAATACCAAAATAATAATTTCAACTAATAGAAAGTGCATAAATTAAAATAATAGAAAAGGGAAAAAAATTCCTACACTAATGGCATATGTTTTATTAAAATTACAAAAAGAACCTTCATGTGTAGTAGGGTTTTATTCTATTTCCATTGAAGTGGCTTAATAATAAATATCCATTTAAATTTTTTAGTTTACATACCCCTATAAAAAAGATATCATGGAATTCATAAGGTCCAAACCATTTATTAGGTAATCCTATGTAGGGCATGAACTTCAAGTTGTAAAAAATGACTAAGGAACCATTTGAGATTGTTTTTTCTTTTAATATTTCTATCATGCCACACTTTTTTTCTTGCTTTATTTATATCATGACTCCATTGCATGTGAGCCCTCTTTTCATCAATCTTGAGGAGATTTTTTAGGTACTATGGTAATTACTCTTGATCATCTAGATTTGAAATACACATGATTATAAGTGATTGTACCATGAAATCAATAGGTAGAATAACATCCACACAAAATATAAATAGAAATGGTGTTTATTTATTTAACCTTTTTAAAATAATGTGGTTTGCCCATAAAAATACCAAAACATTGTCATCCTAATATTTTATCTTGAACTTGCATATATTAGTGGGAGTTGTGCTTAGAATATTGTTAAAGGTTTCCATCATTCCAATATCATGTGGGTTGTAATGGGTTTTTTACTAATGAGACGAAACTAAGTCTCATCTATTGCACACAAACAAATTATTCCTTCTCTTATAAGATGGATTTAGATGTAGTCTTTAGAACTAGATAACTTATTTAAGATAAAAATGTAGAATATATTTGATCTATTTTTTAAAAGTTTATTCCAATATGAATCTTTTCATTTCTGAATATTTCTTGTAAATTAGAGTGTAGTATTGTGTATAAGAAGTTCATTTGAAAATATTTGAAAGATAAATCAATTTAGAACAGTTTGGAATATTCTCTATAATGTATTGTAGCAAGCACAAGACTAACATGGTCAAGCACATGACTCATATAGCCAAAGTGTAGGAATCATATAGCCAAACACGAGACTCACATAGCCAAGAGCACATGAATAAAAAAGCAAAGAGCAAAAGACTCACAAATCCAAGAGCACATGACTCACACATCATAGAGCACAAGACTCATTCTAGCCTAAATTATTAACTAATACATTGTTTTATGTTTTTGTTGTTAACCGACCATGTCGGTTGTGCCTTCGTGGCATGTTTCCATTCAGTTAACAGTTCTAGTGAAAAAAATTTTGTATTATATAAATTCGAGCTTATTCCATGCCTAGAATAACCAATCTAATCTTTCTTCTCTTCATTGTTTAGCATTAGTATCAAAGATGCAAAGTCTTCCTTGGCATGGAGTTTGAAATGGCATATTCTAAGCATTAAAGAGCTTCTCTTTTGGCTTATAAGAGCTAATAAAATATCTGGAGACCTGTGCAACTATGTTTAAAGCATTTTTGGTGTTTTAAAGTGACCAACAAGTGACAAGGAGGCCTGACATGAAAATTGCATCAGAAAAAGTTTTTCTTTTTCTTTTTCCTCATAGCAGAAACATCCTTTGTGTTTTGGAGACTTGTTGATTGTTAGATATTGGATTTAGCATATGTGGTTGAATTTTTTATTGTTTGGTCTAACATTGGCAACATATGTGGAGACCTCGAGCAAACATTTTAACCTACAGTAAACAACTCACATTGGCAGCGACCTAGGGAAATTATAATTTGTGTTTTTCCTTTTCTACAGCAACTATCTCAACCTATGCATGGAAACAATATGGAATGACTTGTTTTGGAAGAATTTTGGAGCATTAGGAAACTTTGAAGCATTGAAATTGCATTGACCAACCTTTATTGGAGTTACAGAATATTGCTATGAATCAAGAAGTACCAAGTAACATATGTCACATATTTCAAATGCCTAGAGCAATGTTGTAAGAAATCTGCAAAATGACTCACCATTAAGAGGCCAAGAACAAAGCACTGGATTGTATTTCACATTGTTTTACGCCCTTCATAATATCGGAAATCTACAATTTGAGGAGCTTTTGTGTAAAGGAATACTAGAAGTGGTCTTGGTTCGACGTACAATTTCAAGCCAAGAAGGTTCATGAGGAGCTCTAGAGAAGCTATGAATAAAATGATGAATGCGAGATAGAAGGCCCACACAAGAATCTAAATCTCACTACAAGAGCATACCAATCCCACCTTTGTTTTATTGTTCATCAGTAAGGCATTGTACTTTTTAAACAAATCATAATAATAAAAATTTTCTTTTTGACATCATGTCGGCTACAAAAATATTTTTATCTGATGCCTAGCTCTTAAAAGGGCCAAATTTTGTTGCCTAGAAGACAAAGATGAGAACCATTCTCCTCTTTGAATATCTCTAGGTGATTTTCATGAGCACAATCTCTCATCCCACCGACACATATGAGAAAATAAAGTATGACAAGGTCGATGCAAAATCCTTGACATTGATCACTCTGAGCATATCCGATGAGATGCAACCACACATACGGAATGTGGAAACATCAAAGGTGGCCTGGGATACTCTATCCATGATCTACGAAGAAAACAATTTGACAAAAAAAATTTGCATCCCCAGTCAAATCTTCATACCATGAGTACGAAAAAAGGCGAGAAGGTGGAATAATTCTTGCGTCAAGTGGTAGAAATAAGAGAAGATATTTCATGCTTTTGGAGAATATTTTAAAGATAACTATTTTTTACCATCTCACACTACGAGCTCTTCCAACCCAGTTCCATACATTTGTCACCACGTTGACAATCACATAAAAGGAGGTGAGATTTTCCAAATTGGTGAATTTTCTACAACAATAAGAAGCTATTCGGACAGTGCAAGAAGAGTTTGAGGAAAAAGTGTTGATCTTGAGGTAGACGAAGAGTCAGAAGCCTCGTAAGGGACAATAAGAGAACCAGATGCAGGAACAACCACAAAAGCCTCAACAGGATTAGAATTTTATACAGGAAAATTGATGGTGTCACATATGCACCACGCATATGCATGACACTACGAACTATTGGTACAATGGTCACACACAACAAAATTCTGGAGAAGGGAGAACATCTGGGCAAGGTGATTCAAATAAATCGAAGTGGTTTCCTCTTGGAAAGAAGTAGAAAGGACATTTCACAGCCCATCCATATGATGACATGGATGAATATGTCCCAAAATCAGCACATTGTGGTATACATGAAGATGATTTGGCTCTCATATCCCAAACATCGCAGCCATCATAGAACGTTTATTTGATAGATTCAGGCACCAAAAAGCATATGAAGGGTGATAGAGAGATGTTTGTTTCATTCACTAATCAACCCACTAAATATCGGGTCTGAATTATATACAAGGAGTATTTAACATAAGGAATTAGAAATGTTACCATTCCTCTCGGGAGAAGAAAATGTACTCTTACAAAGATTCTCTATGTCCCTGGCTTGACAAAAAATCTCTTGTATGTCTCTCAGTTGTTGAATCACAAGCTCAAGGTGAAGTTCCTGGTTCAAAATGGCATCAAATCATGTCTGATATCTAAATAAGGTACAATACTTTCTAGAGATTTTTTGAAGGATCAAGTTATTTGCATTAGATGTAGTTTCATCCTCTACAGTTGTACTATATGCCTCCACGGTGGAATCCACTATACTCTAGCATTATTGGTATGGAAATATTTTTTTCGGCTCCCTCTATTAGCTAAGTTCAAAGAAGATGGTATGAGGCATTCCTTCTCTATCTCTCTATCTCAGTCATTACCTCTTTGTTCTGGATGTATGACGAGAAAATAACATCTGGATTCGTTAGAGTTGAGTACACTCTGTGTCAAGAGTCATCTTGAGGTCATGCATATTGATCTTTGAAAACCCTTTCCTACCTTATTTAAGGTGTTTCGGTACTTCCATTTGTTCACTGATGATTATTTCCTGCAAGACTTTGGTGTTCTTTCTCCAAAATAAGAGTGAAGTTTTTTCTCATTTCCAGACCTTCTATAAGATAGTTATTTAGCAAACTAGGCAACCCCTTCTTTTCCTCCACTCATATCGAGGGGGGGAGTTCATGTCAAAGAAATTCTTGGCATTCATCAATTAGCACGGCATCACACAACACCTAACTTCCCCCTATACTACCCAGTAGAATGGAATTTCAAAACGTCGCAACAGGGCTATCGTGGAGATGGCTTGTTGCATGCTTTCCTCTGTGAAGTTGGAGAGAATATTTTGGGTGGAAGCGATCCAGAATGTTGTATATCTTCTTAACCGAGAACCTAAAAATATCTTAAAGGAAAAGACACCATAAGAGGTATGGAGTAATCATAAAATTTCTATTTCTCATTTGAGAGTATTTGGTTATATTGCATATATGCATGTTTTAGATAAGAAGAAGAAGAAGCTTGATGCAAAAACATGTTGGTGCATATTTTTGAAGTACAATTCTATCTCAAAAGCATATCACCTCATGGATCCTGAGACAAAGAAGATATATGAGAGTAGATTTTTTTTTACAATGAGTCATCATTTGACTCGTTACCACAAAAGGAAGATCAACACCAACTTCCTCTCATAGATTGCTCATACATCCAAATGATGAGCAAGGGGATTCTTTAGAGAAGAAATATGAGCTGCAAGGAGAATTTTTCATTGATAATGGGCATTGGGAAAATAGTTCTTCACATCAACTGTAGCATCAACATCTGAAGTGGGTTCTAAAGAACCATGAGAGACTCCCACATGAACTCTCCTCCAGACACTTCATCAGGAGTTTGTACCAAAAGAAATGTGAGAAATGAATTGAATCTCACACTTATGAGTTTAGTGGTTGATAGCACCGAACCTGATTCAGTTCGTGAGGCACTCACTCAAATAGAGTCAAAAAAGTAAATGGATGCAGAATATGACTCGTTGATATAAAATCCAGACATGGGAACTTGTCGATCTACCTGCAAGTAATGACTCCATTGGCTGCAAGTGGATTTTAAAAACCAAATACATGGTAGATGGATCTATCGACAAGTATAAAGCACAACTTGTTACAAAGGGTTATTCTCAGTGTAAATGAATTGACTATGAAGAGACCTTTGTACCCACTTTAAAGATCAAAACCATCAGAGTTATTTGTGTAGTGGCAGCACAAAACAGATGGAAACTTCAACAAATGGATGTGAAAAGTGCTTTCTTGAATTGTGATCTCAAAGAAGAGGTATACATGACCCAGCTAGAAGGATTAATTTGATGAGCATCATTCTCAGAAGGTATGTCATCTAATTAAGTCTTGTTATGGACTTAAATAGGCACCTAAGGTATGGTACATAAAAATAGATGATCACCTATTGCAGTATGGATTCCCTCATAGACCCTCTGATTCAAATTTGTATATCAAAAAGATAGGCAAAGAGATTTTCATTTTTATTTTATATGTAGAAGATCTTGTGATCATAGGGAGTTCTGACAATCTCATCAAAGATGTGAAAAAGGATTTGAAGAAATCCTTTGGCATGACAGATTTGGGGCTACTTCACTATTATCTTGGCTTAGAGATATGATAGAAGAAGAATCATATTTTTTTCTCACATATGAAATATATCAAGCCACTCCTGGAAAATTATGGCATGTCAGATTGTAAACTTATGTCCACTCCAATGGAAAAAGGTTTGCAAATTTTGAGGTATTAGGATTCACCTCAAGTAGATGGTACTCGCTACAGACAACTTGTTGGGAGTCTCATTTACTTTACGTATACCTAGACCAGACCTTTTCTTTGCTATGATATATCTCTCCAGATTCATGCAGAAGCCAAAGAAATGTCACTGGGTAGCAGTAAAGCATGCATTGAGATATCTTTGAGGTACAATTGACTATGGTCTGGAGTATCATAAGAACTCTCGATTATTATTGCAGAGATATACAGAATTGGACTTTGTTAGATCCATTGATGACAAGAAATCAACTTTAGGATATATTTTTCATCTTAAGTCTGGACCTATCTCACAGATAAGTAAGAAGCAAATTGTTTTTTCTCTCTCATCCACTGAGTCAAAGTATTGTGCCATACAAGGAATTGTGTATGAAGCGATTTGGTTATGTTACATTTCAGAAAATATGGACATTCCTAAAGAAAAGCCTCCCATCATTCACTGCGACAATCAGGGTGTGTTGAAGCTTGTGAAGAATCTAGTTTTCCATGAGAGAAAAAAGCAAATCAACCTCAAATGTCAGTATATTCAAGAACACGTCTTGAAACACCACATTCAACTTCTGGTACTGCCCGACAGATGCTCAGATTGAAACTATACTCACCAAGTCTCGTGACAAGGTGAAATTTGAATTGTTTTGGGGGTACATCTATAAAAAGGATATATTAAGGGGGGAATGTTAGCCTAAATTATTAAGTAATACATTATTTTTTATTTTTGTTACTAACCGACCATGTCAATTGTGCCTTCTGTGGCACCTTTCCATTCAGTTTACAGTTTCAGCGAACTATTTTTGTATTGTATAAATTAAGCTTATTCCATGCTTGGAATAATCAATATAATATTTCTTATCTCCATCATTTAGCAACTCACAGATTGCAAAGTGCATGACTCGTAGGTAACTTAGCGTAGGACTTGCAGGTTACAAATTGTGAGACTCATAGAAAATAGTCTCTAATAGAAGTTACGGATCTCAAAAATAAAAAATGATAGAGGTTTTTGTTCCTCTTATTACTATGAGGGAAAAAATCTCTCTGTTTTTACACAATAATAATAGTTACAAAGATATCAACATGTGAAGGAGGAGGTTTTTGAGTGCATGAATCACACAAGTAGCATCAAATCCACTCTAACTAAAATTACAGATATCCAAATGAGAAATTGAAAGAGGTTTTTGTTCCTCGTATTTATAGGAGGAAAATTTTCTCTCAGATTTTACACTAAAATAATGGCTACGAATATATCGACATTTGAAGGAAAAGGTTTTTAAGCGCGGAACTCACACAAGCAACACTAGATTCACTCTAACTAACATTACAAATCTCTGAATGAGAAAATGAAAGAGGTTTTTGTTCCTTTTATTTCTAAGAGGAAAATGTATCTCTATTTTTATACAGACAAAAATAATTGAGGATATATCTTCATTTGAATTTTCAACATAATAAGGGTGAAGGAAAGTAAATAAGACAAAAAAAACACGTTCAGTAAAAGTGAAATATCTCCCTCATTTCTCAATGAAAATAATAGTTTCAAATTTTTTTGTAAATCTTGCAATAGGTACCACCAAACCTAGAAAACGTTTGAAAATATTCTTCAAATTTAATTCACAATAACGATCATAAAATCAAGGATGAGAATATGGCAGGAAAACTATCATATTGAAATATTCAATCATGTAAGAGCAAGACTTAGAAAATGTAAAGAAGTGGTTAATTGTATTTGTAAGAGGTATTTCAATCTAGAGATTTAATATTTTATTAAAATATCTTCCACATTTGTCTATTTGGAAAGTGGAAGAAGTATTTAAGTGCATTTGGAAGAGGTAGTTTCAATCTATCGTTGTAGTGTTTGAGTAAATCTCTTCCACATTTGTCTCCCTGTCTAGTGGAAGATGTAGTTAAATGCAAATGAAACAAGTAGTTAAATATGGAGTTTTATTATTTGAATAAATTTCTTCCACATTGGAAAGTACAAGATTTATTCAAGTATTTATCAATATTATAGGTAGGTTGTTCTATAATCTTTGAGTATTGACCAAGGAATGAGTTATAAATATCTCTCCAAATTTCTCAATGTCGTAGTGGTAGAAGTTGGATAATTTTTGTAACATCATTTCTAATTAATAAAATCCAAATTTCAAGTATCTTGTTAGCACCTTGTTTTTAGCAGGGTTCTTTTTAAGAAACCTCTTGGAAATTGGAGGTGGAAAATACCTGGTGAATGTCCCCAGAACTGGTTTCACTGAAAGGTGAATTTACCAATTTTTCAGAACTGAATTTTCAGCCACTTTTTTTTGAGTTAGAGAGACCACATAGTTGTAGAAACTAACATGTGGTTGATGCATGACACTGACGCATGGTTGTCATGCGTCAATGAGATTTGTTTACGACACGTGTCAATAAGGCTCGTTGAGCGCACATCAACAAAGCTTGTTGACACGCGTCAACAAGGCTCATTGATGCATGACAACAAGACTCATTGACGTGCATCAAGAAGTCTTGTTGACGCGCCTCAAGAAGCCTGGTTGACACGCATCAAGAAGCCTTATTGATGTGCATCAATAAGCCTTGTTGACACGCGTCAACGAATCCTTGTTAACCGGCGTTAAGAAGCCTTGTTGACACGCGTCAACAAGCTTTGTTGACACACGTCAACGAGGCTTCTTGACAGGTGTCAACAAGGCTTCTTGACGTATGTCAACAAGGCTTGTTGACGCGCATCAACAAGTCTTGTTGTCGCACATCAACGAGCCTTGTTGACATGCGTCAAAAAGCCTTCAAAACCCTAGTTTTGTCCTATAAATACCCTCCTGCCGGTCATTTTCACGTTTACACTTTTCGACTCTCAAATTTTCTTGTATACAGGAATCCATTATCAAGGTCAGGTACAATCAAGCTCAAGGAAAACTACAATGGCTTCTACAAGTGCATCCCAAGCTCAAGACAAAAATCAAGAGGAAAATCTAGTCAACCCATAGGCCCTATCCATGGGCAAGATACTCTACAGGAACCCTTTATGCCCCCACATCCAGACTATTTTACAAATAAATTTGGAATACAAGAATTTGATCGATGCATGTGAGTTTGGTGGGCTCGTTAAGATGCCCCATCTCAAAATAGACCATGATATTTTGAACTACCTTCTCTCCTTGTATAATATAGAGGATGGCATGTTTAATGTTACTATGGACGATGGTCGACTGTTTCAATGCGGTATCGACCCAGCTGATATTCATTGGTTTACATGCCTCCCATTCAAAAATTTACCCATTATTACAATGAAGGCAAACACTCGTCGAAGACAATAAGAAATACCTCGAATCGACTTTCAGTTTCCATGTTGATTATAAGTGCAAACTATTTTCATTCATCATTTTATATTTAGTTTTTTATTTTGATACAATTCAAATTTATATTAATTCCAATGATTTTTTGGCATTCCCAGCTCATGTCAATAAATCTAGGCATTGTGTGGATACGCAAGGAATTACACACCACTTTCTTGCTGCTATGATTTAGTTCTTTCAATCCAGAATAGTTTTGGAGGATCGGAAAATAGATATACCAAAATGGGCCATTGCATACATTCTTGCAACTATCGCAAAGCAAAAATTTAATTGGTGCCCCTTTTTATCAAAAAAAATAAGAACTAACATTACAAATGCAAAGCTTTCAGAAAAACCAGTCATCACACCAAAAACTATCTCCTTGGCCTTTATTATGAAGCTCTTTTAAATTTAAAAGACAAACCAATTACCACTTGTATGGATGATGTAGTCATTTTTACACCCACCAAGAACAAGGGAGCCCTATGCGCGCCAGCCTATCACCCAACAGGTGCATTGAGCACTCACCTGAGGCACGCACGAGTTCTGATTCTCTCTTTTATGTGATTTGAGTGGGAAAACATCATCTATGATACAAACTTTAAAGGAAGTGAGTGGGAATGAAACATGTAAACATCATAGAGCTCATAACAACTCTAGATCATTGCAGTCATTACAGATAGAGATACTTTAACAGACTTAAAGAACTAAATCAAAACTAAAAATGAAAATGCATAGGAATTAATATTCATCTTATAAACATACATGAAAATTAAATATGAAGAATCATCTATGAATCCAAACCAAGAAGGATCATATTCAATTAACTTGGTCACCTCATTACATTCATTAGGCCTTACTACAAAACACCACATTATGGCAGACCAAAGTCATGCATCATAACTAGATCCATATCATTTAGCTCTCAAAAAGAAATTTAATAACCCTGAGCCTTTGATACATCCTTCTCATATATTTCACCTACCCAACCCAAACAGAGTTCCTTCATATCATTTCTACAAAGCTCTGCTCCCTCTCAATCTCTATATCTCTTCTTCTATAGGCACTTGTATTTATAGGCCACTTGAACTGCCAATTCATCTTTCTGAGGCTTCAGATCTATCAGCCAAGTGTCCAGATGTGGTCCTCCATGGGAGCATGCTCCTCCAAGCCTAAGCTCTCCACTCTTTTCCATGATGATCTTCTAGAATACTTCCATCGCATGGCATATCCCTTCCTAGGCCAACCTGTTGCCAGGCTAGCACCTTATCCACTCAACATGTGACACTCGGGTCATGCTTGTTCTCATGTCCTACCCAATATGACAAATACAGCTAAGTCCCAAGACCTTGTCTTCTGGTATGTAACACGACCCTTCTAAAACCCTCCTAGAACCCTTCCTTGTGCGTACCTTCTCCTTACGTGCCCATTTATTAACTTTAGTCTTGCGCGTCCATATGCCTTTTTGGACTTAGTCAATATTTTAGGGGCCCAACATAACCCCACACTACGCTTGTTCTCCGCCCACGTGAACAATTCTCCAAAGAATAAATAATCATAATAGAATTAATGTCTTGGGAAAATAATAAGGGGGATGAAGAATTTACGAAAGAAGAAATAATGGGGAAGTGATGGCATTATTGCAACAATATAGGAAAATATTTTTACAATTCAGCTTCCAACTTGTTCCAGGCATTGACTGCATTTTGCACTCTCTAGCAGAGGTCACCGACTAGGGAGCTTACCTCCCCAAAACTCAGTCCATCTCCTTGAGCGTTAATAGTGTCAATATTGTTTTCCAATTCCTTTCCCACATACTCAAGCACGTCCATTCTTGTAGTAATTTGATGGGTATAGCTCCTTTAGCTGGTTATTGATTATACCCCTTAGGACCTCAATATAGCTTCTAACTTCTTTTCAACCTCAGCTACGATTCTATCCCATTCTGCTTTGTTCCCTTTGTTCTTTTCTTGGAACTCTTTAAGCTCTGCTTCATATTTGGTGACTAGAATACTTGCCACTTTATCTCTGTCTACGTAGTTTTCATATGCGGCCTCAACAGTATGGGCATCAATCTTTACATCAGCAAGGAATTTGTTGTATTCAGCCGTGATTGCTACTACCTTTAATTTGTCCTCCTTCTCTAGGTGTGTTGTTATTTCTCTTGCAGATTCTAAGGATAGAGGTTGCCTCTCCATGGTGAGGATGCGTGTTAATTCTTCAAGGAACTCAAGGGAAGATCCATACTTTTACGTAGGGTGGTGTTAAGTCTGGATTCTTCAACGTAATGGCATCTATGATGGATTCTACCTTCTTATGTACTCCGCGTACCCTTTCCTATTCTTCCCTAAGTTCACGTTTTAGCTGAGCACTAATTAACTCCTCCTGCTTTAAATCCTTAGCCTTATCTTCTAGCTCTTCCTACTTCTTTTCTTGTTCTATCTCCTTCTTTTCTAGTTCTGCTTCTAGAAATTGTATCCTATCATTCCACCCAAAGAGTCCTACCTTCAACCTCAACTGAGACCTTATTGAGCGATGATGCATAACTTCTCATCTGAAAGCTGTACTGAGAATTTACCAAAGGGTTGTCTCCTTTTGACTCAGGAATTTTCATTAGTGCCCCCTAGCTTACCTCGAACTTTGGCTCATCGATGTGGGACTCAATTACCTAAGAGAGCATCTTCCTCATCTGAGGGTATGCACCTTCTTCATCAAATCAAATTCATTTCCAATATTTTCTCTATTAGAACTATGCTTTGGAAGTGCGCGCGTAACACCTTGTTGGGATCATTAATATAGCTCATTCCTTACCTCTGGATCTCCATGTGCTTTCCCCATATGTGCGTTGCCCTTAGGAATAGTTACCGATAGATTGGGGCCTCCTGTGCTGTCGTGATCTTTCCCTACAGTTTCTTCCTTATCCTCTTCCATCACTATTTCAACTTTGCACTCCAATTCTTATTCTAACAAGGCTTCGATGATTTTCATTGCTTCTCTTTCTACTGCCTCGTTTACTTGCTCCTTTGTGAGGCTTGGAGTTTTCTGATCCTGCGTGCACAAACTTCTTCACTTCTCTCCATGTTCTGGGTGCCTTCCTCCTCCTACCTACCCTTGCGTTGTACGAAAAGGAACTCATGTTCTTATTCTCCACCCTCTTCTTTTGAATTGTGTACATGTTGAAAACAAGTGGTTCTTGGTCCCCTTCAGGATCATCTTCTTCATCGTCATCCCTATCACCTATGTATTTCTCCAAGCTCTTTGTTTCTTCTGATTCGGCTTCCTCCATCACCTTTTGTTCTTCCTAACTGGGGATTCTAGTATAGGAGATTCTACTTTCTCTTCCTCCAGTTGATTTCTCCTCTATGATAAGGGTTTTCCTGTTCTGCCTCCTCCTCTTTGATTAGGGACCTCTTCCTGCGCATGTAAGTACTTGTTCTGGTGCACTTGTTCCTGTGTATCTTGGGCACTTGGTGCCTTCTTCTTTATTTCTTCTCTCTCCTTTTTCTTAGGTGTGGTCTTCTTCCTACCTATTAGGATCCTCAGGTATAGCTATCTCATTTTCAAGATAAGTGCCCTTCTCAAAATTGGGCCTTATTTGAAGGTATACTCACGCTGCAGACCTCCCTGCAATAGTCAAAGTTAGGGGTTTCACCATTTGGACTTCATGTGACACGTACTTTTCCACGTACGCGCACTTATTGGGGTAGACCAACGTCCTGCGCATCTCCTTGTGGTCCCAATCCAAACTTCCCAAGGTCAAACTTTAACTTCTTGGACTCCTTTGAATCTGTTAACTCCCACCTGGAAGTATTGAGCTGTGAAGGTGAATGGGAGCTTTCACCATGGGCTCATGTTTTCATCCAGTCAACTTGAACCTACCAATAAAAAAGTTTTGGTATATAACGAAACTCAGCTTCTCCTATTGTGAGCTTTGGAAGTTGTTCTAGTATTCTCCATTCTACCCCGAACGCATTCCTCAAGCATGTATACCATTTCTCAAGACGTGCCTTATGAACGGGAATCATGCTATCACAAGTGTATTTCTCAAATATTTTTTCAGGTGAGTGGTCTTCCTCTAGGTACTCCCAAACAAACTTTTCTACTACATCTGGTACTCTTGATCTCTGAGAACACAATGGTTAAGAGGACATTACCAAAGAGAATCTTGTCTCCTTCCTATGTGTTGGTGATAATTTCATCTGCAATGTATGCAGATAGATTGTAGATGGTGCCCTCTGATATTCTTCTACAAACATTCAACCAAGACTTGTTCACCTGCATCCATCTTTCTTGCACATTGAGTTTTGTTACCATGCGCGTGGCCATTCTCATCACTGGGTCTTGGATATCCTCGATATCAAAGTACCTTGACCCCTTCTTGTACGCATACATGCAGCCACTATTTCCTTAATTGCTTCCTTGTTGCACAGGTCATCCTCTAAGCTTTCTCCCTCACAGGTAAGGCCTGTTAATCTTGAAATTAGCTGAGGGGTTATGCACATCTTGCATGCCCCACAAAGTGAAAGTGGTCTTCATGCATATGCTGTGAAATTAGCCACTAATAGAGGCACTCTGGATTTCCGAAGTAGGGAAACTCATAGAGTTGTAATAATCCCGCCTTCTCTAACTTCACCTTGACTTTGATCGTTATAAATTGGTAACCCCTCAAGTGTTCTCTGGTTAGTCAGGCGCACTAACTCCAATGCCATTTCCTTTTCAATTGTTTCATGTGATGATTTTAATAATTTAACCATCATTTTTCTTAAATGGGATTCCCATTCCATCCCGAGCAAAACCCCATCTGGGTACTGCATTTCTGCATACCATTCCTCATTGGTATGCTTGTGGTAGTTTCTTGTTGTTTTCCCTTTCCCTTGCCCTTCTTAGGTGTTACATTTGGATTCTTGGGTGACACAGTTGGCTTGGGTTATCACTTTCAATTTCTCTTCCTAGCTTTACTCTTCTATTACTTTTCCAATTTCAAATCTTCAACCTGCGAAGAATACTCCTTTCCAACCCATGCCCTAGCTACCAAACCCTCGCTTGGGATATTCCCTTCACAAGATGGCACTTCTCCACAACTCTCTCCATGCCCGTGAAATACTCCCCTCCATGTTCGTAGATCCAAACTAAGTCACTCATGGTTAAATTCCTCCAATTTTTCTTCACACGGATCAACTTTGGAAACCCTAGTTTGTAGTGAAAAGCTCTTTCTTCTTCGTATTCGTACAATGTAAATAATGAAGTGCACAACCTTCTATTTATAGTTTTTTCCCACTTTTAGCATTAAATGCATCCTTCACGTACCACCGTACTTTAACACTTAATGCAGATTTTTCAAAGAAACCTGACTTTAGCGCTTTAACTCACGTACCCAAGCTTACGCGGACAATTCTCCAACCTTCTAGAAATGCAATCAATCCATCTTGATAGGAGACTCTTGCATACACGTAACCAGCACCAAAGGAACTTCTTCTGTCATGAATTTTTCTCTCTCCTACCTCATGTTTCTTATGTGCACTTCTTCCATTATTGTATGTGGATCCCCAATGTAGCCTTATCCATAACACCAACTATCACTTTTTCACCTTCCCTCTGCATGTACATTTCCTTCACAGGGGCATTAAACTTGGCTTTCTAATGCAATCCTTCCTGGCACTTCACACTTTGCAATTTCTTCCACCTTACTCCACCCCACACTAAAATGATGCACGGTCCTCTACACAGTTACAAATTTTAAAAAATTAATGAGATTACTGGTGCCCAAGGCAGCAACAAAAAACAACAACGAGAAAGGGAAACACAAGAAAAGTAAAATGCATTTAATGGAAATCCTAAACTAACTAGCAATACTACCTTATTTACAAACACCAAGAAGACTTATTTATAGTAGGGCTTCAGCCTACTCCCATTAAAGTGTCATGGAAATCATGTCCCATCCAATGCTTGCAACTGGCACATGCGCCCAAATCAAGGATGTACGAGATGGATGTAGGGGACCCAACCAATAGCAATTTTAACTTCCCAGGATGGCGTAAAAACTTAGAATCATACAGTAAGCACCATATCTACCCAACCTCAAACTTCTTGTTCTTAATGTGGCGATCATGCCATGCTTTTTGCTTTGCTTTTTCCGTACTATTTGGCTCCACTTGGCTAGTGATCATCTTTCATCCAGCTTGCATTAATTTATCAATTCTTTCTTCTTGCACTTGTCTAATCGAGCCAATCCCTCCTGCACATGCACTATTCGCATAGAAGGTAACATGAACTCAACTGGTTGGAAAAATTCTCCATGCCAAACACCAACTGAAATGGTGTGGCTTTGTTCATTCTTTTATAAGTTGTCCTATAAGCCTCAATAATAGGGTTGATACTTTGTTTTCCCAATCCTGTTTACTTCTGACATCACAAATATTTAGTTAGGGTATGACTCATTATTTTGTTAAATGCTTCCGCGGTTCCATTTTCTTGTGGGTGATAAGGTGTAGTTTTGTGATGAGTCCACCATGAACTCTGCTAGACAGGATCCTCATGGTCCAATTCATTGAGGAAGTGTGTACCCCTATCACTGGTTCAAACTTAAAGGGAATCCATATCTGCATGATAATGTTCTCCCACAAAAATTTAGTAGCTGATGTAGCTGTTGTATAGTCCTTTAGTTGGGTGCTGCCTCTACCCACCTTCTTAAATAGTCTGTGCAAGTGATTACATAGCGGGATCCATTCCTACGCACGTCGCTGGTGATAATAGGGCCTACAAAGTCTGATTGCCCATTTCTCAAAAGGTTCCACGCTGGCTATGGATAGGGTGCACAAGGGCATTTCGTCTCTTCTTCCTGGCATGTCAATGCACTGACAATGGTCACATGCTTTACAATACTCCTTAGAAGTCCTTGATATAGATGGTCTCCCACCATAATTCCTGACAAGTAGATATCTTTCGCATGTGGTGGCATCACCTACATAATGTCCAACTTCACTTCCGTCATGCGCTTCATCTATGATGGCAATGTGCACTCATGTTCTAGTACACACCGGTACGTAAAACTTCATCACGGCCCTAGTTTCTATAAGTCTCCCACTGATCAACATGTAGGACGCGGTGCATGCATGGCTAACTTAATTTTTCTCTAATGTCTTCATCCCGTATCCGTGCATCATACCCATTTTAAGGAACATCATCAATATCCTCCATGTCTGAGGGTGCACGTGCTACAACCTAAATAGTTGCACATCTATGACATGGTATCTTCAATGCTCTATGTGCGTCCTCCCCTAAATCAACCCTACACAAATGGTCATGATCCAGAATTACTCTTGCCTGGTTTAAGAACTACAGTGAACTCAAAATCTTGGAATAACAACACCCACCTGACATATGCACCCTTGTAGGATGGGATTGTTCACCAAATATTGTCAATGTCATGTGGTCATTGTAGAAGATAAAAGGGATTTTCCAGCAGATACTTCCTTAAATTATGAAGTTCACGTAGATCATAGACAATGCCTTGTGCTCAGTTCATAGTATAATTCTAATTTGCTGGTGTCAACTTCCTACTTGACAAAGAACATAGGGGGTGATCAACAATTCCCCTCACTAGGATATGAAAGCACTACCCCAATGGTCATTCCCTGGAGACATCTACATGAACATGCGAAGGGCTTATCCCAAGAGGGGAAACATAATATAGGTGCATGGGTGACAAGCCTATCCTTTAGTGTGTTGAATGCCTTCTACTGCACCTCTCCCCAATGGAAGGCACTTTTATGTCTAAGCAACTCTTCTAAAGAGCATGGAGATCTTGGCATATCCCATTGATGAACTTCCTGATAGTAGCCTCATGTGTCCAAGAAATCCATGCACACTGTGCTTGGACTAGTTGGCTCCCCCAATCCCACAATTACTACAACTTTTGGCAGGAATCCACCAACAAGCTTTCTTTGTATATGATGTGTCCCAATAGGGTCCCAAAAAGGGTAGAAAATACACACTTATTGATGTTGATGGATATCCTCAACTACCGACACCCTTTCAAACATCAATCTCAAATTGTCACAATGGTCCTTGACCAGTCCATATGTTGTCCAATCATCAAGATCCACCTGAGAGAAACTTGTGGATGAAGTCTTGGAAAGGCCTGCACTACAATGCACGAGAACACACCATGAGCACATTCTTCAACCCAAAAGGCATGACCTGTATAGGAAAAACATCCCCACTCGGTGGCGAAGGCTGTCTTTCTCTGGTCCTCCTTTGCAATCCTCACCTGGTGATAGCCTAGAGAACCCATTTGTGAAAGAGTAGACCTACTTTGCACCCTACCACTCCTAGGATCTCTTCAGTAAATTGGGTTAGGAAAGGATAAATGATACATACTGCATTCAAATTCCTATAATCAACACATATCATTATCCTTACTATCCTTATTGATGCTAATTACCTTTGGACTTATCCATTCTGACTGTTCAACAGCTTCAATAATGCCCATGATGCTATCATCTTATCTATTTATTCCTTGACCTTCATGCACAGGTTAGGATTCATTTGGTATGGTCTCTTCTTGACTGGGTGTACACCCTCTTTCAACTTTATCCTCATTTCCCCAAAGGAATGGTGAATGCCTTTAAGCTCATGATACTCGCACGGGAATCAATCCTCAAACTCATGTAAAAGATCAAAGATCTTAAAGACTTCTTTCTCTGACCAATAGTCCCCAATGATATCCTCTTTAGGCACTTCTTCTAAGCCGATGTTAACCTTCATTGTCTTTAAATGTTCATGATATGCATGCGCCTGTTCATCAGCACTATCTATGACTTCTCACGAGACTACAAAGTGGTTAACATCCAAGTTCTATACTTCTTCTCCATCAATAACATACACCATCTTCCCCTTTTCTTTCTTTATACGCATGCACTCAAACTGTATCTATTCTGTTTCTTCCTCATTAAAGCGCACTTCCATGCTAGGTTCTGTCGACATTGAAATTTTCCTCCGTAATTTCTATTTTATTAATGTATGTATTAGAAATAGGATGTTGTTAATTAGTAGTTAGCAGTAGCATCCAATAGAAGATACCGGTGCTGTCAGTACGGTGCTGCCAATAAAGTAGATTACGGTAACGGTCAAAAGTACAATAGGAATGTTGTGGTAAAAAGTAAATATTTGTCGTAAGTGGTCCGGTAATGTTAAAATGTCAAAGTTATAGGTAAGTAGATAAGTAAGGTCTACATGATTAGGAATATAGAAATATTATATTTGTAATAAGGGACAAAGAGTGATGTCATAAATATTTTGTGTATTTTATTTGTGGAAAAGTCTAAAAAGGTGGAACCCATGTCGAGATGATAAGGTTTATCTTATCTTAGAAGATAATCCTATATGTAAAGGCAAGAGTTTAGGCATGAAATATGATTGGCCAAAAGTAGATTTCCTATCCTATCTTAGAGATAGGGTGGATAAGCCTAGAAGTTCCTATAAATAAAGAGGCCACCCCCCCTCATTTAGCATAGAAGAGAAGTAGTGTGAAATATTGTATGAGTAAGTGTGTAAAGGAAGCCATCATTTTGAAGGTGTGTTAAAGAAGCCATTAAGAGGTGTAATTGTGAAGTTTCTCCCATAGTTATTTTTGGAAAACAAGTGAATTTAATAACACTTGAAGAACCTCATGGGTGAGATTGTAACAATTTCATGTAGATATTATAATTTACACTTTATATTTCATATTTTTCATCATTCCTTCGTATCATAGTCTATGGTATTCTTGTGTTATGTTTGTTGTTGTGTTTCCAGATTACATCCACCAAACTAAAGGTTGTGCATTAGTAAATAATCATAGTACGAGGAGTTCCACGGTGAAGAATTATCATAGTGCCAGATTGGTGCTGACATTTTGGTTCCGTTGCCGGGACCATTCTTCGTTGGTGGATTTTCTGGAGAGATATTCCCACTTAGTCATAAATCAATAGGAGGGTAACCTTGTTTTTATTGTGCCTATTAGTTTACCATGGTAAAGTCACTTTTTACCATGCATAGTATTTACCACAGTATCTTTAATTTTTACCATGAATAGTATTTACCACAGTAACTTCATTTTTTTACTGTGAATAGTGTTTACCCCAGTAACTTCACTTTTTACCATGAATAATGTTTACCACAGTAAAGTCAGTTTTTACCACAGTAAGTCACGTTTTACCATAGTTTACCATGGTCATTTCTATTTTCTATTATAGTGATTCCAATTATTTGTGCACATAAGTCTTGTTGATTGTACTTGTGGGTTGTATTTCACTGTGGTTACTTTTGAAAATGGGGAAGATTCCTATTTTTTCAGCCCAATTTAATGAAGATGCTTCCTCTTTCATTCAAGAGTTTAAACGATCTAGTATTTGTAATGGCCTTATAAGAAGGGAACAATGGACTGAATTTTTTCCTACCTTTTTGGATGGTTCAGCCCTTAGGTGGTTTGAAACACTAGGTGATAATGTGAAAAAATCATGGGATTTATTAACTGAAAGTTCTCTTGAAGAATTTGGTGAACAACAGAAATATGCAGATCTCATGATCAATGTCACAAAGCTATCCCAAGGAGAGAAGGAGAAGATAAGGGATTATCATGCTCCTGTTCTAGAGCCAAGGAGGAAGCTTGATGCCCAGATCTGGAAGGAAGGATTAGCGGATGGGTTGATGAATGGCGTGGATAATCTCCTTTGTAAGCACTTCATTCTTGGTATGAAGCCAGAGATCAGACAATGAGTGAAGTATGACCACCCAGCGACCCTCGAACAAGCAAAGGAGATTGCAAAAAGGCAAGAAGAAATCATGGAAGAGGAGCTTAAAGAAATTACTGCTAAGGTAGAGCCTACACCTTCAACACATATAGAGGTCCAAAAATAAATATTTCTGAAGTTGTATGTTATGGTTGTCATAAAAAAAGGTCATTATAAGTATAATTGTCCAGATAGAGCTTCTACATCTGGTACAAGAGATAATGATAAAGGAAAAGCACCTGTGAATTCTTTTGATGTAGTAGATAAGAGCATAAATAATGAAGTAGATGTGTTTGTAACAAAAAGAAAGAAAGAAAAAGATAACCAAGATGGAAATGATCCTAAGAAGATGAAAGGAGAAACTAGTAAGAAACATAGGAGAAGAAAGTTGGGTGTGTAGGATTTTCTGATTTCACAGGGATAAGGACCATACTCCATCTTAGAAGATCTGTCCAAAAGGCCTGCAAATATTACATATGGTCAACTCTTGGCTATGTCTTCTGAGAAGATGCGGGAGCTACGAAGTGGACTCAATGCTCGACGAAGGAAGGAGGTTGAGGTCCCTATTTTAGAGGTAGAGGCAGATCCCTACGCTCCACAAGCTGAGGTATTATGTAATGGTATTTCAATTCATGATAGTCTTAGTTGATGGAGGTGCTGTAATTAATGTAATGACCGAGTCTGTAATGAATATGTTGGGTTTAAAAATTGATCGCCCCTCAACACTTATGTTAAGGTCATTAAATAAGAGAAAAACTAAACCAAAAGGTGTAGTTTCAAATGTGGAAATATCTGTTATGGGTGTTGTATGTGTGGTAGACTTTCGGGGTGATGAAAAATGGTACTGTTGCATACCCAATGTTGTCGGGAAGACCATGGCTAAGGAGATTTCATGCAAGAAACTATTGGAATGAAGGTTTCATGACACTTGGACATGACAGAAAGAGGGTGAAGATAAACGTGATTCCTCGGCATCATAAGACAGAACTTATGGATTAAAGTGATGAAACTAATGATTGGACATACTTTGATTACTCTAATACCAATGAAGTGGACATAGAAGATGAAGAAAGTGAGGTTGATGTTTCGTTCATGGATATCCTTCCAGTCACACCGACTCATGAACCCATAAGATTATCTAAAGAAGAAATTGTTGATCGTCTCCAACAAACAAAGATTCGTGATGTTGTGATGGAGAGTGAGAAGGAGTCCTACCTCCAGCTCTTTCGAAGGTACATACACTTATTCACTTTTGATTACAAGGAAATCCATCAAGTAAGTTGGGTAGAAAATTCTATTGAGCTGGTAAATGGTGCTAAGCCCATAAAGAAAATGCCATATAGAATAAATCCTAATTTTTCCAGAGACTATAAAAGAAGAAATAGATAAGTTGCTTGATGCAGGATTCATATTTGCTGTGGAGAATTCAGAATGGGTTTCTCCCATTATGATCTCAATAAAAAAGAATGGGAAGCTACGCATTTGTGTTGATTATAGGAAGCTCAATAAGGAAACAAAGAAGGATCATTACCTTCTTCCATTCTCATGATCAGATCTTGGATGAAGTAGCTAGCCAGGAGTGCTATAGATTTGCTAATGGATATAGAAGATATAACCAAGTTCGTATAGTGGAGAAAGATCAACTGAAGACCATATTCACCACTCCTTGGGGAATGTTTTCTTATAGAGTTATGCCTATTGGGTTGTGTAATGCTCTGGCAATGTTCCAGAATTTGATGAATAGGGTGTTTGAACCCTACATTGGGAACTTCATCAGAGTATTTCTGGATGATTTTTTCATCTAATGGAAGCAAGATGGACCACCTGCACTAGATGGAGACAACATTTCAAAGGTTAGATGAAGCAAAAGCCTCACTAAACCCTACAAAGTGTGTCTTTGGATGTTCTAAAGGCATTTTTTTAGGGCATGTTTTATCTAGAGATGGTATTGGTACTGATCCTGATAAAGTTTCAAAAATCAAAGAGTTACCATTTCCTATGAATAGAAGTAAGTTGATATCATTTTTAGGCCATGTGGGTTACTATAGAAGGTTCATCAAGAATTTCTCAAAGATTGCACAACCACTAACCCAGTTCTTGAAGAAGGATGTTACTTATGAACCAGGAAATAAGGCGCATGAAGATTTTGAGCAACTGAAGGAAGCCCTAGTGTATTCACCTATTTTAAAGAATCGAGATTGGAGCAAGCCATTCATTGTGTATATTGATGCCTCAGATGCAACACTAGGAAGTAATCTGAGCCAAAAGGATGAAAATGGGAATGATCATCCAGTTTACTTTGGGAGCAGTCAAATGAGCAGTACTGAGGTAAATTATACTGTAACTGAAAAAGAGGCTCTAGTTATCATTTTTTGTGGTAAAGAATGTTTAGAAATTACTTGCTAGGACAGAAATTTATAGTTGTAATAGATCATCAGGCTCTAAAATATATTGTAAATAAGCCTAATCCATCAGGGAGGATAGTAAGATGGATAATTTTGCTACAAGAATTTGAATTTAATATTATAGATAGGCCAGGAAAGAAGCATGTCAATGCAGATGCACTCTCTTGAGCCTATGATGGTTTAGGTTCATCTTGTGATGGTGATGATTTCCCAGATACAACATTGTTATCCCTTGAACAAAATCCCTAGTCAATACATATATATTTGGAATTATCTGAATGAATTCAAGTTTCCTGATGGTGTCAATGCAAAGACTAAGAGAAAGATTACTCAAGCCAGTCATCTATATTCTATTCTGCATGGAGTATTATTTCGAATAGGACCTGATGGATAGTATAAGAGAGCAGTTGGACGTGATCAAGGGAAGGAGTTGATAGAAGAATTCCACAATGGTACATGTGGAGGAAACTTATCTTGGACAACTTACAACAAGAAGGATCTTGGATGCAGGTTATCACTGGCCCACTCTTTTTAGAGATTGTTATAGTTATTTTAAGACATGTGATATTTTTCAAACATATGGTAACCGTAAGACTTCATCAGTTCCATTATGTCCTATTCTTCGACTTGGTTCCTTTGAAAAGTGGGGAATATATATTGTAGGTCCACTTCTAACTACCCCATGCCAAAATAAGTATATTGTAGTTTCCATATATTATTTAACCAAGTGGGATTGAAGCTAAGCCATTGAAAACAACTTCCATGGATGAAGTGGAAAGGTTCATATATGAACGCATTGTCACTAGATTTAGTTGTCCATAAGAAATTGTAACAAATCAAGGAAGCCACTTCATTAATGAGGTGGTAGAATCCCTAGTCAATAAGTTTTATTAAAAATCACAGGAAGGCAACAACATACAAGCTAAGCACAAATGGACAGGTGGAACGAACAAATTTTGTGTTGTGTCAAATTCTAGTAAAAGATGCATCCTTGCATGCACATAAGTGGGATAAAAGGATTCATGCAGCATTGTGGGCATATAGGGCAACATCAAAGTCAGTAACAGGATACTCCCCATTTCAGTCTTCTTATGGCATTGATCCAGTTCTTCCTATTGAGTTTGATATTCCCACTGTGAGAGTTATGAAAAATGAAAAGGATGGATGAAAGTGATTCAGTAAAAGAAAGGTTGGTACATCTTCATTTGCAAGATGGAAATGAGGGCCATAGCGAAAGAATCAAGCTATAAGAATAAAATGAAGCATGAGGAATACTTTGATCAAAAGATCCATTAGTCTCCATTACATGTGAATGACTTGGTTCTAGTATATGATTCCAGATACAAAAAAAGAAGACAGATAAAATTTCTTCCAAAATGGATGGGGCCCTACAAAATAGTAGCTGTGCATGACCATGGTGCATACCAAGTGGAGGAATTATTTGGCACTCCCCATTACGAAATGGGTCAACCACGACAAGTTAAATATTTTCCAAGCACCAGAATAGTCTACTCCGAGGATGGAGTAGAAGCTAGGAAGGGGGGAAAATGTTGACATTAAAATTTTCCTCCGTAATTTCTATTTTATTAATGTATGTATTAGGAATAGGATGTTGTTAAGTATAATTAGTAGTAGACGTCCAATAGAAGATAACGGCGTTGTCAGTATGAGTGCCACCAATAAAGTAGAGTACGGTAATAGTCAAAAGTACAATAGGAATGTTGTAGTAAAACTTAAATATTTGTCGTAAGTGGTCCAGTAATGTTAAAATGTCAAAGTTATGGGTAAGTAGAGAAGTAGGGTCTACATGATTAGGAATTAGAAATATTATATTTGTAATAAGGACAAAGAGTGATGTCATAAATATTTTGTGTATTTTATATGTGGAAAATTCTAAAAAGGTGGAACCCATGTGAGATGATAAGGTTTATTTTATCTTAGAAGATAAGCCTACATGTAAAGGTAAGAGTTTAGGCATGGAATATGATTGGTCAGAGTATATTTCCTATCCTATCTTAGAGATAGGGTGGATAAGCCTGGAAGTTCCTATAAATAAAGAGGCCACCCCTCTCATTTAGCATAGAAGTGAAGTATTGAGAAATATTGTATGAGTAAGTGTGTAAAGGAAGCCATCATTTTGAAGGTGTGTTAAAGAAGCCATTAGGAGGTGTAATTGTGAAGTTTCTCCCATAATTATTGTTGGAAGGCAAGTGAAGTTAATAACACTTGAAGAACCTCATGGGTGAGATTGTAACAATTTCATGTTGATATTATAATTTACACTTATATTTCAAATTTGTCATCATTCCTTCTGTATCATAGTCTATGTTATTCTTGTGTTATGTTTGTTGTTGTGTTTCCAGATTACTATCCACCAAACTAAAATCTTGTGCATTAGTAAATAATCATAGCACGAGGAGTTCTCGGTGAACAATTATCATAGTGTTGGATTGGTGTTGACAGTTCCACCTTCGACCCAATATTAACCTTCTTTGTCTTTAAAGGCTCATGATAGGTGTGTGTTCTTTCATCAACACTATCCAACACTTCACGCATCCTAGAGAATGGTTAACTTCCAAAAAAATTTTGTCTCTTCATCATCTATGTGCTTGACAACCTACAACCATCCTTATCTTCACCACATTATCCCTCCAAGGATGGATCTTTTCTACAAGCCTCTGGTACTCAAATGTTTGAATGAGCCTTATCACCAATGGTGCTTCGAACTCAAATCTTGCCAATTTCTTTCCAATTCCCTGTTTGGCAATGTCTCTAATGAATGTACCATGCGCACGCACAACCTTGTAGGGTGGAATAAAACTTGTGAACCCATAATGAAGGTGACAATGCTTCTGTGCTTCCCATCTAGGCTGTCTCACATGCTTGGATATGGAAGGAAGCAGTCTCTTTACCATGGTAGTATTTTATAGCCGTGGGTGCATTGCTCCTATAAAACCTTAACAGAGAAGGAAATTCTCACTTCGCACCATTCCAAGAGATTATCTCGATGCGTTTCCCACCAGCGCACAACAATTCCCTAGTAGGACGTAACTTAACATCCCCCTTCATTCATTTTCCTCCTTCCACTGAGCTTCCATCTCCTACAAAAAGGGACCTCAGGGAAGGCTCCTCCTGAGTACTTAGGTAGCTCCTTTCCTCCCTAGGTGCCAGACTGTACGTGCCTTTTTCACCTTTGTTACTGATCCTCTCAAATGTTGTTTGATTAACTCATAGGTTCCATGCACCCAATTATCACATGCTATACTGGTGGTGTCACTTAGGGACTGAGCATCCTCAAACTAGATAACTCCATCTATGGGATGAATTATCTCTAGATCCCTGATTGAGTGCACATATATTCTATCCAGGACCTCTTCTCCCAAGGGTTCATTATAGGGTGTTGATTTCCCATCATCCAGGGGTATGATGACCCATTCCTCCTCATTTTCAAAGCTTATGTATCCCTTGTTGAACTAAAGATCCACATTGTTCTTATAGCACCATGGGCACCCAAGTAGTGCTGGGAAATTGTCTACCTTGGCGAGCGCCAAGACTTCGAAGTCCCTAGTAAACTTAGCCCCTTGAATGGTGATAGTTGCATCCTTTAAGACACTGATGGACATTGCCTTCATTTTGTTTTTCCATATACAACACATTCGAAGATGGTTGTAATGTAGGTCTTCCCATCTAATGTCATGCATCCAAGGTGAGAACATTGACCTTTGTGCCTATGTCAATGAGGATATTACTAAGGAGCCATCCATCCACAATTGCATTTAATGTGATCTCCCTATCATAGTCAAGGCTATGAGGGGGAAGGTTTACATGCAAGAACTTCCTCTCGTGTTCCTCTCTGGCGCACGGTACCTTCTATCTCAACCATGATCCTAGTAAGGGAATAATATTCTCTTTCCTTAGCATTCTACATACTTCCTTGACCTCATCTGAGGTCATCTTTTGGCACCTTGACCTTCCTTCTTTGCTCCTTCCTCCTAGAGTTCTCCTTTAGACAGTGGATTTCTCCTTCTAAACTCTAAATGACATCCATGGTTTCTTGATATACCTCCTTTTGATACACAGGGTCTCAGGTACTTCCCATGTACCACTTCTTCCCTTGAAACCAGGTTCTTCTTCCTTGACATTTCCTTTGCGACGTGCGACCTTTGCTCTTGTTGTTACCATAACAGGTTCTAAGCTTGTATCACATGTTACCCATGGCATCCATTGTGTGTCTATCTTCTTAATGCTTACAATTGTATTGCACCTTTTCTTTCTGGTGCTGCTAATTCATGTGCTCGAACAACTTAGGTTAGTCCTCATACTTATGCTTCTTCCCGCACCATGAGCACTGCAACAAGTTTGGGCACTCTCATTTGTAATTCTCTATACACCCACAAATAAAATAGGTTCCATGTGGGAACTCACTTATTCCTCCTCCGTGGTTACCATGACCATAGAATCCTCTACAAAATCCCCTTCTGCATGTGCCTCCATCAATTTTCTCCTCATAATGGTGATCATCACCTTTAGAACTAATGGTAATGTTTTTCTGGCGCACCCCATGATCAATGGCCTCATGGATCTGATCAATAAGACTACAATCCTTAGTATCATGGGTCGTAGAGGTGAAGATTTTACAGTAACAAGACACATTCTTCTAAATTGTGTAATGTAACAAGGGGCATCTACTTACATCATGGTCCCCATGACAAATTTCACATTCTACTGTCACGGTGCGTACTGTCCTCTGGGGGAAACTATCCTTGACATGCCCCTCTAATTCACAATTTGTACACCATATACCACTGCAAGTCTCATGGGCTGAGTTTCATAGACAACTTCTCTTGCTACTTAGCCATAGCAGTAATTTGAGCCTCCAAAAATGGGCTAACATGAGTATCAACACTTCCAACAGCTTTGGCGTGTAGAGTAGCTTCTAATGCCTCACGTGGTTCTGTGAAAGTTTTATGAGATAAAGCTCTTATAAAAGGTGTTATCAACCCCCCAAAAAACCATTGAGCATGAAATGAAGGGTGAATTTCATATGATAATTTTGAGAGGAGGGTCTTGAACCATGCATCATACTCCCACATACTCTCCGCCATTCCCTATTTAATCTCCTTCAGGGCACTGATGCTCTTTTGTTCAAACTCGGGGATGTAGAATTATGCTAAGGAAGGCATTATTCAAAGAATTATAATCCACCACTATTTGATGAGGGTCATATTTCCTATACTAGAAATGTGCGTGCCCTTGCAATGTCATTGCAAACTGACTAGCCTTCCACTCTGGGGTATTGATCCCCTTCATGTGCCATAGCAGCTCATACTTATGAACATGTTCTACATAGCATCTTCAATACCCCTATAATCTAGAAAATGTAAATACATCTCAAAGAAGACTTGAGGAGGTTGTTGGGCCGTTGTCATCTTGAGCCAGAGCCTTGGTTTCCTTTGGTGTTTCCTCCACCTCCAGATCCACTCCACCTGGTCCTGTGCCTCCTGACCCACCAGACCCACCAGTTCATGTTCCTCTTGACCTACCAGATCCACCAGGTCCTATTCCTCCTGACCCACCAGATCCACCAGGTCCACTAGGTCATGTATTTGTTGTGCCAAGGGTCCCCAAATTTCCACTGAACTACGTGCCGACGGTTTGTGATGATTCCCCACTATCACTAGTGTACCCCGTGCCACTCCCAAACGTGATACCCGAAGGCTTGTGTACTTTCTCCTTGTCTAAAAATTCCTCCAAATACTGGAATAGTATGCATAGCCATAGAAGTGGGAAATGAAAAATTGTATCTCCTAGGTGCACAGATCTATCACTTCCACTAATACCAACTGTGTCAACGATACTCGTTCCTTGATCAGGAAAACCAAGTGCCAGGATTTGGTCACTATGTGGGTTCACATACGTGCCTACAAATCTTCTCTCTCCATGTGATGAAATCTCATCAAAATCTAAAGGGGTTTCTCTTACGCACTTTCCAAGATGGGGGTAGCATAGAAAGCTTAGGTTCCATGTCCTCTGCGTGAACCTCAACTCCTTCACACAACGTCTGTCTCCATAGATCCATCACACTTGTAACCTCGCATTGTCTAGAAATATCCCTTTCACATGCTCTCACTATACTTGAGTCATCTCTCCTCCCTTTCCTTTCTCCATCCTATTATCTTCCATCTTCCTCCACCTTATCTTCCTCACACAGAGCTCAAAATGGTTTAGCAGGCCATCGGAAATGCCTCTAAAATCAAGTTAAAAATCAAGATCTTTATTACCATAGGGATAGCATGTAGAAATGATCCTCTGGGCTCCCACAAAAACTCAAACTCAACAACTTCTGGACAAGAATATGTAGAAATAGCTTACTCCAGAGTGTAGCTAGCTACTACTCCTTTCCACACTAATGGTCCATAACACGATTCCACGTCAGATCTACATCATGTAGCCTCTAGTACTCTTCTTGGGTCCACGCGTGTGATTTATAATACCAAATTGATCCAAACACATATGCTGAGAGCATCCATTCATACAGATCTACTGGGAAGCAACAGAAAAACTTTTCATACAAATCATGGTAGAGGTTCTCTTCTACCCATCTACATGCATCAAACTCAAGATCCAATGTTGAATCTCTAAGAAAATTCTATCCTCTCATGCTCTTGAACCATGATTCAATACTTTCCAAAGTTAAATTTCTGTCATCACTCATTACACAGATCATGATGTATGTCATTTCCCACTACAAATTTGAAAAGAGGTCCCCATACATCACAGCTAGGATGTAGTCATGTCCTTACATCCATACAAAGAAAAATTTATATCCCCATCCCCTTAATACATTTCTCCCTTATATAGGCACTGGGCTACTCACCCCGAGGCATCAGCGGGTGTTGAGTCTCGTAGTATTTCTGTAGAGCTTGACTGGGAAAACATCATCTATGATTCAAACTCTAAAGTAAGTAAGTGGGAATCGTCCCTTTCCAAACATCCTAGAGATCTTCTACGGGTGCTTGATCATTTATAGGCATCCCAAAGTGCTAGACTCATCCTTTTTCGGCCTTAAAGATCCGAATGCCAAGTGTCTGAATGTGGTCCTCCATGGGAGCATGCTCCATCAAATATGAGCTCTCTAAACATCCTTGTAATGATGGAACTTCTGAAGAATCCTCTATCACTAAGCATAATCCTTTTGTGGGCATCACGTATGTCAAGCTAGCACCTTATCCACTCCTCATTACATTCATTCAAGGCATGCTTTTCTTGTGTCCTTCCACGATTATGGCAGACCAAAGTCATGGCATAAGTAACTGAGATCCTTGTCATTCTAGCTGCACAACATGACCTTTCTAAAACCCCAAGCCCTAGATACCTTTCCTTGCGTGCCTATCTTTCACCTTGCCATGCCCATGGGCAAATTTCCTGTCACTTAGCCAATATTTTAGGGGCTCCAACATGTCACGTGAAAGAAGGCTCTATATCTGTTCATGTGTCAACAAGCCTTGTATTTATAGTGCTGATAGAACTACCATTTTTTCACGCATTAATAAGGCCTTCTGATCGTGCATCGGCAAGTGTCTTGATGTGACGTCGCGACAACAAAGCCTTGATGCTCGCGTGTCAACAAGCCTAAGCTCTCCATGTGTGACTACGCAATAGATTATCTTCATAAAACCCCTATTTTTCGCTTGGCAAATACCCTCCCACCAGTCGACCTATTGCCACGTTTACACCTTCTCTGGCTCCTGAAATTTCTCATTTACAGGAACCATGTTTTTCACGTGTACAATCAAACTCAAGGACAAGTACAATGGAAACTCCAAGTGCAGCCCAAGGCCAAGTCTCATTAGACGTGTAATACGGCCCATCAAAAACCCTCCATTCAACCTTGACAAGTGCGCCTTATCCTTACGGGACCCATGCGTCACTTTGGGCTATAGTCAATATTGTTAGTGCCCCCACATAGATCAGCGCGTGGATGAAGTTTGTCAATTCCATTTCAAGAACAACAGGTATAAACTATGAAGTTTGTATTTCGACATTAGACTGACAACAGGTATTAACTATTTACTATTTGCAGAGAATATTTTTGGAGGCCTACTTCCTCGAAAAAAGGCGGCATCGAGAGGAAGAGGCCAACTACATGTTACTAGGCGTCGGGAGATTCACAATCTGAAATGGAAGCTCACTCATCTCTGAACCACCAACCATACAAAAACTCCCCCCATTAAATGCACAGAAAAGTAGCAACCCTTACATGTGAAAACGATACAGAAGTACCTAGACTTGTACTTTCGGTTTCCATGTTGATTATACCGTATAAATTATTTTAAATTTTCATTTTATATTTTGAGTTTTCAATTTTAATTGTGCTAATCTCAAAGTCAACCGTCTGTCCCCAACTCACTGTAATTCTGTCGCATTTGCAATCTGTAATCTAGTCTCAACAACCACCTCAGCAATCCAAGCAATCTGACAATCTCAAAAAACACCAATTACTACTGCAACATGGCCACCTCAAGCACTGTGAAAATCTACCCCTCAACAATAAGGTACAAGTTTTGAATAGTACTTCATTTAATTTCATAGTTTTTGCATAGTTTAATAGTTTTTGCATATGATTTTTCTTGAACTTTTCAGCAGCATTGTAGTCCTTCACCTTCTGTAAAATAGCGGCACCACCCCCTCCTCAACTAATAATATTCAAAATGCCAACAAGAGGATCAGGAAAAAATAACATTGGTAAACACATGCCAATTCCTCCGGCCCCTAGTGGGACACTAAACATTGCCTCCTCATTTTGAATTCCAACCCAGTCTTACTCGGTGGCTATGCCCTTGCGCAACGGGCATATCAGTTTTAAATAAAATAAACTTATATGAACATTACTTGGGCATTGATAGCAATGACCTAACATGATTTTGTCAATGCATGTGAGATGATTCAAGGCCAAGCAGGTATACTTATATTTCAACATAATTTATTCAACTTTCATTAAATTTCACTTTAGATTTATTTTTTTGAATATTTATTTATTTTATCACAAATAGGATCAGGCCGCCCAAAGGCAGAAACAAGTAGTAGTCGATTAACCTGAAAGCCCCCATACACTCTCCAACGAGATCATCTTCTTCAGATACAAATAGTGAACAGTTGTTACCTTTTCCTTTAGATAACTTAATTGGTTATGATTGTCAATCCCATGTCGATGAGTTTATTCAACCTCATATCAGTCAGCTCATAGAATGGGATAGAAGGGCTAAAGTACTAATCAATGAGATAATAAGTCATTTTGAAAATTATTGGCAAAGGGATAGTTTATACTCTGCAGTCCAGAATCAACCTATGAAGATGAATTCCTTACTTACCCAAGTAATAAAGTGGGACTATCACGTATAACAACAATTATAAAGATGATATTTTAGATAAGCATTAAAAAATTTGGAAAATATTAGTGGTAAAGCATAGACATATTTTAACAAATGGTCTAAGGACAAGGATCTGGTAGCAGTTGCAAATGCTGAGAGAGATAGAGCGATCATAAGTATTATAACTTTCAAACAATATTTTTTGTTGATTTGAAGTTTTCTTATTTTAGTAATATGTTTAATTGATATCACTTTTTTGTGCAGTTGAAATATGAAAATTTGAAGAGTCAAGCAAAGGTTTTCCAAGTTCACTTGGAAACTGCAAAGAACAGTTTATCTGCAATGAAGAATTTGAAGGAAAATATTGTTTTGGTTAACAAACAAAAGAATACACTAAAGTGAATAATTAAAGAGCATGGCTTCGACCCTGAAATTTTATTCAAAACCAAGACAGCTGTTGATCCAAGTTTGCTATCCCATGGAGATGTGACAAAGCAAGAATAAAGAATTGTAAAGAATCTAGACAGTGTTGCGGAAAGATCTCATAAGTTCTAGGGATTATTCCTAGCCATTGGGGAAATGGGTATAGGAAGAGAAGAAATTGTGGAAAGGAGTACAAGAGTGGAAGCCATTTTCAGGAAAGGGGTGCAAAAAATTGAACAGTTGAAAAATTTCATTATTGAGGGTGGAAACTTGAAAAATAGAATCTATATTTGAAAATTTGAAACATTGAATGTGATGTTCATGGCATTCGAAATTTATTATCTAGATTTGAAATTTGAAACTTGAATGTGATGGTGTTGAAAATTTGAAATACTTTATAATCTGGAATTTTATATCTTCTTATATTATGTATAGAATTTCTAGAACATACATTTGAATGCGATATGATAATGTAATTTTATAACTTCCTATATATTATGTATAGAATTTCTAGATTGTATACATGGTGTTTATTTTTCTTATCTAATTGTAATAATGATTGTGTTAGATGTGTATGATGACATTAGAATAAAATCATAGTCTCATACATATGGATTATTATGAATTGTATGTGGACATAGATTTAGCTTTAAGCACGATCATGGAATCTAGATGATGATAATGGATAATTGTTTTAAGAAAATTTGGAATGTAGTACGACAGAGACATTTAAACGTTCTCAAAATATTATTCTCTATACTTGTAATGATATGATGAGATTAGAATGGATATAGATGATGATGAAAGACAATAACGGATAATTGTTTTTAAAAAAAGGAATGTTTTAGGACAGAGATGTTTCTACACATTTAAAATAGATAAATAAATGTTTTAATTATAATTGGAGTGTCAGCAGATTATGATAATGATATGATGACATTAGATGTGGATGATGACATTAAAATATATATGGCTGATGATGAATTTTATATGGACATAGATTTATCTTCAAGAACGATCGTGGATGATGAATTGTGTAATGGATCATGGATTATGAATGGTATAATATGGAAAAATCTTCCTCTCTTTGTAAAATTTGATTGTGTGATTTTATCCCACAAAGTTTAAAAAATATATCAAAGTATTTTGCAAATATTAAAAATAAATTAAACATAATTGTAAAAAATCAAGAAATGTCATATGATAGGGTTTAAGTTACCTCTTATGTTTTATATGGATGTGAAATCATCCTTCGTAGTGTGCTAGATCTTTGATTTAAGAAAACTCAACATGACAAATGGATTAGTAGATAGATGGGTGAGTTTCCTGACATTGTCAGTCCCGAGAAGTGCGAGCTTCCTCGGATGGATGTCAACCCACGTTTTCAAAAAAAAAGATGAAATAATTGTATTTAAATAAATGTAAATATATATACCTGTAACATCTTTAATGATAACAAGAGCTGAAACAAAATTTAAGGTGACAAACAATAAAAGTAAGGTGAAGGAGATACCTATTTAAAGTTGAAACAATCCATTATCAATAGCTTCTTCAAACTCGGTAGATTTTCTCTTCTATAGAGTGTGACGATGTGCCAATTCCACTCTCATCATTGGGAACAGTTGTACTTGTAGCTGTATTATTCACACCTCTTCTTTCGCAAAGGGAATTCCAATGCGCAATTTCTTTATCGAAAGGAAAGGTTTCCATGGAGTAGCGAGATACATAACACCTCATGCAACTTTCCAATTTTTATCCAACCTATTTCTTAGTTTTGATTTTATAAATGATAAAGCACTGAAAACCCTTTCGTCCTCCACAGACCCCAAAATCATTGTTTGGCATAACTCATATAATCTGAAATATTCACTTGATGTCTTCTTGTAAGATAGAACTTTGATAGATTCCTCGCCAAAACCTTGTAATAGCACCACTTTCATAGGGTTCGTCTAAATTTTTATATTGGTTCCTCATTGTTGTTGCAAAATTTGTTGATTGAAACTTTAATAAATCAATATTCAGTATACCTTTGATTTCCATACCCTTGAACTCTGAAGTCTTTGTGAAATATTCCATTATTGTACCCATGGATTTATGGAAATGCTTTCTTACAAAGTTCTGCACGACCACCTTCAGTATTCCAAAAATTAGGATTCATCACACCCATTGCTTCAAGAATTTTATATTTGGAGAAACGTTCTCTAATTTTTGATGATAAGGATTCTGAATTTTTTTAAGCTTTATTCTTGTTTCAACTATAACAGACTCAAAGAGATTACGTGTCACGGGAACATCTTCTCATTCCGATCCTGTAATATCTTGACGTTTTTACAAAATGTGCAGTGGTATGTCCCTCCCATTAACAATGATGCAAAGGTGATCATGGATATTAAATCTCAAATAGTTACTAGGATTTTTAAGATCTAATAAAGCTTTCCAATTCTCGAAAACAGGTGTATCAAAACTATCTTGGGAATAGTACAAGATATCAAGACTTTGACATACCATTTTTCTCATCCATATAAAATCCACAATATAGATTAATCTCCCCTGTGCATGCTTCATCAGTGTATTGATCTCCTACAACATTGGAAGAATACCAACCAATGTAAGCAATGTCTCCAAATCAGTTAAACGGAACAAAAAGTCCCTCGCCCTATCAACTTCATGACGATATTTGTGCATGAAACCAACCAACAAAGGATACTCCTCACGAACTCTACATGCAGGTTCATACAAAGAGATCCATCTCATCTCAACATCTTTCATAAGTTTTTTGCCATCTGTAATTCCAATTGTGAATTTCTGGAACTCAAGAAATCACTTTGGGCTGCTTGCCATATAGGCATGAATTTCTCTTATAAGGTCTTCTAATTTAGTAACATTTTCGTAGTTGCTTACCATTTTATACACTAAATTCATTTTGTGAGCCATAAAATGAATTGGTAGCATATATGGGGCCACTGTTGTTTGTAATCTAACACACAGCCGTGTTCGGTGACCCTGTATGACAGATGCACCATCTACTCTGACGCATACCAACTTCGTAGAAATTTCATAATCAGTCATTCCAAGAATATCTTTCAAATGAGAAACAACTATTTTATGTAGGTTTTCGGCATTACAGTTTTCAACCATTTTCATAACACCCAGCAGATGAGGTGTCCTTATATGATTTTCTAAAGTATAGACGTGGATACATACCCATGCAATGTTGTCGACTGTTGTCACTTCATCAATTGAAAGAGAGATAAAATTTGATTTTTTTACATTCTCTTTCAAATCTTCCTTCTCTATCATCGAAAGGCATTTTTCCATTTCCCATCCACTACTTTCAGACCAATGAGACTGAGGTACGTTCGACATTCCATTATATTGATATAAAACTTTGAAATCAAGGAAATATGAAATCAGTCTTCCTTTCTTTAGTATGTGAAATAAAGTAGAGAATTGTATGAGTTTTGCATGTAGATTTGTTTGATTCATCTTACCAATTTGCGATGTGATCGTTCCTCCCTTTTCCATGAGATGTTTGTGTTTTTTCTGCTTTGCTTCATAATCTGTTGTGTATTTAACATGCATGCATTCTTTTTCAGTTTTCCACCTGTGTGTTTTGATTTTCTGGCCATCCGCCCCCGTTATAGTCAAATATTGTTTTCCACAATGTTTTTCTATAGTTTCCATCTTCATTTGCATTTTTTGTTGCTTTCCCAATTTCCACGTACATATTATACATGTACATTCAGATGGGATCTCTTCTGAATTAGATGATTGTATAGGTTCGATAAACAAAAATTTGGCAGCCCAATCAAACTTGTATGTCCTCCCAATGGTCCATATATTCTTGTTCATTTTCAATGTTTTACTTTTTTGAGTAGAATTTTGAGCAATATCACAATCACCTGGTTTCCTCTTTCGTGAACCAGAATTTGAATTTGATTTCTGTGTTCCATTTTGTTGAGTATTTGTATGTGTGATATCTTGATGCACTCCTGGTTGCACCCCAACAGGAAGAATATCTTCATGATCTGGCATCTCAACAGTTATATCTTCAAGATCTGGCATATTATCATAGGTGTCATTTGTTTGATACTGTGCAGAATGCATGTCCACCTCAATATTACCTTCCACATAGTCAGTATTCTGATTCTTTCTGGTGGCAGCTATATGGTTGTTGGTAGTTATAATATCTGTATCAGTAGAGTTTCGAAAATACTTGAACAGGGACTTCTGAGATTTCTTAGTTACTTTTTGGGTCTTCACATTCTGAGGACTAACACCTTCCATTATTCTGAACAGAGTCCTACGTCAGAAAAGAACCAAGTTACGCGTCAGAGACAAAATTCATGTCACATGTCTGTAAAACTAACTCCTTATCACATGTCTGCAATAACTCCTTGTCGTGCAAACAACTAACCCCCTTGTCGCGCGTATGCAATACCTCCTTGTTGCACATCAACTATATCCCTGTCGCGTGTCAACAACTAACCCCCTACCTCTTTGTCACGTTAACTATATCCCTGTGTGTCAACAACTAACCCCTTTGTCAATACCTCCTTGTCGCATCAACAATATCTCTGTCGTGTGTCATAGCTCCTTGTCACGCAATACAACTCAACTATATCCATGTCGCGCATCAACAACTAATCCCCTTGTCACACATCTGTAATACCTCCTTGTCGTGCGTCAACTATATCCCTGTCGCGGGTTTAAAACAACCCCCTTGTCACGCATCTGCAATACCTCCTTGTCATGCTATATCCCTGTCAACTAACCCCTTTGTCGTGCATCAACAAATTCAATGGTCACACGTCAGACAAATATCATATGTCACCCAACTCTAAACTACTAACAGGCTAACAACAATCTCTAGTGCTTAGAGTATGCGAGTTCATGGTATTGGTAAGGTACTGGTGGTAGTACCATAGTATACTACCCTGGTGAATCACCTAGGTTTTTATAGGAGATGTTTTCAAATGTAGGAGAAGCCAACCCCAAAAAATATATATACTATAAATTTTAGGTGAACAGGACACCGACCCGCTCCGAAAAAATCACCTTTTCAAATTTTCCTAAAATAAAGTTTTTTCCATATTACGAATATTCACCACTAAAATTATCCCTAGTTTTTAGTTTTACTAACCCAACTCTGAGAGAAGAGAAAGGTCCCACTCTTACCCAAAGAGGAGGATGGATTATTATTTATTTATAATAGAATTATTATTGTTTTACTTAGTTTGTTTAAATCAACATTGTGTATTTTATTTGGTTTTGTTTGTGAAGCTTCACATTCATTTGTTTACTATCATTTATTTGTTTTGAGTTATTTATTTCAGTTTGTTGGATCATATTTTCTTTCATTTATTTATTTTAATTTATTAGATTACATTTTCTTTCCGTTATTTATTTCAATTTTTCATATTAGATTTACTTTCAATTATTGAATTTCCTTTCAAGAATTTTAATTCTAGACAAAATAACTATAAAATCATTATTTCCTTTATCCCCTTTTGCAGATAACATTGTACACTGCCTGGTTTTGAAATTATTTAAGATTAAATTATGAGGATTGGAACGAACCTCAGTCATTTTTTGGCGTTGTTTCCGGGGACAGGTGTCAATAGGGCCAAGTTTATAAGTTAATATTAGTAAGAATAATCTTGTAAGTTTCCGTTTAAAAAATCAATTTCTTTACTTATTCAAAATATATACAAGCTTTTTTTGTTGTGACATCAAATTACTTTTCGTGCCATTAGAGTAAGTGGAAAAGGAAATTCTTATGAAATCTTAACTTAGGGGAGATATTGGTTTACCGGTCCTTTTAAAAAATAGTTTTAATTTTTTCCATTTTTTAATTAAATGTTTGGGCTTAGTGAGAGAAATTCTAGAATATTTTGTTCCTTCATACGATATAAAAATTATTTATAGTGACAACAGGTAACTTTCGAGCTATTTGAGTGAATGGAACATGAATCTCTTACAAATCATTAGTTTAGATTAGAAGTTTATTAAAATTTGTAGGATTAGATATTTAGAAAAGATTTAAGAAAAAAAAAACCCCCAAAACAAACTTTGTGCAAGATAAACAATAAACATTACAAAGGAGCATCTACTTGTGTATGGAAATATAGGGTTGAAAAATCATAAAGATCTAGCTAATATATACCAAGATATGACAACCTTCAGATATATGATTGAAGAGATATAAATAGGAAGAAATATGCCTACAATGTTTCCGTATACAGAGATGAAAAATAAGACATGATGTTGAATGATTTTTCTAAAATAAAAAGAATTGCATGCATTGATTTTACTATAGTAATTCATGCAGTTTTGTGTCAACATGCAACTACCACTTTTATTTTGACTATGTGAGACAAATAATATCTAACAATTTCCACATTTGTTGATGGAATGTGGTAGTTGGAAACAACTACTTCAAGGCCTAGTAACAATGGAAGATAACATGTTTATCTATTGGAAACTGAGCAACTAGCAGAGCTACCAAAGAAAAATATTTTCTAGAAGAAAACGTTTTTACATAATGAAAATATCTCAACCACGGGTTATAACCATCATGCAAGAAGTTAATGATGTGGATACAAACAACTATATGACTGATCAAGGAATGCACAGGAAAAAGGAAAGAGTTGAAAACTACAAAATGGAGGATCTTTTCCAAAAAATATAATTAGAAAAAGGAAAGAGTTGGAAACCAACAAATGACGGATCTTTTCCAAAAAAAAGGAAATTAGAAAAGTAAATGGCTACTTTTCCTAGCTAAAATAAAATATCTTTGATATAATTTTTTATTTCTTTCATATTTGCAGGGTGGGAGTCCTTTGAAGCTGGAAATATTGGTGTTTCAAGTAAAATATATGACTTTATTTATTGTTCTCTCCAGCATTTATAGGAATCAAGGTTATGCAACAACAAAAAATTAAGGATGACTTCAAAATATGGTCTAGTTATATTCTATCATTTTATTCTTAAATAAAGTTGTTAGATGTTTTGATTACATATAGGTCCACTTCCAATAATCTATCTAAAAGATAAATATTTTTTATTCAATAAGACTTATAGCAGAAGATGAGAGAAATTAAATGTTGAAAAAAAAAAGAATTTAATAACTTATTTTGCAAAAAAACAGCCATGCAAGAGCCAAGTGTGGGGGAGAAGAAGATACAAACTTAAAAAAATATTTGTAAACTACAAAAGAAAAAGGTTGAAATATACAAAACATATCTTGATTTTGTCAAGAAGAAAAAAAATGACCAGTCTTGTACAAAAAGAGAAAAATGAAAAGAGGACTCAAAATAAAAATATGCATTCAAATCAACAATATGCATGAGGACATGTATGAAGTTAAGAGTGGGGAGTGATTAGATTAAACGAAGTCTCATCTATTGTATAAAATAACATTATTCCTTTTCTTATAAAATGGATTTAGATGTAGTCTTAAGAACTAGATAGCTTATTTAAGATAAAATGTAGAATATATTTGATCTATTTTTAAAATTTTCATTGCAATTCAATTTTTTTCATTTCCTAAATCTCTTATAAATTAGAGTTTTATATTGTGTATGAGAAGGTCATTTAAAAATATTTGAAATCTAAATAAATTTAGAACACTTTGGACTATTCTCTAGAATGTATTGCAACAAGCACAAGACTCATATGGTCAAATGCATGACTCATATAGAAAAAGTGCAAGACTCACATGGGCAAGTGCAGGACTCACATAGTGAAGAGAACATGACTCAAAAACCCAAGAGTGCAAGACTCACAAAGTCAAGAGCACAATACTTACACATTTTAGAGCGCAAGACTCGCACATTGCAGAGTGTGGGACTTGAAGTTCATAGAGCGTAGGACTCGTAGAAAACAATCTCTAAAAGAAGTTACATATCTAAAAAAGATAAATTGGGAGAGTAATTTTTCCTATTATTGTTAGGAAGAAAAACCTATCTCCATTTTTACACATCAATAATGGTTGCGAATAAATTAACATTTGAAGGATGAGGTTTTCAAGTGCAAGACTCACACAAGAAGCACCGGATTCACTCTCACTAAAATTGAATATCTCCAAATGATAAACTGAAATATTTTTTGTTCCTCTTATTGCTAGGAGGAAAAACATCTCTCTGTTTTTAGAAATAAATAATGGTTATGATGATATCAACATTTGATGGAGGATTTTTTGAAGTGGAGACTCACAAAAATAGCACTGGATTCACTCTAGCTAAATAATAAGATGTCTAAATGAGAAACTAAAAGAGTTTTTTGTTCCTCTTATTTTTATGAGGAAAAACCTCTCATCATTTTTACACAACATCAATAGTTAAGGAGATATATTAATTTTAAGTTTCAACAGAATATGGTTGAAGGAAAATAAATAAGACAAAAAACATAGGTTCAGTAAAACTGTGATAGCTCCCTCATTGCTAAATGAAAATAATAATTTCAAAATGTTTTGGAAATATTACAATAAGGAGCACAAAATAAAGAATTTTTTTGAAAATTTTCTTCAAATTGAATTCACAGCAATGATTTGAAAATTAAGAATGAAAATATGGAAAGAAAAATGTCATATTGAAAGTTTCAATCATGCAAGAGTAGACTTGGAAAATGTAAAGAAATACTTAAGTGCATGTGGAAGAGGTAGTTCAATCTAGAGATTTAATATTTGATTAAATATCTTCCAAATTTGTCTCTTTGGCAAGTGGAATAAGTAGTTAAGTGCATGTGGAAGAGGTAGTTCAATCTAGAGTTCTTGTGTTTGATTAAATATCTTCCACATTTGTCTCCTTGTCAAGTGGAAGAAGTAGTTAAATGAAAGTGAAAGAAGTAGTTGAATCTATATTTTTAGTATTTGAATAAATTTTTTCCACATTGGAAAGTGAAAGATGTAGTCAATTCTTGCACAAGATTGTAGGTAGGTAGTCCTAATCTTTGGAGTATTGACCAAGTAATGAGTTATAAATATATCTCCAAAGAACTCAATGCAATAGTGGTAGAAGATGGATGATTTTTGTCACATCATTTATTATTGATAAAACTCACATTTCAATTATCTTGGCAATACGCTGGTTTTAGTTTTTTAAACCAAATTTGAGGGAAGAGTGACGGCCTACTATTACCTGTTGGTACGAAAATTTGTCGCCCGGACAGATCTATGGATATACGAGCCAACAGTGTGCAGGGCTTAGCCCCTCTTTGAGTCAGCAAAGCGAAACTGGTTTATTGCTATTCTACTAGCATGAATCTATGCAAGTCTCACAGATTCTGCCTTCGGGGGTTTGGGATCTCATCCCAGTAGAGTGTTTCAGGCTGTGAAAAGAAAGGAATGAAAGAGGGAAAAGAGAAAGAACAGATCCGAAGGAAGAAAAGAAATGAATTCCAAAGCAGAAAGGTCAGAAGATTTATGTTTTTGGGTTGGTAGTAAACAGAGCCAAACCTACTTGCATAAATAAAAAAAGCAATACTGATGAGCAAATGACAGAAAAGTAGATATGAATCCAACAAATTAAACACATACAGATCTAACGTAAGGAAGATCTAATGCATAACACAGCTATTGAGCACAAAGTCTTAATATTTGTATTACTGTTTTCTTCTGTTACAAGAAAGCTCAAAGTCTTTCTCTCCTCACTTCTATTTTCATCTAAAAAATGTTCACCCCGAATACAACAAGTATTCCAGTATTTATAGAAGAGAGGAGAAGGAAAGAAGGAAAAAAAGGAGCCAACCACCTATTTACAAAGATGTTTACAAAATATCTAAAAGTCATGTTGACTTTTGACAACTTGATGGATGACATCATCCCATGATGCAACATGGATGATGTCATCATTTGTGCCAACACACTTTAGACATTTCAATAAGAAAGTCAGAGAATAGAGAGAAGAAGAAGAAGAAGAAGAAGAAGAAGCTACTCGTCATCGTCATCCTGCGGCCGAAAGGGGGTTGCCTACTTCTGATGCTGCTCAGGAGATGATATGTGGAACTGAGCGCGGTATTCCAAAAACTTGTTAATCATGGGCCCAAATTGATCCTGTGATGGATCCTTGTGTCGTTCGCTGATTGCTTCGCAAGTCTCCCGCTCGCTTATGAGCTTTTCTGGGAGTTTAGAATAATCTTTCTCCGCCTCGATGAGGAACACGATGAAGTCCCTACAGGCCAGCAAGTTGTTGATAGATTTAGTGTCAAATGTGACCTCTGGCCCCGTTCCTTGAGAAGCGATCTCCTTGAAGATCCGGATAGTTTCATCAGCTGATCTCATGGTAAAGGAAGGAGTGAGCAGCCCTGGAGACATGTTAAGAACAATTAGTTCCATTTGATGCATCGCATCCAGGGCCTCTTCCTTCACCTTTTCTATCTTTTCCAGAACAAATTCCAGCTGATCTATCCGATAGTCCAGAGTGGACATGGTTTTGTTGAGGGCCCTTGGATGGCCGAAAACTATGAACTTGACCAGATCTTCGACTGAACAGTCGAACATTTGTTGAAAGGTCTCATGTTGGAGTCTAGCATGTTCTAGCTCTTCTGATATGGGACCCGCTAATGCTTGGAGTTCCTTGTTCACCTTTCTGATGTTTAGATATGAATTGACATATTCGGCAATCACTCTTTCACTGTCCTTGAGGATCTGGCTCCTCCAAGCAGAAATGGCCATACCCTGCTCGCCGATCTTTGAATATTCATTGATTTTCTCCTGGCTGAGAAGCTCAGAAGTCTCGGCGGCAGTCGTGGGAGGTGCACTACCCATCTTCTGTAAGGCTTGAAGCAGATATTTGTTCTACTCCTTCAGTAGCCTTTTCTCTTCTTTTATTTCTTGAAGCTTTTTGCAGAGGGCATCGACTGCGGAAAGAGCTTCCCCCTAGAGACTTTCAGAAGACGTCCCCATTGTGACTTGAGTCACAGTAAAATCTGTCGGAGACAGATCCTTTTTCTCCTTGAGGGGATCAGGGTATGCTATTTCCATAACTCTCTCACCTGCAGCACTTTGAGAGAAGCGTGTTACAGGCTTTTGCTTCTTCGCCCCTTTGGCTGGAATCACTGAAAAGTCCATCGGAGCGATGGGAACTTTCCTCTTTTGTTGGCTCAGCTGCTGAGAGATCCAAGCTGGTCCTATGGAAGAAGGACTAGAAATGGAGGAGGGGGCAGCTGCAGTAGAAGAGGGGAAAAACGTGGAGACACGCGGAGGAGGCATTGAGAGAATAGCCGAAGAAGTGTCCACGGGAGGAAGGGAAACTGCAGCTGCGGAAGACATAGGAAGGGAAGGGAGCTCGGAGATGAGGGAAGAAATGGAAGAAGATAAATCAGTGAGGGAGGAGAAGATAGACGAAGAGGTGGGGGAAAGAGTAGAAGAAGGGACAGAGGACGCGACCAAAGGGGTGGTCGCGTGAGTCACTTGAGGAGGGGAAGGAAGAGAAGAAGAAGTGATAGAAGGGACTTCTGTGGTTGTAACAATGCTGACATCTTGAGTGGATGGGCGTATGGGACTATCCCCTGCTGCTTCTTTCTCTGGCGAATCCAGAGTTATTACCTGTTCAGGCGCTGTGGAAAGAGGACTTTCAGGGGCTTCTTCCTGAATGGTGCTAGATTCACCTTCTATACCTTTGCCTTTTAGCTGCTTCTTGGACCTTGGAGGTGCATTTCCCAATGGGGAGGTTGTGAAATCTACCCCGAGGTAGATCAGCCCGTTCATGCGGCACCAGTGCTCTATTCTGCGCATAGTCTCCTTGACCCTCTCCTCAATTGTTTGAGGAGCCTTGCTTCTGTCAATGGCCAGGAAGGGCCAATCATCCCCTTCCGTGTCATTATACACCTTGTCCACTTCATCTTCCATAGTTTGGAAGCCTTTGGGGACAATGGCCACTCCGTATTGGATAATTTCTGCCAATGCTAAGCGAGAATGATCCTTTCTTCTGAGTTCCACCTCGTGGATGACGTCAATGTAAATATCCTCAATTTGAGGGACATGGATCGGATCAAGCTTAGCCCTTGGCAGGCAGCCCCTTGGGTCAAAGGTAGGCCTGGCTGGGAAGTCATGTTTTAAATTGAGCAACTCCAGCTCTGCGAACATTTCCTTCACCTTGTGATGGGTGGAGCATGTGTATCGGCCCACTGTGAGGGGGAAAGGAGTTCCTCCCTTCTTTCTTTTGAGGCATTTCTCATGGTATGTGACCAGCTGCCTTGATAACTCTAGTAGAATCAGCTTAGGTCCAGCATACCTCGGTAGCCTGGTTGGCTCGCCCAAGAAGTTGACCGCCCTCAGATAGGTAAATGTGGGAAACTGGGTGAACAGGGCCCCCCACTTCTCCATGGTTGACACAATGTTTTTGGTCGTGCGACCATGAGTTAGATTTGGCCTTAACAGGTAAATGATGTGATAGAAGAAAGCATCATTAATTTTGGCAAATTGAGGGATGCTATTCTCCAGCCTCAGTTCTGGATAATATTCATATATTTTGACCTGAGGCCAAATTCCACTTCAGTTTAGCCCTGGATAATCCCTCTCCGACACTGCAGCGTAGACTACGTAGGAGTTCATATGGAACACTCCCGTTGTGGCGAATTGGTGTAGCTGCTCAGAGATAGTGCTGCTTATTATTTCTCCCCAGCAAAAGTGCTGCTCAGGCACATTCTTATTCATTGTTTCCAAGTATCTCAGCATCCATTTATGGAAGTAGTGGGCGTCAGAAAGTCCGAAGACCCTGCTCAGGAAAGTAATAGTATCGCTGAGCTCTTCTGAGAAGTCACTGCGGTGGATGATTTGGGGCCACCGGGTTACCACCTTCTTGTTTTTCAAGTAGACTTCGTTCATTAGTTGCATGCATTGGTCTTCATTGTCTTCCCAGACCTTGATGCACTCTTCTTGGCTGACGGCCACAAAGTGCCGATGGTGAGGGATGCCGAGTATTATCTCAAAATGACGGGCAGTGAGGTTTATGACTACCTCGCCCTTGCTGTTTTCGACACATCTTGTGTCCTTGTTGTAAGATTGTGCAATCACCATCATGAATTCATTGTTGACGGCACTGACGGGGATTCCTCCGGCGAAGTGCAGGGCACTGCCTATTAATTTGTCCATCCACGAACTTCTTGTAACCTTCTGAGTTCTAACCCAGAATTCTTCCATGTCAATGTGACCCAACTCTGAGTCTCTGACATCCATACTGCATTCAGCCTGTGATTCGGGCATCCTGACCCTTTGATATTTGTACTTCATCTCTTCCTTTGTAAGCTTAGCCTTTCCTCTTGGTTTGGTGGGTCTCTTGCTGGATGTAGACATATGTTCTTTTGAACTCAGTTGCTGATCTGCATGAAGAAGAAGCGAGACCCAATCCAAAAAGGTTGAATTAGCCATTTGATCTTCCATTGGAATGTCAGCAGAAGAAAGAGTTAGAGATTTTAAGGCTCAGGGCGCAGGGCGCATGAAAATTGCAACTTGCAGGCCAAATAGATAAGGTGCATGGCGCATGGATGTCGCAGATTGCATTTTATAAAGGGCGCATGGAAATTTCATGTTGCATTGGGATTTGGTGCGCCCTTCGGCACATGGATGGATCGTGTAACATTGACTTTTCGTGCACCAAAGGGATATGGCGCGGCGCACAAAGGGTTTACACAACATAATGTTATTGCAATCGGGGATGCGCCTGCGCCTTTATAGCTTCATACTTGAGCAGATAAAGCTTGTGTTGCGTGGAAGCTGGGTGCACCAAAGGCGCATGGAAACGTGATGCAGCACAAAAGGATGGCACACAGAAGGGGCGCGAGATTTGACACTTGTAGCATGTGAAAGAGGCGCGCCAAAGGGCGCGGAGGTTAATGATGTAACAAACAGGCTGGGTGCGCCTCTGACGCAGGGATGTTGTAGATTACAAGGGGGTCAGATGCGCCAAAGGGGCGCAAATGTTCATGATGTTGCAGGGGTGACAGATGCGCCAAGGAGGAAAACAGAGAACTAAACTCTCAAAGGGGGTTTTTACATGATGTAGGTTCCTTCTACTCCTTCGTTCTTATTTGAAAGGCTCAGTGGGGTAGATAAAATGATCTAGACCAAGAGGGCCACAACCACTGTTTCAAGAAAACGTCCTTCTCCAGCAGATCTGGAAAGAGGAAGGATAGCATGGGGGGGCAGACAGCAAACGGAGGAGGCTAGGCCAACACATTTGTATTTCAAAACCAACTTAGCAAGCTAAAACCAGACCAAGAACACACCAAGAACTGAAAACACAAAACACACGAGAGAGAAAGACACCTCAAACCTGGATAAATAGCAAAAGCTCGGGAATGGGTCCACAAGGCGATGAAAACGACGAGGCAGAGGCTGACAGGCTCAGAAAAATCACGTGATCAGTGAAAAGTGAAAATGACATTTGGGCGCGCAAACCATATATATATATGCAAGCTGGTCATAAATGCGCCACCCACTTTTGAAAAGTGCATGAAAACTACTGTCGACAGGAGAAAGCGTGCGCCCTTTGGCGCACGAAAGTATTTGACAACAGGAGACAAAGCGCGCCTTTGGTGCACCAAAAGTATTGTCGACATGAAGTTATGTGCGCCCTTTGGCGCACCAAAACGTTTTGTTGCACTAAGATTATGTGCGCCCTTCGGCGCACCAAAGAGTGGCGCAACAAAAGTTGTACCAACACAAGCGCATGCGCCTTGGTGCACACAGGGAAGGTTCAACATTCTTTGGTACATGAAAAGTTGTGTTGACATTGAAAACCATGCGCCAAAGGCTTTTAAGGGGGCGCATCAAAAGTTAGTGTTGCAAAGCAATTTCATGCGCCCAGCCAAAAAAGGCTCAAAAAGACTAAGTTCGAAAACTAGATTTCCCGGGAAGGGATTTTACAACATTTCGAACACAAGGGATCCCTAACGAGGGATCAGAACAAAATTTTCGTATGGTTATCGGTAAAATTTCCCTTGTCAATTTTACGGGATAACAGCTGGCTCTTTCTGGGGACTATCCCTGAGTGAACTCGGGGGTAGAGAATCCCAGTTCTCATGTGCCTATCCATTGGGTAACAGAGTCAAAAACAAGGGCGCCCAGAGGGGGAACGAAAGAAAACACACAACAAACCAAAAGAAAACACACGACGGAAACAAACACACAACAAAAAGCAAACTGTACAAAGAAGAGAGCAAGCTCTACTTCCTGAAGATCTTCAGATGCTGCCCGCTATAAGGAAGCGGGAGTTCAGTTCCATCCAGATACGAGAGATAGAAACTATTCTCTCCGTTGAGCTGCTTAATCTTGAAGGGCCCTCTCCACAGGGAATCAAACTTTCCATGCATGCCCTTTGGTTCTCTTCGCTTGTCCCATAAAAGGACGAGATCTCCCACTTGAAAATCCCTTTGCTTGGCCTTCTTATCAAAAAGCCTCTTAACTTGATTCTGATGTTCAATGATCCTATCGACCACCTTCACTCTCTTTTCTTCAAGTTCTGCCAGATACATGATTCTCTTTTCAAGAGAACTTTGGAAAGTTTCATCTTCAATGGCTCGTGCCAAGCGCAGAGCAGGAAGTTTTGCAGAAATGGGAAGCTCGGCATCAATGCCATATAACACTTGAAAAGGTGACATGCCGAGAGATCTCTTGGGAGTAATACGATCGGCCCACAAAGCGTCGTACAAAGACTTGTGCCACATTCACTGATTCTCCTCTACTAATTTCCGTATGATGGTCACCAAGTTCTTGTTACTGGATTCCGCCTGACCATTTCCCTGAGGATAATAATCTGAGGCGTGAGCCAAAGTTATACCATATTCATAGCAAAAACTAATAACCTCTCGTGAGGAGAAGTTAGAAGCATTATCAGCAACGATTTTGTTTGGAACGCCGAACCTGACAATGATATTTTCTTTAATGAAATTGCAAACCACCTCAGAAGTGGCATGCTTGACAGGTATGGCTTCCACCCACTTGGTAAAGTAATCCGTTGCTGTAAGGACATAGCTATGTCTGGCACTCGATTGAGGATTGAGTGTGCCAATAAAATCAATTCCCCATTGCCTGAATGGTTCATTGATAATGACCGGCCTTAGGGGAAGGGCAGCCAGCTTGGGCTTGCCGACGAATTGCTGACAGGGTTCACACTTTGCCACCCAGGTGGCTGTATCTTGAAAGAGCGTCGGCCAATAGTACCTGGCTCGAATGATCTTGTGTGCAGTTACGGAGGAAGAGAAATGCCCTCCACAATCTGAATTGTGAAAACTTTCCGGTAGTTTTACTTGTTGGGGCTTGTCGACACATCGCAGGAAGATGCCATCTATCCCGCGCTTATATAAGTCGTCATCCCAGATGACATATTTAGCCGCTCTGAGCTTTATGGTGCGCTTCTCCTTTGCAGTCAGGTGCATCGGGCATTCGCTGTAGGTAAGGAAGAAAGCTATGTCGGAGTACCACTCATCACTAGTTGCAACAAATAGAACTAGAGGTAGAGAATCAGGCTCTTCCTGCCGGTCCCGTGTTTCATCGGTGTAGTCACTCCTTTCACCAGGGTTTTCTGAATCTTTGTTTTCAGCCATTAGCTGACACAGGCCCTTGCCCCTTACCAGCTTGGTTGGTTTAATATCCAAGTCATACTCCTGGACCTTTGCGATCCAATTTCCTCACAAGCTTCCTAACTCCTGCTGAGTTAGAATTGATTTCACCGCCGTGTCAGGGACCAGCACCACCGTATGCGAGTTTAGAATGTAATACCTGAAATTCTTCACTACTTTGACAATGGCAAAGGCATGCTTTTCCAGCTGAGTCATCTTCAGTTCGTGAGGCTTGAGAGGAGAACTCATGAATGCGATTGGAGATTCAACATCCTCCGAGTTCTTTTGCATTAAGATTGCGGACACAGTATGCTCAGATGCGTAACTATACATGATGAAGTCCTTGGAGAAATCTGGACATACCAGGACTGGCGCATGAGCAACGGAAGCTTTTATTTCTTCAAATGACCTTTTCCCCTCTTCACTCCATCTGAAAGTTGGTGACCCCTTCATCATGTTCAATATGTGACGGGTCTTCTCGGCAAAGTCAGGAACAAAACGCCTGAGAAAGTTCACCTTTCCAAAGAAAGAATGAACACCAGTCTTGCTTGTAGGCAGAGTAAGGCTTTGAATAGCCTTAACTCTTTCGGCATCTATCTTTGTTCCTTCTTTGCTGACCACATGGCCTAGCAACTTCCCTTCCGTGACTCCAAAAACAGACTTTTTTGGGTTTAGGGAAATCCCATGTTCTCGGCACCTGGCCAACACTTGCTCCAAGTGATCACAGTGATCACTTCGTTGTTTAGAGAACACAGTCAGGTCATCTAGATAAACCACAATGAATTTTCCCATCATACCTTTGAATGTAAATTCCATGGCCCGCTGAAAAGTGGCACCGGCATTAGTTAGGCCGAAAGGCATCCTGCTGTAGGCAAATGTACCCCAGGGAGTAGTGAATGCTGTTTTGAATTGATCTTCAGGTGAGACTTCAATCTGATTGTAGCCTGAAAAACCATCAAGCATGGACAGCATCTCTGATCCAGTTACTGCTTGCAGAACTTGATCCATTATCGGAAGAGGGTAGTTGTCTTTCAGCGAAGCTTGATTCAAATTTCGAAAGTCTACGCATATGCGTATCTCGCCGTTTTTCTTGCGTACTGGCACAATATTTGCTACCCAAGTGCTGTGATGGATAGGGAAGATGATTCTTGCGTCCAGCATCTTCTGAATTTTGGCCTGGATGGTACCCGAAATCTTGGGATTATAGTGCCTCTGCTTCTGGCGGAAGGCTTTGACATCGTCTTTCAACTGAATATCGTGCTGAACGTCCTTTGGCTTGAAGGACTTTAAATCGGCATAGGACCATGCCAATACATCCATATATTTTTTTAGCAACTTGACAAATTTTCGCTTCTCTTCAGGCGTGCAACATTTGCCAATGTTCACGAATTGCGGGTGTTCTATCGAACCTATATTGACCGGTTCGGTTTCTGGGGACGAGTTAGGGTCGTCCCGCTTCTTCTTTTTTACAAAACGGTCATGCCTGTCGAACAGGCGTTCCAGAGAAACCAGGCCCTTTGGAATTTTATTTCCCTTGAGCTGACATATGCCATCGTTATCTTCAGATTCATTGCCTTGGTCGGTGACTGACTCACGGCAAGTGGAAGTAGACCCTTCAAAATGCAATTCTTTAAAATTTTCTGCCTTCTCCAGAAAGGCAATGAGTTGATTATCATCATTGAACACCTGCCAATGCTGAGAATTATCTGGCACGCTTGGGCGGAAAACCACCTCAATGGTGTACTTGTTCGTTTTCAAACCTAGGTGTGGGAGCATGAGAGATGCTGAAACAGCCAATGAATCAGCCATGTCATTTTGGGCTCTTGGAATCGCCTCTATTGAAAAAGCATCAAATTCTTCGATGCTGTCCCATACTGCATTACGGTAATGTCTGAGCCTTTCATTTTTCACTTGGTAAATCCTCTTGACCTGATTTACAACCAGCTCAGCATCACCTTGTACTTTTAAATTTTTAATTCCTCTTTCTTTTGCAGCTTGCATACCGAGTAAGAGAGATTCATACTCAGCAGTATTGTTAGTGTTGAAAAACTGCAATTTGAAAGAGAGAGGAATCACTTCTTCCTCAGGAGATATCAGCACGGCCCCGGCGCCACATCCACTAGTTGCGCAGCTGCCATCGAATTGCAATGTCCAGATCTTATTAAGATCTCCTTCCTGAATGAGGACACCCATTTTATCCGTCTCAGTAGATAAGAAGTAATTCCCCATCCCTGATGATTCAAAAAGGATTTGAGCTTTGGGGTCTTCAGAGCTAGTGACCAAGTACTTCTTTTGGGATTCCAGCTCCAAAGTTTGCATTACGCCTTTGACTGGAATTCTAGCTTTAGACCAGTCCATATGAATTTCTCCACCAACTTCGCTGCAAAAACTTCTTCCCAGCAATATTCCATATGCTGCCGGAATGTCAGCAACGAGGACTGTCATTTTTACTCTTTTATCTGGGAAGGCCGCAAACGCAAATTGCGCATCTTTGATTTGGCCAACCAACGGAACCTGCTTGGTTTCCAATGAATAAAAACCTGCCGAAAGGCTTGGTAAGAGTGAGGCCCAAAGCATGGGCGACTTTTGCCGGCATGACGTTGTCAGAAGCCCCAGAATCAATTATGCAATTACTCAGCTTGTGTCCATTGATCAGCAGAGAGAGATAGAAAGGCTCTATCTTGCCTGACGCAGATGTTGAAGCTACATTTATATGAGATTCAGGGGGAGTGGAAAGGATTCCTTTTGGGGAAACCTGATTAGATATAACAGCTTGACTTTGGATATACTTAGTCAATCTTACAAGCTGTTCGGGGTTTGACTGAAGATACTCAGCTTCAGACATTTGGATCTTGGTCTTTTTTTGCATGATCTATAATATCAAACGCAGCCAAGGGTTGCGTTGGTAAAGGAATGAGTCCCTCACCTCGCGATGATGGAATAGGATTGGTGGTCTTAGTAGGAATGTGAGAGGACTGATTTGGAGGAGAGATAGGGGGAAAAGATTTCTTTGTAAAATATTTGCCAGGGAGTTGAGTAGGAAGAGGATTACCTCTTTTAGCAATGATCGGAGGCACGTTTGACACGGCCTTCTCCTGCTGGACATGGGCAGCAACTTCCACTTCTTTTCCTTGCGAATGAGTAAAAACAGCATATGACTGTCCGCTTGCATAGCCCTGAGTACCCTCTTCTTCATCAGATTCTTCCTCATCAAATTCCATATACCCGATAGTAGAGTCGTCAGTCGGTTCACCGACATCTTGATCATCTTCGCCTTGAGACGAAGGTTCTTCATAATACTGCTCTTCTTCTTCAATCTCGGCCAGAGCATTGACCGGAGGAGCTTCAAGCGCCAACCGCGGAGTGGCTGTAGGTAAGCGCGGTCTTTGTGAAACATTGTTAGGAACGAAATTCCTCCGTAGAATATCCCGGTATGAGGAACTGGGAGAGGCCTGGGCCAACTACTTCTTCAATGCAAGTAAATCGTTTGCCATCTTTTGGAATGCTGGATCCGACGAAGTGGTGGGCGAAGGGCCCAAAGATTTAGGCTTGGCTGATTCCTTTTTTAATTCGCCGGATATTATCAGATTATCCTCTATGCGAATGGCAGTGGCTTGGGCGAGAACCAAGTTGGCAACTCGTTCCTAAAGGAGCAAGAAACTAAATTTCGAGCTCATATCGTTTACGAAGAAACACTTTTGATTTTCCGGCGTTGGAAGCATGGCAACAGGGACACGGTTGATTAGTGCATTGAACCGGGTGACAAAATCGCGCATGGTCTCATTTGCCTCCTTCTTCAGGTGAGTGATTCATGATAATAATGCAAATGCATCCTCTGAAGGCTTGTATCTGTCTTCGAAAGCATCCCGTAAGGTGGCCCAGCTGGTAATAGACTCGGCCGGCAAATGCTGAAACCATTCAGCTACAGGTCCTTGTAGGGTTTCCAGAAAAAGGCGATCCGACACATCTTCGTGGGTCACATCCAAAATACTGCACGACATGATGAATGCAGATATGTGGGAATCCGTGCTTTGATTTCCGCTCCCGTCGAATTTGGGAAAAAAATTTCAATTTCCGTGAGGGAGAGCGTGAACTGGATGTGGTAAAGCCAACGGACCCATCGCGTTTCCCCATGGTACCGCCATCTGGAAAGCCGGAAAGAGAACACGAGCTGGAAGTGTAGTTCCGCTGAGTAGAAAGGCACTACAAAGGGATGTGGATGCCCCCTGCAAAAGACTTTTTCTTCGTGAAGGTGAGACACTCTTGGATGACCGGCTAGCCGAGCTTAGTGCTAAAAACCGTGCCGGCGTTATGCTGAAATTGTGCCTTTGAAGCAGATCGAAAGTAGGATCAGCTTCTCCACGGGCTCACCTGTTGCGCGTAAAAGGTTCACTCGCCAGTGTTCCTTCCAGATCTGCAATGTTATGGCGCAGATTTAAACTTTCTTTTTGGTTGTACTTGCTGATTTTCTGGTTTTTCTGTCAAAAACCAGCAGCAGGCACTTTTCTAGATATTTAAAAACTATCCTCTTCAGAAAACCGATTGCGGTTAAATGACAAATTACAACGAGGATAAGATGGCAGGGAAGATTAGTAAGCTGATTTTCTGATCTGATTTTTACCTTTTCAGAGGGTTTCAAACTTTTTGCAAACAGTCAAAAACTCAGATCTATGGCAAAATACTGATTTTTTCAAAAACTCAGCGAACTAAAGATCTTTAACTGGACCAAATCTATGACTCTCAGAAGAAAATTTTTCAATTTGAGCACTTTTGCAAATTTTTGGATTTTTATCAAAAAGTTCAGATTTGCAAACAGGCAGCAATCTTCTGATTTTTTCTGATTTTTTTTTTTATCTTACTACCATCGTATATCTGACAGATCTATCCGATCCCCAGCAGAGTCGCCAAAAACTGTTGGTACGAAAATCTGTCGCCCGGACAGATCTATGGATATACGAGCCAATAGTGTGCAGGGCTTAGCCCCTCTTTGAGTCAGCAAAGTGAAACTGGTTTATTGCTATTCTACCAGCAGGAATCTATGCAAGTCTCACAGATTCTGCCTTCGGGGGTTTGGGATCTCATCCCAGTAGAGTGTTTCAGGCTGCGAAAAGAAAGGAATGAAAGAGGGAAAAGAGAAAGAACAGATCCGAAGGAAGAAAAGAAATGAATTCCAAAGCAGAAAGGTCAGAAGATTTATGTTTTTGGGTTGGTAGTAAACAGAGCCAAACCTACTTGCATAAATAAACAAAGCAATACTGATGAGCAAATGACAGAAAAGTAGATATGAATCCAACAGATTAAACACATACAGATCTAACGTAAGGAAGATCTAATGCATAACACAGCTATTGAGCACAAAGTCTTAATATTTGTATTACTGTTTTCTTCTGTTACAAGAAAGCTCAAAGTCTTTCTCTCCTCACTTCTATTTTCATCTAAAAAATGTTCACCCCGAATACAACAAGTATTCCAGTATTTATAGAAGAGAGGAGAAGGAAAGAAGGCAAAAAGGAGCCAACCACCTATTTACAAAGATATTTACAAAATATCTAAAAGTCATGTTGACTTTTGACAACTTGATGGATGACATCATCCCATGATGCAACATGGATGATGTCATCATTTGTGCCAACACACTTTAGACATTTCAACAAGAAAGTCGGAGAATAGAGAGAAGAAGAAGAAGAAGAAGAAGAAGAAGAAGAAGCAGCTACTCGTCATCGTCATCCTGCGGCCGAAAGGGGGTTGCCTGCTTCTGATGCTGCTCAGGAGATGATATGTGGAACTGAGCGCGGTATTCCAAAAACTTGTTAATCATGGGCCCAAATTGATCCTGTGATGGATCCTTGTGCCGTTCGCTGATTGCTTCGCAAGTCTCCCGCTCGCTTATGAGCTTTTCTGGGAGTTTAGAATAATCTTTCTCCGCCTCGATGAGGAACCCGATGAAGTCCCTACAGGCCAGCAGATTGTTGATAGATTCAGTGTCAAATGTGACCTCTGGCCCCGTTCCTTGAGAAGCGATCTCCTTGAAGATCCGGATAGTTTCATCAGCTGATCTCATGGTAAAGGAAGGAGTGAGCAGCCCTGGAGACATGTTAAGAACAATTCGCTCCATTTGATGCATCGCATCCAGGGCCTCTTCCTTCACCTTGTCTATCTTTTCCAGAACAAATTCCAGCTGATCTATCCGATAGTCCAGAGTGGACATGGTTTTGTTGAGGGCCCTTGGATGGCCGAAAACTCCGAACTTGACCAGATCTTCGACTGAACAGTCGAACATTTGTTGAAAGGTCTCATGTTGGAGTCTAGCATGTTCTAGCTCTTCTGATATGGGACCCGCTAATGCTTGGAGTTCCTTGTTCACCTTTCTGATGTTTAGATATGAATTGACATATTCGGCGATCACTCTTTCACTGTCCTTGAGGATCTGGCTCCTCCAAGCAGAAATGGCCATACCCTGCTCGCCGATCTTTGAATATTCATTGATTTTCTCCTGGCTGAGAAGTTCAGAAGTCTCGGCGGCAGTCGTGGGAGGTGCACTACCCATCTTCTGTAAGGCTTGAAGCAGATATTTGTTCTGCTCCTTCAGTAGCCTTTTCTCTTCTTTTATTTCTTGAAGCTTTTTGCAGAGGGCATCGACTGCGGAAAGAGCTTCCCCCTGGAGACTTTCAGAAGACGTCCCCATTGTGACTTGAGTCACAGTAAAATCTGTCAGAGACAGATCTTTTTTCTCCTTGAGGGGATCAGGGTATGCTATTTCCATAACTCTCTCACCTGCAGCACTTTGAGAGAAGCGTGTTACAGGCTTTTGCTTCTTTGCCCCTTTGGCTGGAATTACTGAAAAGTCCATCGGAGCGATGGGAACTTTCCTCTTTTGTTGGCTCAGCTGCTGAGAGATCCAAGCTGGTCCTATGGAAGAAGGACCAGAAACGGAGGAGGGGGCAGCTGCAGTAGAAGAGGGGAAAAACGTGGAGACACGCGGAGGTGGCATTGAGAGAATAGCCGAAGAAGTGTCCACGGGAGGAAGGGAAACTGCAGCTGCAGAAGACATAGGAAGGGAAGGGAGCCGGAAATGAGGGAAGAAATGGAAGAAGATAAATCAGAGAGGGAGGAGAAGATAGACGAAGAGGCAGGGGAAAGAGTAGAAGAAGGGACGGAGGACACGACCAAAGGGATGGTCGCTTGAGTCACTCGAGGAGGGGAAGGAAGAGAAGAAGAAGGGATAGAAGGGACCTCTGTGGTTGTAGCAATGCCGACATCCTGAGTGGATGGGCGTATGGGACTATCCCCTGCTGCTTCTTTCTCTAGCGAATCCAGAGTTATTATTTGTTCTGGCGCTGTGGAAAGAGGACTTTCAGGGGCTTCTTCCTGAATGGTGCTGGATTCACCTTCTGCACCTTTTCCTTTTAGCTGCTTCTTGGACCTTGGAGGTGCATTGCCTAATGGGGAGGTGGTGAAATCTACCCCGAGGTAGATCAGCCCGTTCATGCGGCACCAGTGCTCTATTCTGCGCATAGTCTCCTTGACCCTCTCCTCAATTGTTTGAGGAGCCTTTCTTCTGTCAATGGCTGGGAAGGGCCAATCATCCCCTTCCGTGTCATTATACACCTTGTCTACTTCATCTTCCGTAGTTTGGAAGCCTTTGGGGACAATGGCCACTCCGTATTGGATAATTTCCGCCAATGCTAAGCGAGAATGATCCTTTCTTCTGAGTTCCACCTCGTGGATGACGTCAATGTAAATATCCTCAATTTGAGGGACATGGATCGGATCAAGCTTAGCCCTTGGCAGGCAGCTCCTTGGGTCAAAGGTAGGCCTGGCTGGGAAGTCATGTTTCAAATTGAGCAACTCCAGCTCTGCGAACATTTCCTTCGCCTTGTGATGGGTGGAGCATGTGTATCGGCCCACTGTGAGGGGGAAAGGAGTTCCGCCCTTCTTTCTTTTGAGGCATTTCTCATGGTATGTGACCAGCTACCTTGATAACTCTAGTAGAATCAGCTTAGGTCCAGCATACCTCGGTAGCCTAGTTGGCTCGCCCAAGAAGTTGACCGCCCTCAGATAGGTAAATGTGGGAAACTGGGTGAACAGGGCCCCCCACTTCTCCACGGTTGACACAATGTTTTTGGTCGTGCGACCATGAGTTAGATTTGGCCTTAACAGGCAAATGATGTGATAGAAGAAAGCATCATTAATTTTGGCAAATTGAGGGATGCTATTCTCCAGCCTCAGTTCTGGATAATATTCATATATTTTGACCTGAGGCCAAATTCCACTTCGGTTTAGCCCTGGATAATCCCTCTCCGACGCTGCAGCGTAGACCACGTAGGAGTTCATATGGAATACTCCCGTTGTGCTAAACTGTTGTAGCTGCTCGGAGATGGTGCTGCTTATTATTTCCCCCCAGCAAAAGCGCTGCTCAGGCACATTTTTATTCATTGTCTCCAAGTACCTCAGCATCCATTTATGGAAGTAGTGGGCGTCAGAAAGCCTGAAGACTCTGCTCAGGAAAGTAATAGTATCACTGAGCTCTTCTGAGAAATCACTGCGGTGGATAATCTGGGGCCACCGGGTTACCACCTTCTTGTTTTTCAAGTAGACTTCGTTCATTAGTTGCATGCATTGGTCTTCATTATCTTCCCAGGCCTTGATGCACTCTTCTTGGCTGACGGCCACAAAGTGCCGGTGGTGAGGGATGCCAAGTATCATCTCAAAATGACGGGCAGTGAGGTTTATGACTACCTCGCCCTTGCTGTTTTCGACACATCTTGTGTCCTTGTTATAAGATTGTGCAATCACCATCATGAATTCATTGTTGACGGCACTGACGGGGATTCCTCTGGTGAAATGCAGGGCACTGCCTATTAATTTGTCCATCCACGGACTTCTTGTAACCTTCTGAGTTCTAACCCAGAATTCTTCCATGTCAATGTGACCCAACTCTGAGTCTCTGACATCCATACTGCATTCAGCCTGTGATTCGGGCATCCTGACCCTTTGATATTTGTACTTCATCTCTTCCTCTGTAAGCTTAGCCTTTCCTCTTGGTTTGGTGGGTCTCTTGCTGGATGTAGACATATGTTCTTTTGAACTCAGTTGTTGATCTGCATGAAGAAGAAGCGAGACCCAATCCAAAAAGGTTGAATTAGCCATTTGATCTTCCATTGGAAAGTCAGCAGAAGAAAGAGTTAAAGATTTTAAGGCTCAGGGCGCAGGGCGCATGAAAATTACAACTTGCAGGCCAAATAGATAAGGCGCATGGCGCATGGATGTTGCAGATTGCATTTTATAAAGGGCGCATGGAATTTTCATGTTGCATTGGGATTTGGTGCGCCCTTTGGTGCATGGATGGATCGTGTAACATTGAATTTTAGTGCGCCAAAGGGATATGGCATGGCGCACAAAGGGTTTACACAACATAATGTTATTGCAATCGGGGATGCGCCTGCGCCTTTATAGCTTCATACTTGCGCAGATAAAGCTTGTGTTGCATGGAAGCTGGGTGCGCCATGGGCGCATGGAAACGTGATGCAGCACAAAAGGATGGCATGCCAAAGGGGTGCGAGATTTGACACTTGTAGCATGTGAAAGAGACGCGCTAAAGGGCGCAGAGGTTAATGATGCAACAAGCAGAAAGGGTGCGCCATTAGCGCGGGATTTTGCTCACGTTACAAGGCGGTCAGATGCGCCAAAGGGATGCAACTATTCTTGAGTGTTGCAGGACGCGCCGATGTGCCAAGTGGAAAAGACAGTGAACAAACCTTCTTTTCAAAGGGGGTTTCTTTATGATTCAAATTCCTCTTGTTCCTCTGCTCCTATTTCGAAAGGTTCAGTGGTGTAAATAAAACGATCTAGATTAGGAGGGCCACAACCACTGTCTCAAGAAAACGTCCTTCTCCAACAGATCCAGAAAGAGGAAGGATAACATGGGGGGCAGATAGCAAACGAAGGAGGCTAGGCCAACACATTTCTATTTCAAAACCAACTAGCAAGCTAGAACCAGACCAAGAACACACCAAGAAACAAAAACACAAAACGGACAAGGAGAAGAACCCCTTACCTGGATAAATAGTAAGAGACGCGCGAACGGGTCCACAAGGCGATGAAAACGATGAGGCAGGGGTTGACAGGCTCAGAAAAACCACGTGCTCAGCGAAAAGTGAAAATGACATTTGGGCGCGCAAACCATATATATATGCAAGTTGGTCATAAATGCACCACCCACTTTTTTTGAAAGGCGCATGAGAGTTGCTGTCGACAAGAGAAAGCGTGTGCCCTTTGGCGCACGAAAGTATTTGACAATAGGAGACAAAGCGCACCTTTGGTGCACCAAAAGTATTGTCGACATGAAGTTATGTGTGCCCTTTGGCGCACCAAAACTTTTTGTTGCACTAAGATTATGTGCGCCCTTTGGCGCACCAAAGAGTGGCGCGACAAAAGTTGTACCAACACAAGCACATGCGCCTTGGCGCATGCAGGGAAGGTTCGACATTCTTTGGCACATGAAAATTTGTGTTGACATGAAAACCATGCGCCAAAGTTTTTTAAGGGGGCGCATCAAAAGTTAGTGTTGCAAAGAAATTTCATGCGCCTAGCCAAAAAAGGCTCAAAAAGACTAAGTTTGAAAACTAGATTTCCCGGGAAGGGATTTTACAACATTTCGAACACAAGGGATCCCTAACGAGGGATCGGAACCTATAGATAGCCTTAGACACCACCAGGTTTTGACACTCCTTAAGATTAAATGATGAGGACTATAATGATCCTCATCATTTACAATGCATGATCATAAATTCCAATAACAACATGCCCACCATATCATTTAGAAAATGTGTACCCTTATAACTTGTGAGACTCAATGGAAATCCATATCTTCCAATGATATTCTATCATATGAACATGGTTTTTGTCATAGAAATGTAATATTTGGTTGGAAGGATGTCATTCCAATGGGTAATGTAATCCAATTTATTATTATATATCATGCACCAGCTTGTCACGAGGCTAAGCTGATTGGTCTGAAAAAACCAATAGCCTAATTTTTAGATAATTCATGCATAATGATTGGGCATAATGGAGTTTAATCCCTATTTCTTTTTTTTTCCAACTCAGTTGTAGTGGTTACATTTACACACACATTTCTTGGCATCATGGGATAAATTTTTCCACTATATCCCTATAATTAATATCTTACATGTGGTTGTGTCACGTGAATACTAACCACCCACAATTACTTCATGGACCTCTCTTAGTATGTCTTGTTTGTCTTGGTCAATCAATCACATTTGCAACAATTTTTCTCTCCCCATTTTATACATTTTTTTATTAATGAGTTGAAATGATATAACTTGCACCACTATCTACTTATTTTACGATGCACTCCAATTCTCTAGAGTCAAACAAAATTAGGGGAAGAGGGTGATAGTTTTTTAGTCCATCTAGCATAATCGTAATGTGAAACAGTTGGGAATATAAAAATTTAACCTCAATATTATATTCCTTTTCACTAGTGGTGATTCTTGAAAGAAAATCAAGCATTGTATTATTCTTTCTAGGCTTTACCACCAATGAGAATTGAAATTCATGTAACAAGATGACCTAAAAAAATATTTTTCCACATAAAACTACGTTATTTACCAAATAATTGATTGCTAAGTGATTTTAATAAAACAAAAAGGGGGTCATCAACAAGTATTCCAATTGTATTTATCACATAGACCATGGAGAGCCCTTCGTCCTCTATTTTGCTATAATTTTTATTTATAGTAGTGAGCTTCCTACTTGCAAATAAAATCAAATGGTCAATATTTTCTTTCCCTTGTTTCCCGATAATTTCCCCTATCATTGTTTCAAATTCATCAAAAAGCATGTGAAAGGAGTTCATAAAATCTATAAATTTCAGTATTGGCATGCTTGAGATATTTTCTTTCAACTCTTCAAAGTTTTTTTTCTTGGTATTCATTTAATTCAAAATATCCTTATTTCTTAAGTAGTTTTTCTAAGGGCACAACTATCTTGGAATAAAATTTAATTAATTTTTTATAGTAACCACAATTATCCATGATTGTGCACACATCTCGTTGTATTTTTGGCACTTCAAGTTGTATAATAACTATTATTTTGGCTAGGTCCACTAACCTCCCATCCTTTGATATAATATCCCCAAGAAATATCCCAAAAGGAGTTACAAAGACACACTTATTTATATTTAATGATATGTGGATTTGAAAACATATTTCAAACATAATTCATAACCATTTATAGTGGTCCTTGACTATACCATACACCGTATAGTCATTCAAGTAGACTTATAAGAATTTGAGGATGAACTCATCAAATATAGACATTACGATGCATGAAACCACCATATGTGCATTATTGAGCTCAAAAGGCATTATAATATAGGAAAAGAATATCCATTCCATCATGATTTTTTTCTTTTAGCAATACTCCTTAGCTATTTACACTTGATTATAGCTAGAAAATACATCTATGAAGGTGCAAATTTTAGACCCAGAGACACCTTTTAAGATCTCTTTTGTGAAAGGTGTGGGAAATGGATCTAAGATGAATATTGCATTCATTGTACTATAATCCAAACATATCTGATTTCATCCATCCTTTTTATACTAATCACCATGGGACTAACCCACTTGTAATAATTAATAGGGATAATCACCCATGATGCCAACATTTTAATACAAGAGCATCATAAAGAAAAGTTGAAATTTCATTTTAAATATTCAATGTGAGTGATTTAGGATTCATTTTTATAGTTTTAGCATAGATTCCCACTTAATGGTATCCACTTATGGGATATCCTTGCTTAGTTGTAGACTTGATCACACCATTTTAGTTAAGGGTATACTACCCTTAACTAAAATAGTGTGATCAAGTGTGCACCTAAGTATGCATATTCCATAAGTTTAGGGAAACTTTAATTGAGGTAGAATTCCCTGAGTATGATAATACAAATAAAGTGAGGAAAATAAATCCTTCACTAATACCCCCACATAAGCACAGCTTAGGTGGGTAGTGAAAAAGGAAAGTGGGTCCTGACAATAAGGCCTAATGAGGTACCCAAGTACAATGCAATCTCTTATAAGATAGAGTAAAAGGAGAAAAATAAGTGGGGAAAACTCCCCCTAAAAGAGATACGTGAAGAGGCTAGAAGTCCCCCTAAAGATGATTAAGTTGTTGATGTAGACCACACCTAAAGAATATCTCTTAAATGAATGAACTTACTCTCAGTGAAATTTTTTAGTGAATATGTCAATAACCTACTCTGAAGACTAGAAGAATATCCAATTGATGACATACTCTCGAATGAGCTACCAAATGAAGTGCATGTGAATTTCAATGTGTTTGGTCCTCTAAATAAGGACCAGATTCCCTGATTATCTAGATGGTGCTCTAGGTTGTCACAAAAGATGACTGTAGGCTTCCTAATTTAGATGTCCAAGCTCAAAAAGAATCCTCTAAATCCAAATAGCCTTAGTAGTTATGTTAACATCTCCCCTTTACTCTCCCTATGTGGATAATAGAACAATAGTAATCTATTTCTTTATCAAACAACTGATAGGACCATAACCTAATAAGAAACTGTAACCTAAAATGGACTTAAGACACTTAGTGTCACTATCTCAATCTAAATTTTTGTAACTAAACCAAGTAAATGTCTAAACCAACATTTTAGTGAATCCCATATCTATGTGAACCTTGGATGTAGTGAAAAATCCTCTTAGATTCTTTCCAATGTAGCTCATGGGGTTCCCTACAATGAACCTCAAATTAATATTGATGACATATGAGATATCAAATCTAGTTTAAATCAAGTAAATAAGGTTTCCAACAAGTTGTAAATACAAAGTAGCATCGTCCAACGGTGTGGAACACTTAGCCTCAGGCTCAACTCCAGATAAGAATGGAGTTAGAAATGGATTGCAGTTAGCCATTTAAAACTGAGCAAAAAATATTTGAGAGAGTACTTGGGTTGTTTAATGATCTCAATGCTAAGGAAGTAGTTGTTGATGCAAAATCATAGCACCCCACAAATGGCTTGGTTTGAGATGGCGTATATCAGTGTGATTGCACAACATGGAGCTGTTCTGAGTGTAGGACATTGCAAAATAGGATATCTCTCCAGAGAAGGCCAATTCCTGCTCCTAACCTGCCTTCCACTAGCTACTCCTAATGCATGAAAAACTACTGATTGGCCCTAATCTAAAGCTTCCAAGGGGACAAGGGTAGAAATATTACATGAAATAAACCTACACTATGAGTGGTGATACACAAGGAAAGGAGTATTGATCACTTCCCCAAACCTACAAAATAATGAATAAATGAATCTAGGGAGGGTGGTCCTGCACCAAAAATTAAATTACATTCAATACATCATTCACGAATGAGCACAACACACCAAACTTACAATGAACCAAAGATATACACAACTGCCCATTTAACAATGAAAGTTAAAGAAGAAAAAACAAACCATGGAAGGCTAAGAAATTAACACAAACATTGATCTTATTACTCCATTACAGTTTACACAATACATTTCCTAGTAGGGGAAGGTATGAAGCCATTATAGAAATTTGGGGAAGCCCTGAAGAAGAAATGGGGTGCATGGGAGATGAAGGTGGTCAACCTTTTTTATGTGCAACCCCTTACAATATTTATATGAATAAATTTGAGGGAACGAGCAACATAAAAAAAACTTGAAATTTCTCAAAAATCCTTCAAAAAACATTTTTTATTCCTTGCAATGAGTGTGGATGATTCAAAATATAGTTACTCCATTAATGATCCTTCCTTGTTCTTAAAGAACTAGTTGTGGTTGCATATGGATGTAGTTCCTATCCACTGTAGAATTCATCATGCTTTTCCTCTCCACCAACCTCATTAATCTCCTTTCTCATGCTACTCCATGCTCTAGATCCCAAAACCAACTTTCTAACAACTAAAAATTTTCTAAAAATGGATTTATAAATGTAAGATTTATTGCTATATGAAGTTTTGGCATGGTTTTTTAGTCTTGGGCCGAGCTCATCTACCAACCACCAAGTTAATTTTTTATACCTACTGAGTTGTTTCATTCAATGTAGTAGCCTCTACTTACATTGCCAACTCCCCACAACATGGCGTTGACCCCCCACATACCTACCACCTGACATGGTCCCAATAGCTCAGTTCGGCGACCAATGACTCAAGTTTTGGTGGTATTTTGCATCATTTTATAATTTTGGGCCTGAGCCCTTTGGACACCTTGCTATGCCCATTTCAGGTTTTATATTCCCTCAACCTCTAAAAAACACTTCCTCACTGACCCCAAAGATGGTTGAACTATGAAATGCCCACAACTCACCACGTCGCCCTGACCCTTTTAGGTTTTTGGTCTTTCGATATTTTGGATGTCGTGCTCATTTTTAACATGTTGGTGTGGAGAAACCCCTAAATTATTGAATCCCTGAAGTCTAAAGACTTCGGGCCTCCATTTTTCTTCTAACTCACTCATTTGACACCAGCCCAAGATCCTCCACTTCAAGTGATCTCGATCTATGTCGTGGCTCATCCTCATTCTTTCAAGCTTGTCCATTCGCTATCTCCATGTCCAATCCCATACTCCTGTCATAGCTTCCTATAAATCTTTCCTCACATCTCGGTTTAGACCTCAGCCTTCTGAGCCCTTTTCCATCAGACTGACCCTACTAAACCCTCGACCCCATAGCTCGCCAATCGAGCTATTCCTCACAACATCTGTCGGCCGAGTTGAATCAGCCCCTAGCCGAGTTCATTTAACTTGGCCCGATCTTGTTCAACCTCATTATTTCACACCTTATTTGATGTATCCATCTTGCCTCCTCTATTTTTCCTATGATATTGGCTGATTTTTCCCTAGTTTAACTTCGACATCTCTCTGACCCAAGCCAATTCTTTGCATACATTGATCAAGCCCTCAGCCTCGATTTTCAAATTCGAACCATCTGATTAAGCCCGTGATCTGCGAGCACTCATTGCCAATACAGCTTGAGCAAGCCTTTTTTTACAACGTCTCCAAAGCCAACTCTTCTTGACTGATCTCCAACCCAGCTCGGCTCAACGAGCAGCTTGCCAAGCTACTCGGCGAGCCCATTTTTGAGCTCGATGGTCCTTTGAGGCCCAAATGCAAAATTTTCAACCCTGTGGCTTATTTTCTTGAATTTTTTTCAAATTTTTCTTGTGTCGGAGGCCTACACTAGATGTGCAATGCAAGGAAATTTTTTACTTCGTTACATTTTTTACCCTGTTTTTTTCTTGTTTGACCAGATGTGGGCCCAAGTTGGCCAATTTTTCCTAGGGGCAAAAAATTTTTCAACAGTTTTTGCTATGCCTGGTGGGACAATGAAGTTAAGGTATAATTTTTACAAGTGCTCTATAGAAGATCTTGTTGCCATGAATTCAAGTTCAAGAAAGGAATTTTTGGAAGTTTCCTTGCACTCATTCGGAATTTAGAGAGGTTGTAATTTTTGAATTTATTAGAGGTTTCAGCTGCAAGGTCAAAGTCAGAAAATCATTTTTTGGATGGCTTAACATTTGAAAAATGGTCCTCAAAATTTCACAGATGATATATTGGGTGGATAAATATACTAAATGGTATCCTATAGAATTTCAAAATCCTCATTTTTTGAATTTTGGTACTTTTTGAGTTTTGGGATTTCAGGTTTCAAGATTTTGGGACTTCTAAAATTTTGGACCTTTCGCAATTTCGAGATTCAAAATTTTCAGATTTCAAAGGTTGTCCAATTTTTGAACATTTTGGGTTTTCATAACTTTCCAGGTTTCAAAATTCAAACTTTCAGAGGTCTTTTTGTGATTTTGGGTTTTGGATTTTTCCCTACTTTAGATTTCAGGGGTTTTTAAGTGGAGCCACGTTCCAAATTTCAATATTTTAGAGATCATTTGCAGTCAAATTAGTTCAACCCCACAACCATTTTTGGGCCCTTCAAGGTGTGCATATAGGTATTCATTCCATTCCATCAATTTGTTATTCTCTTGGCAGAATCATTGCCCTTTGCAAGCACAACCTGTGACTCTGTTTGATAACCCATCTCTCTAAGTAGCAAACATTCCTTTCTTCACCATCCATTTCCATCCCATTTCTTTCATGAGGTCATGTAGTCATGAATTCATTCACATCATGGGACTCACATCTAAGGAAGCAACCATATCAAATACAACTCTCCTTCAGAGTTACAAAATTCATTTACAAGTTACTACCAACCATCTCCAGATCTTTACTGTCATATAAATCAGCAATGAGCATATCCTAGCAAACAAGACACAAATTAGTTGGGTTATGTACCAAACTATCCAGCTATTGGAGAGTAGGGGTATGTGGACTTCGAGGTACATTCTTCACCTAGAGATGTTGAGTTACAAATGAAGATCCTAAAAAAATGATGGCAAAGCATGGTGCGGTCTAGGGCTTCATCCCAAATGAAGGCATTCAAGATTGGATTCAGGTCCCCTTGTCAATGGGAAGGCCCCTTTCCATATCACCTTAGCCCACAGGAAGAAACTTGTTTTCATTATTGAGATGCTACCACAACTCGAGAAATGGATAGTGGAGATAAGAGCTTATGAATCCAATGTTGGTTCATCATGTCAATGGGAGACACCTGCATTGTCATCCTATATCCCTCCATCAATCCCACTATCACTTCCATCTCAACCCAAGCACCAATTCCCAAGTATCATGCATGCTACCCCATTATGGGACCCACTTCTCCATCTTCCCACTCTCCCATCTCATCTGTATTTTTCCACCCTTTTCCCTTCCAAACACAAGTCCCCTCCACAAGGAAGTGAACCTCCTCTCCCACCACCAAACAAAACAAAAATCAGTGGAGACCCCACCCATCACTCCTCTCATATTCCTGGATCCATGTAAGAAAGAAGTTCAAAGAATGAATCAAGAAGAGAAGAAAAAAGAAAGAGCCCTAACAGAGAAGAAATGATTCAATATTTTGAATAATTGGGTTGTCAAGCTCAAAATTGAGAAGATTCCCTTGACGGTTAAGCCCACAGAGGAAGTTGAGGTCCAGCCACAGGTGATGTAAATCAAATTATTAGTAGTAATAGAGAAAGGACATGTGGAGAGAAGAACAAAAATCCATTTGTTTGAAATGTAGTGTCCATGAGGAACCCTATTTTCAGAGATTTTTGATCAACTACAAGCTACAAGATCAATAGGGGAAGAGAGAAAGCCATATCCAAATCCAAAAGAAGAGGATATTTCTCATGCCAAGAAGGAGGAACATACACATTCAGAGGATTCAAACACAATGCAAGTTATGCAAGATACCAAAAGTCTTCCTCCCACTTCACCCCCTCCAATTTCTGATGATGAAGAAGAGAAGTTTGAATTCTCAAACTTCATGTTTGAGGCGATAAGGGGAACGATAATGAGCAATTTGAATATCCACATAACACTAAGGAGGAGTTTGAGCCAGCACTAATTAGGACAATGAGGAGGTAGATTATCGATCATAGTTAGAGGATTACTTCAATGAAGAGAGCTACTGTAGAAATCATCACATTTTCTCCTCCATCATCCACATTCCAAGCACAAGAGCATATTGCTAAGAAGGAGCACATACTAGGGCATCCTTCCTCAAATAAGAATTGCCTTGGGGATGGACTGGAGGAATTGAATCTTCCTACATCCACAACAATAAAGCTTACTAACATGACCTTACACTTTGCCATAACTTTCAATATTCCATTCAGACCTATGTTCTCTGTCTTGTAATGTATGCTTATACCGTTTTCATATTCCTTACTGAGTAACTCTTATATTTTATATTAAGTAAGACTTATCCAAGTGTAATCAGTGAATTATAATAACCTTGCACAAACCTCTATAATATTACTTATAACCCCTTACCATACCTCATCCTCCACCATTTGAGTTTCAACCTTCATTTGAGAACATATGAGTGCATTATGAGCAAGATACTAGTCATCTCAATTTTGGAACAAGAAAGATAAGATGATTAGAAAAACACATAAATATTTTAAATTCATGAACATCAAGTATACAAGTGGTCTATATCAACGATAATAACTTGAATTCCTTTCATAATCAAAGGGAAAAACATTTTTCTCACTTTTTATTCACTATTATCAACACACAGTCTAGGTGGATATGAATCACGGTCTTGCATCACTCGGCATACTATAAAGAGAATATTTTAAATGATTTCCACATCTTGTAAGGAAGGTTTGAGATATTTTAGACCATCCACAACTTTCAAAGATCCAGTACACTATTGATATTCTTTAAGAACTATGCACTTAGACACATACAAAGTTTGCATGCATGAGTACAACTTCCAAATTTGAGCAAGATCATATTTTACCCCCATCTTTTATGATTTTCAAATAATACATTTCAAGGATGGTGAAGATGAAAAACAACTTACCATGTATATGGAAATATTCACTCCATAGCTATAAGGTTAACCTTACATGGGTATTCAAAATAGAATTAGTTAGGGTTTTAAGATTCAAACCCTAGGCATACATTTTAAGCCTTTTAACCATTTTTTTCTTTATTTTTATTCCTATGAAGATGTGAAATGACTTCACTATATATTCCTAATACATGTTCAAGTTTTCTTTAGCAAAAAAAGATAGTAAAACTTAATGGTTAAGACCACGGTCATTGTCCTTCTAGATTGTCAAGTGAACCAGGCCCAATTTTCAAGAAGGAGATGTTTTACTTTTCTAAGATCTATCTCATCATTCTAAACATTTGTTATAAGAAGGATACTTTATTTATGTCACTTTCCATACTGAATCAATCACCAATTTAAATAATATAGTCATGAAAATTAGTCATTTTCTAAGATTGTGCGGACCATCTCTTAAGTCACTATAGGATAGTCCTTATATGAAGGCTTCTTGCTAACAAAGCTTCATACATATGACTAACCAAAGCCACCCAACATCTCAAATGAGATCACTACCATATCTCTAACTATTGGAAATCATGAATTATGAAATGAATTCCACAAATGCAACTCAAATTGAGGTATTCTTTACTAGACCTATATGACAGTTGAAGACCAATGAAACTTAGGACTTAAAACAATTTCACAAGCTCAAACCATGGGTATAATCAAGTCACATTTCATATGTAACAAGTATTCATACTCATTTCTTAGTTCAAAAACATGCTTATTCCCAAAAACCCTTTCTTCAAGCATCATGTCAGGTTTAGTTTGATTGTCTTTATAGCGGTAGGTGAGAAAAATGGATTAAGAACTCAAAAGATATGCATTGGGAAGTAACCCAAAAAATCCTATGACCTATAAACCACACATTTCAAATCATATTCTACTATAGAAAAATCATCTTGGGAATCATCAATTCGGGATTGTAATGGTCAAAACTTTGAAAAACAAGGTAAAGCTTATACGGAACAGTCAACCATGAGGAACACAAATCACACCATTTTGACCTATAATAATCCTTCTACACTCATGAGAGTTTTTTCCAACTTGAAAAATTTCTTTGGAGACAAAATAAGCTCATTTTATTCCTATCAATTCAAGAAGGAGGTTTGGTGAGTGAAATATCACTAATAGAAAAATTGAATCGAACTTTTTTGTTCCTCATCCATTTTAACCTCATGTTTTTTGTAAAAAGTTTAGTCTTGGAGTTATATTCAATAAATACTCTTATGATTTATCTAATTTGGTTTTGGATCATGATATCAATGGGGATGGTAAGGGTGGCAGGGGTTCGGGGTCAGTGCCCTCGAAAGCCACATTTTATATGTATTTATGCATTGTGAAATCTGGACCATTCCTTATTAGGTCACATATCTAATGGGTGGTTTTATATGTTTCCCCAAAATGATAAAAACCCTAATATATTTAAAGGGTCATTATGTATGGGGCTCATTGTATTTAGCGCGGCACTATGAGAGAGAGTTTGGGTTGGACTGAATAAAAGGATTGGCTATTTCTAGTGGACATAGCCCATTTTGGGTGAACCACGTTAAATCTGTGTCTCTGTTTTATTGCATTCTTTTCTGTTTTATGTTTTCTACATTATTTATTGCATGCTTATTTATCTATAAAATTGGTATAATCCTAACATTATCTAGATAACACTTTTAAATTTTGTTTGAGTGATAAGAAGACAGGTCATTGTTTTAGCCCTTCTCACTTTACCCAGTTTTTAGTAAAACTTGAATATCTTTAACAATCCTCTTAAAATTTTGATGAAACTTGACCTATAACACTAAAACACATCCCTCTACATGCTCTATTATTTTATTAATCATAAATTATATTGCTATGGTCAAGACAAATCTCATCTACTTAAGCTTCCAAATGCTAGTTCTTAAGGGCAGATTTAGTGAAATCTAAAAAAAAAAACCTACAAGAGTTAAAGTATTCCCTATAGATCCTCCTAAATGTTATAGGAAATGTTCCTATGCTCCTATCATGCTTACATAGGTTATTCATGTTCTTCTTTGAGCTTTATGCTCTATAACTAAGCCTAAATGAGTTAGTTTCAACTGCGAATTGCAACACTTGACATGATGCTCACCCTAGAAGCTACTACACATACTTGAAACACCATTTATGACCTATGGGACACCTAATCAAATCACACCAAGAATATCCATACCTCCAGTGGTCACCTACCTCACTGACCCAGCCTATAACACCTTGAAACCATCCTAAATGTTCAATAAGACATCATAAGATCACTATGTGAACACCAACCACCATGAGAAGACACTACCAATCAACCTTCATGCCCCTGAATAATCTTGACTTCACCAATCACACATTTTCCATCAATGCTAGGTGACATCAATGACAACACCAATGCACCAGGGTTCAACATATAGTTGTGATTATTTCATGCTCATTATATTGGTTAAAAGTAACTTAATCAATTTCCATTCAATTGTCACTAATCGGGATCTGTTAATTGTTGAAATTATTTAGTTTAAGGATCAATTACCCATTTTTTCTAGTGGTTTATTAGTATGTTTTTCATTTCCATAATATATTTTCATCTGCCAAATACATTATTCTTTTCATGTTTATGAAAATCAATCCAATCTATAGGAGTCAACTACTCATGATCGACTATATTTATGGTCACTGATATCATATGAAATAAATATTTGTCCATATTTGTCTTTCCAAACCTCATACATATAAATTAGAAAAATTTCTAAAATATTTACTTTTAATGATCATATATGGTACTTAGGAGGACTTTTTACAAGTATTTGGGCTTGGGTTTAAGGATAAAGGTCATAGTTATCATTATCAATTTATCCATTTTAAGACCATGTGATTTTGAAAATTTTATAACCTTTTAATTTATTTTTATACTTATAAAGGTTTTTCTCAAATTTTAAAACAATTTGTAGGTTTGTATAAAAATCTAGAACATAGGCTTTATCATTTTTTATAACTAGATATTTTTATTCAGAGCTATGAACTAAGATTATATTTATCAAAAAATTATTTACATACTTCAATACAAAGATAACACTTTGGCCTGAATATAATAGCCAAAATTTAGGAAAAACATCATCTTGTAGTAAGATTTTTGTCATCGTTTACAAGAGACAAAAATATTGGTTTTCCTTTGTGCTTGTTTTTCTATCTAGCATATGGTTATTATCACTAATTTTTCTTATTGCATGTTTTTCATTGATTTATGCACCATGGTCTCCACCATGTGCACATCCTTTTTACAGGAATAGGATCCTAATGGTGGCCACCATTACAACCATCTATTTGACCCAACATATATTATCAAACTTATCTAACATGGGTACACATTATTTATTTTGATCAATATGCTTAAATGATTTGTCACGCATGCTTCAAAAGAGGGTATATTCATCATAATATGTTCTATGTATATAACTAATACAAACATATTACAAGACATAGACACGGGTTTTTACAGAATGTGGATATTAAAAAATAGTTACAGATAAAGAAAAGTGGCATAATTTACATTTGTTCAAATACATATTCTTCATGTCAACATCATACTATAGTATAGACCCTACTAGACATTCCCAGCCTAGGGAAAATTCTTAGAAAATTCCAATAATTTTGTATCCATACAAAAATCTTGGTACAAATTTATATATAGAAAAAAATGTTCAAAGCATTATACAAGGGGTGTGAGTACTTTGTTCCTTCTCAATTGGATGAATCATATATATTTTTAGATACATTGTTTCGGGGCATAGGACTTCTTCTCTTTTACAATACTCAACATTTTTTATGATAATCATACTCAGTTGTACAACACGCAATGGTGGCATGGAACATCCACTCCCTTTTGGCCTTGTGGTTTATCTACAAAATCAGTCCTAGATCCATCTGTAATGGTGATGTCTATGGGGTTAGAAGGTATCAAAATGGATAATTTCTTCATAGGATTCCCTTCCTTTCCTCTTTCATGTTTTTTTGGGAATATATCAATTTACAAAATATTTTGATACACATTTCTTCCCTCTTATCGAGGTTCTTCAATATATCTACCCTTCACTCTTGGGTCAAATGCACTCAACTCCATCACCTACTCAACATTATCCTTCACCACAATTGGGTAATGACCACCCCTAATCCTTTGGAAATATCAACAAAAATATCCAAATATCTAAAGGATAAGAAGAATGTATGAGCTCTTCCCTCCATAAAACAAATAGGTATAGTTCTTTCATAGTTTGCATATATTTTACTTTAATATGCACAAGTTCAATTCTAAAAAGTTACAAGAATCATTTACATTTGAGTTATAGCTCAATTTCTACTCTAAAAATTTCCTACACTCTTTTTTGTAGGTTTCATCACGGAGCACACCAATACCAACACATTGAGCAAAGGAAAAGTGTTTGTTCACATATAAGTATATTTTTTAAGCATGCAATTTTCAATTACACGCTTCAATGGGGGCAGGGGGGATGTAGACACTCATATTTGATAACTTATATGATCTTGTAATTACAATCTTGACTTTTCTCCTATGATAATACAAACTCTCACATTTTAAGCCTAATTTATATGTATGTAGGTAGGTAGGTAGGTAGGTACATCCTAACTTGCTCACATTTGTACACTACTTTTTTGTTCATCCAAATAATGTTAATTAACTAAAGCATTATTTTAATGCCAAATATTATTCCTAAACTTTCACTTTTGTGTCATTGTCTACCTGGGAAAAAAATGTACAATTCAAGGCCATATTAGACTACAGTCCTATACCATTCCATCTAATGATTCTTTTTCCAATTTGAAAATTGTGTGAGTCAATTCATCTTCCTAGGTCAGCTATAATATGATTACCTAACCTATCGAATACTTTATAAGCAAGTAAAATACACTTCATAACTCGCTTGAAACTCTCATTAGCTCCTAATAAAAATATCAAGACCAAAGAACTTAAAGATCTCCAAAATCTACCTAAATCAGTTGCACATTATTAGAACATCTACTACATCAAGTTTGAATCACTCAACCAAGTCAAAGAGTCTAGATTCCTCAATTTCTAAGCACTTATAGGTCAAAGATCTGTGTCTTAAAAAAATAAATTCATTCCAAGTATTTTCAAATGTATTCAAGGAACAAAATGGTTTGGTCTAGTCACTAAAGCATACCACATCACACTACTACCACACTATCTACATTCTCTACTCTATAGTTAACTTATTATGTTGTTTCAAGAGACATGAGGGCGCACATAGGGTTTTATCATATATTGCATACACTAATTATATTTACATTAGGATAACTACATGATGATTGCTCATGCTCGACAGGGGATGTAGTGTAACACTTAGATTAGATCTAAAGGAATTGACCGCTGAGGATAATCCATCCTCACCCAATCACTAATTTCTCATTTTATTATCTAAAGCTTTGATGAAGTGTATTTCAAGTATATGGGGTTAATACTTTTTGTTGGTTGTTATAGGTTATCAGAGCTTGAGTGACATATAGCAACACACATTTTTAGGAAAGTGAAGGGAAGGAGAAGTTATATAACCCTACTATTAGGAGGTCTAAAATTGCATTTAGAAGAGGGAAAAAACATACCATGGTCTGGGTCGTGTTCTAAAACCTTAGATAGAGGGAGTTTCAAGTGGCATCTTTAGAGATAAACTACTTCCAGGTTTAGAATAGCTCATTTATTTAGTCTGGACACCCAGGTCTTTCCATTACCAGCTTATAAATCTAAGCTTGTATCCTTTTACATGTATTTTAAGAAAATCATCTTATCATTTTATCATATTTTCAATTATGAATGTTCTATTCAAAATGTTCATGGTTAACGCTGATTAATTAATTCAAAATAATCCCTTATTACAAACCCTTATAGCATATATTTTCTTATTTCGCATATTATTTGTTAGAAGCAAAACCAATGGGGGTGAATCAGTGTGAAGTAAAAATTTCAATCACTTAAACTTTATCCATTCATTAATCATTTATTAACTTGATTATTAAACATTAATCATTAACCATTAACCATTAACCATACATTCACCAAGAATTATAAACAAATATGAAAAATGAGAACATAATAACACAAGAACACTAGCTATAAGTGAGAAACCCTGTAAGGGAATAAAATTCACTGGAACAAAGATTTATTACATAAATGAATCAAATTTAGCTGAGCATATACCCAACAAATAGAACCAACCCTTATGTTTAGTGAGGAACCAACCCCACAAGGATAACCAACCCCTAGATTTAGTAGAAAACCAAAACTACAAGGAGCACCAACCATGAATTTATTAGAGCACTAACCCAACATGGAAGCACTAATCCCATAGATGACTCAACACCAGCGCATCCACCTAAAAAAATTTCTCACCTCTAGAATTTTTCCACAACAACTGATGATGACTCTATTTATCTCTCCTTTCTTTTATCTTTAGCAAATATTCCTTCATTGCTAACTTGCTCAAGAACTTCTTCACCAAGATGATTACATCATTTGGAATGTCTCTCCAACAATATGTCACCATCTAGAACATCATAAAACAATTTCTTCCCTCTATTTATGGTCACAAATACCTTCTTCACCTTTCAAACTACCCTCTTTCTCGCACTTTCTCATCTTCTCAGAACCACAACAAATAGGCCTAAGAACATGCTTATATACATGACTTAAGCATCAAATACATATAGGTCAATCATCATAGATCAAAGACATTTTTAAAAATGAATAAATTATAATAACCTCATTCATGCACCTCCTAAGGTCTTCAATAAAATGTACACACTCAAATCCTTCATTAGGACATAAGTAGGCCTAAAGGCCTAAAACAACTCCTTCACCAAAACATGATTGTCTTGGGCCCACATGGCCACTACCAAACCTCATTCATCACTTAGAAACTTATTCCAAGTCCATTACCTACCTTCTGCATACTCAATTAAATTTTTACCACTATATCATGATTTGAATACACCATTAGGCATGATTGTCCTCATTAGGTCTATGACCTATAAAACTAGTCTTTAAAGAAGAAGCTAAAAATAGTACCAAAAAACATCAACCATGAAATTATGACACATGAATGGAAATATCATGACCTCAGGTTCATCACCAAATTCTCAAGACACCATCACTTGGACTATAAGATCCCAGGAACACCTCTACAATTAGCACACCAAAACTGCCAAAATTGTCTTAAAACTAGTCTTACAAAATAGACTTCCATATACCTCCTAAGTGATAAAAATTGATTTAAAACCACTCCATACAAATATAATGACTTCCATACTCCCTATAACATTAATTTAATCAACTGGTCAAATGTAAAACCTAATATTAAATATAACTTCTTCATAAACATGTAAATTAATGTGGGGTCCACACATCATCATGATACCTAAATTCCACCTCGAGAGATATGGAGGATTCCTATACAACCTCCAATCACTAACCAAGGTCAAACAATCCATTTTGGGCATGATTTAATAAGTTATTTTCCATCGCTACTTAACTAGGCTTTTAGGAGGGTTTAGAACCACCTTATCTTCTTAACATTTTTTCATAAAGATTGAGTCTTTATTCTCTAAGTTAATGGATGGAAATCCTTCTTAGTTCCATTCCAAAAATTTCCTAAATAGATCATGCACCCATACATACTTCACATGTGCCAATGAGCATCAAACAATCCTTCTCTAACTCTGATTCTCACTTCTAAGAACTCGGTAGAGGAAAAAATATAATTTCTTTCCCATACCTTCAAACCAGGGCCTAAAAATTCACTCACACACTTCAAAAAACTTGACATACCTTTTCTCATGCTTGAATTTTCATATCCAATCTAAAATCAGACCTTCTCACCTCATTTGGATAACTAGGGCTTAAGGCAAAGTCTAGTGTAGACCTAGAAAACATTACTAACCTCATGCCTACACTCTGAGACATTTGTGAGTGTCTTTACACTTCATCCTCCATGCTCTAAAAATTCATAACCAACTACTACATACCCATGAACCACCATTCCATACCATCATCATGCTGACTAGGCCATGACTAGGCTTCTTGACCATGCTTACACCAACCATGATGACCACCTTATGACTTTATCACACTTGCATCACTATAATGTCCACCTATCATTACCATACCTCTGCATCACTCCTACAATCCATCACACTTACTCAAGTCACCTCGATGAAAAATATACCAAGCAATATCAACACAACACATGACATCAATGACACTACCAATCAACCTTCACATGACATCATACTCCTTTTAACATCAATGACAACACCAATTGCCAACAATATACCCATTTTTCATTGAAATAAAACCCAATGATGGAAAACACATGAATATCATTCTCTCAATCCATCATCTCATTCTCCCCCTTTTGACATTAATGACAAAGAAACATACCTGCAACAACTTAAGATTTATTCTCCTATTTTCACATTAGGGGACCACCTTTTGGTTGAAAACATCAACTAAATCAGACAATGTTAATTTGACCTCTTCATCTCTGTTTTGACTCAACATAGATCCCCCTGGACTGAATGTACTCCTTCTTTGGAGTCTCATAAATACATTCACTTAAAATATAGAAAAACATGATCATACCTATACCATCTAAAAACATATCTTTTTGCAACAATAACTTAGAAATCTCCCTGAATCAATGCATTCTGTCTCAAGAACACAATATCATTCACCTAGCATTGATACCAACAAAGTTATTGATACCCAGCTTACTAGCTTATACTTCTTAGTTCAAAGATATGTTATTTTCTTACCTTTCAAGGTCCAAACAACACTACTAGCTCTATTCACCAATCTCTTCATGCTTCATGACATATGGTCCTTTTTTGATACTTTATACCTTATCAAGGAGCTAGAGACATGCCTTCTTAGCTCCCCCTTAGACCAAGATATCCTTTAATTAACTCCCCTTGAGTCCTTGACCTCACTAATTAGAACTTTTAAATATCAATGCTTCTTTCATACACCACTTCTCAGCTCTATCAGCATCTTTAGCATTTCTTGACACGTTACATACCTTATTGGCTCAACATTCCATATTATGGAGCTAGAGACACCTACTAAGATCCTTTTTACTTCTTGACACCTTCAATGAATCTTTTATTAAAGCTAGATACCAATAGTGATAGTGCAAACCTCTTCTTACTAGCTAGTTGAGACAAACATTCAAAACAGAACTTGTAACACATCCTTTGACTAGTCATCAAAACACATATTCATGCATGAGAAGTTAGGAATTAGAGATTAAATATTCGAAAACAATCCCTCAAATCACAGCAGTAGGAAACTATATAGCAGAAGTATACATGCAGAAATATAACAACATAAATAAATAATGCACAAAAGAAGACAAGACAAGATTTAACGTGGTTCACCCAATGTGGGCTACGTCCACCAAGAACTTTCTCAGATTTTATTATCAACAAGAGTAAAACAAATCTCACAGTCTTCTCTCAGTTATGAACTCACAACAGAATTCCAAAGATGTTAAACCACATCTAAACCACAATTGACACCCAATTGCTTAACCTTGATCACTCTTGATCACTAAGACTCAAGACCTCTTGAACACACAAGATATCTTCAAGATACCCTAACACCTCTATTTATAGGATTACAATCCTTTAAGAAGTCCAAAAGTCTAACCCTAGAAGTTTGAAAGTCATGACCTTTCATCTTCCCATGGCTGGAAAAGAAACTTTCATGACCTTTCATCTTCCCATGGCTGGAAAAGAAACGGTCATGACCTTTCATCTTCCCAATTTGAACTCCACACTTCAATACTGATTTGAGAAGACCAAAAATAGGCTCCACACCCCAACAATCTCCCACTTGGAGACTGTTCCTACTGAGAAAAGTTCTCAACCTTCATTATCAACCATGAAGGCCAATCAAAGTTGAACACAACTTCAACTTCTCCCTTGTGACCACCTTGGTCATCATATCTGTAGGATTCTGACTGGTATGAATCTTTTCCAGCTTCAACTTATCTTCTTCCAAAGCTTCCCTGATGAAATGATATCTCAGGTGAATGTGCTTCGTCCTAGAGTGAAAAGCAAGAGTTCTTCGCTAAATGAATAGCACTCTGACTATCACTGTGTAGTCTCCCAACTTCCTGCTTATGACCCAACTCATCAAGCAACTATTGTAGCCAAATCATCTCCTTGCTTGCCTCTATGGCAACAACATACTCAGCCTCTGTGGTTGACAAAGCCACAACCTTTTGTAACCATGAAATCTAACTCACCGTTGTATCACCAACCATAAATACATAACCTATCGTGCTCCTCCTGCTGTCCAAATCTCCTGCCATGTCTGAATCTACATAACCACACAATGTAGTGTCCAATTCACCGAAACACAATGCTTCTCCCATGGTCCCTCTCAAATACCGAAGGATCCACTTCACTTCCTGCTAGTGCTCTCTACCTAGATCACTCATAAACCTACTCACTACTCCCACTACATGGGAAATGTCAGGCCTAGTGCATACCATAGCATACATCAAGCTACCAACCGCTGATGAGTATGGTACCCTGGACATCTGGATTTTATCCTCCTCAGTCTTGGGACTCTACTCCTTTGATAATTTAAAGTGACCTGCCAAAGGGGTACTAACCGGTTTAACATCCTGCATACTAAACCTCTCCAAGACCTTCTTTATGTACTCTTCTTGAGATAACACCAGCTTCCTCTCTTTCCTATTCCAAGTTATTCTCATACCAAGGATTTGTTTTTCTGCCCCCAAATCCTTCATAGCAAAGGAGTCACCTAGCTGCTTCTTGAGTACCTTTATTTCCTACATGTTCTTCCCTGCAACAAGCATATCATCCACATACAGGCACATAATAATATAACTACCATCAAGAAACTTCTTGATGTACACGCAATGGTCTGAGTGACACCTGGAGTAACCCTGCTCCTACATAAAATTGTCAAACTTCTTGTACCACTGTTGTGGAGCTTGTTTCAGGCCATACAAGCTCTTCTTCAATTTGCACACTAACCTCTCCTTCCCTTTGACCTCATAACCATGTGGCTGTTGCATATACAATTCCTCCTCCAACTCACCATGAAGGAATGCAGTCTTCACATCCAACTACTCTAAGTGCAGGTCTTCTACTGCTACTAAACCAAGAACAGTTCTAATAGAAGTCATTTTAACAACAGGAGAAAAAAATTCATCAAATTCTATACCTTTCTTCTGTGCAAATCCCTTGACCACCAACCGGGCCTTGTATCTTTTCCTACCTCCATCTTCCTCTTTGATTCTATACACCCACTTGTTCTGCAATGCTCTCTTTCCCTCAGGTAGCTCCACCAGATCCCAAGTCTATTTTCCATAAGAGATCTATGCTCTTCATCCATGGCCTGCTCCCACTTCTTCCTAACATCCACCTGCACTGCTTCCTCAAAGCACTCTGGCTCTCCACTATCAGTGAGCAATAAATAATTCAAAGATGGAGTAAATCATTTAGGTTCCCTTCTTACCCTAGAAGACCTTCTCACCTCAGGATTTTGGGGTTCCTGATGAGTAGGTTCCTGAACTAGCTATGCCAGAACATGTTGCACTGAACCGGCCCCTTGGACACCTTGTTGTCCACAATGTCCTCTAACACTATGTATTATTTCTTTGATTCCTCTTTCTGTTCCTACAACTGATCTTTATACATGAATTTTTCATTAAAGACAATATCTCTAGACTGAAATATTTTCTTGTCCTTAAGACTCCAAACACAGGAAACCAAAGTCATCCTCACCATATCCAACAAAGGTGCATTTCTCAGACTTAGCCTCTAACTTGGTCCTATCATCTTTATCAATGTGAACAAATACCTCACATCCAAATACTCTAAGAAATGAGTAATCAATTTTCTTACCAGACCAAGCCTCCTCAGGTGTACCTCCATCCAAAGCCATAGAGGGTCCTCTATTAATCAAATAAACAACTGTGCTCACCACTTCCACCCAAAACATGAGTGGCAGCCCCACATGTAACCTCATGCACCTAGCACACTCCATGATTGTCCTGTTCATTCTCTCTGACACTCCATTTTCCTGTGGAGTATTTGGAACCGTTCTTTTCCTACGGATCCCATTTACCGAACAGTAATCAAGAAATTCATTGCTGCAATACTCCCCTCCATTATCCAACCTGAGACATTTCAACTTGAGACTGTTTCATTCTCAACCAAGGCTTTCCATCTTTTGAAGGTTTCAAACACATCATATTTCTTTCTAATGCAATATACCCAAACTTTTCTAGTTGCATCATCAATGAAAGTGACATAATAACATGAACCACCAATAGAGTTTACCTTAGTTGGCCCCCATACATTTGTATGCACTAAATCCAACTTACCCTCCTTCCTGGTAGGTCCAACCTTGAGGAATCTCACCCACTTCTATTTTCCATAAACACAGTCCTCACAGAAGTCTAAATCTAACTCCTTTAATCTGGGAAACCTGTCCTTTATAATTTGCATGCCCTTTTGACTCATATGACCGAGTCTCTGGTGCCACAAAGTTGCATCTCCATCTGCAGCAACTAAATTACAATAATCAGCACCACTGGTTAAATACAAAGTACTAGTTTTCTTACCTCTTGCAACCACAAGAGCTCCCTTGGTAACCTTCCAAGAATCCATTGTAAAACTAACCGTATAACCATCACTACCCAACTGACCTTTGATATCAAGTTCCACCTCAACTTAGGCACATGCCTGACATCCTTAAGTAGCCATGTGTTCCCATTCTGACATTTTCACCCGAACACAACCTTTCCCTACTATTCTGCATGGTTCATCATCACCAAGATATACATGTCCAAAATCTCCTTGAACAAAATCAGTAAAGTAATGTCTATGTGGGGTGGCATGGAAAGAAGCCCCTGAATCTAACACCCAAGACTCAGCAATATTATCTAAAGAAAGAATTAAGGCATCCTGACAAACATCACCTGCTGCCACATTTACCTCTTTAGTTCCTCCTTCTTGTTCTTCTTATCCCGAAGAGCCCAGCAATCTTTCTTAGCATGACCAACCTTCCCACAGTGCCAACATTCTAACTTACTCTTGGACTTTGACCTTCCGCGATCATTCAACTTCCCATGGTTACCTTTCCCTCTGTTCTTTTGTCTCCCTCTGCTCTCCACCATCAAAGCATTTCTAGAAGTAGAAGAATCTCCAGTGCTCTTCCTTCACATTTCCTTGCTTAGGATCACACCTATTACATCCTCAAACTTCAGCTTTGAATTATTAGAGACTGAATTACTTACAGCCATAACCAAGTTGTCCCAGCTATCTGGTAAGGAGCAAAAAATCAACAAAGCCCTGACCTCATCATCAAAGTCAATTTTTACTGAGTTTAACATACTCACAACCATATTAAATTCATTCAAATGAATAGCAATAGAACCATTCTCATACATCTTCATATTAAATAACTTTTTCATCAAAAATATTTTATTAGAGGCAGAGGGTTTTTCATATAACTTCCCCAACACACTCATGAGACCTTCCGTGGTCTTCTCCTGCGATATGTTGAAAGCAACCGAAGATGCAAGGCATAACCAAATTTCCCCGAGTGCCTTTCTATCTAGCAACTCCCAATCCTCATCTGACATGGTTGTAGGTTTCTTTTCTTTTCTAGCCAAAGGAACATGGAGGTCCTTTTGATATAAGTAATCCTCCATTTGCATCTTCCACAAACCAAAGTTCTTCCCATTGAACTTCTCAACCCTTGATCTTCCCTCATCCACCATAGCTCCCACTCAAGCTAAAATTTCCCTGTGATTTACCACTTCAGCAAAAAAACCACCAAAGCTCTGATACCAGTTGTTAGGAATTAGAGAACAAATATGTGGAAACAATTCCTCAAATCACAACAGTAGGAAACTATATAGCAGAAGTATACATGCAGAAATATAACAACATAAATAAATAATGCACAAAAGAAGACAAGACAAGATTTAACATGGTTCACCCAATGTGGGCTACGTCCACCAAGAACTTGCTCAGATTTTATTATCAACAAGAGTAAAACAACTCTCACAGTCTTCTCTCAGTTATGAACTCACAACAGAATTCCAAAGATGCTAAACCACATCTAAACCACAATTGACACCCAATTGCTTAACCTTGATCACTCTTGATCACCTCTTGATCACTAAGACTCAAGACCTCTTGAACACACAAGATATCTTCAAGATACCCTAACACCTCTATTTATAGGATTACAATCCTTTAAGAAGTCCAAAAGATGACCCTAGAAGTTTGAAAGTCATGACCTTTCATCTTCCCATGGCTGGAAAAGAAACTGTCATGACCTTTCATCTTCTCATGGCTGGAAAATAAATGGTCATGACCTTTCATCTTCCCAATTTGAACTCCACACTTCAATACTAATTTGAAAATACCAAAAATAGGCTCCACACCCCAACGTAAGAATAAGCATTCAGACAACATAAACATACCTTGATCTTTTGAATCACAAATCCACCAATATTTTTCAAGATTCATGCACACATTCATAACCAACAAAAGTACTCTAAATCAGTTGGTATAGTCATTAACCCAAAATATTTCTCAATTTAATAATATTAAACCTTTATGCTATAAAAATTATTGAATACTTATCCAAACTAAGATAACATATCTTGAGCCACTATGAACAATAAAATTTTCTTCTCAACTCAAGAATAGCAAGTTTATTATCTCCATTTATGTCTTTCTCAATTGTTACAGACATAGGACTTCACATTCTGAAATCTATCAAACCTTGCTTCATCATGATATGTTAGATAGGACTATACATACCTTGAACTTCCATGCTTCATCAACATTGTACCTATATTCTTATGTTATCATAGTGCATACAACAAACCCAGAGCACACTACCTAGATTTCAAACTTGAAAGCCTTCCTCTCTCAAGAAATATACAATTTTTGGTATCCTCCTAATCATAATCTAACAGCACACCTATAGATTCAATGGTTCGAAAAACATCTATGTCAAACTCATCATTGCATCCTCCTTGCACCAACCTATCAACTAGGAATGTCAAATAGAACTCTAATGGATAATTATGGATTCTCATATTTCATTGACATGTTGTCATGACATTCAGACTTAAAATACACACTCATGGTCTCATCCTAATCTTAATATCCCCTATTAGACTTACTAGACCATATTTTTCAATCACTAGCATCTCAAGTGCATTACATACCTGATTTAGGCCTTAAGACAAAAATCTTAATCTAAAAAAACATGTTTCAAACAGTCTATTCACCTTTTAGGTATTCACACACCATCTTGGCATAACTTCACATTGTAACATACCTTCATGCATGTGGTAGAACAAATCAAGTTACTTAGTAACGTAACTTCTTGGTCTGATCAAGTTTAGAATACTCTTCCCTCTGTGATTTCTAACTCTTCCTTGGAACCACAACTCTATCAACTTCTTAACTCACCTTCTCAAGTTTGCACACCACCTTCTATAAGCATACAATTCTATCATATCTTCATGAATTCAACTATACTAATCAAATACACACAAACATGCCTAAACGCATAGATTCCTACCTTTATTATGACCTCAACACTTAAATGGATTCATTTAGGTGTTCATAACCTTATAGAACGCCACACAACTCTGTCACACAACTTCTAGGTCTTGAAGCATCTTCAAGTATTCTTAGTTATCTTTCATAATCATATCTCTCTATAAAAATTCTTGAAACTCATCTCTTAGCAACATGACTCCATGAATCAGATCAAGAAAGCAAACATATACCTCAATCATTTTGACCAAGTCTTCAACATAAACAACATACCTACAACACACCTTGTTTCTGCTTCTTATAGATGATGAACGCCTCTATGCATCCTAATAAAGACACCTCTTCTTCTTAGGGCTATAAAATAACATAAACTCAGGATATTCTCATATCTCCATCTTCTTCTCATCTAATTTTCAACCATGAGACAGATTGGTTATCTGTAGGATCCTTCTTGAATTCTTGATTGGATTTTTAGGCTTGATGACAACATCCTATTTATTTTCCACTACATGGTCTGATAACATATACTCTTAGTGTTATTCAACCTCTACCTTATCCTCTTTCATGGTAAATAGTCCACTTGGGCTTGTAGGAAAATCAGGACTAGGCATGACTATCCTTTGTTCCTTCTCCTTCTTATCTGCATGATCTAACTTCTTGATATTCTTCATTTTATTAAGCTCCTTATTGATCTTACCAACAAGTTCAGACATATTTTTTTTTTTTGCTATCTTGGATTCCTCCTTTTATGAATGAATCTCATCTTTCCTAATCATGGGGTCATTCTCCTTATTCTCTTTTTCATCATATGTTGACAACCAGAGTTCTTGAAATTCCTCCACTTCTAACCCTTATACAAATTTTTCAAATGATTCATCTGGATTCATGGACTTAGAATGATTAGTTCTTATTGACTTAGGTATCCATAATTTTACTTTGCATTAAACTACTCTATGGAAAAAATCATTGCATTTAAAACAACCATGAAACAACCTTCTTGCATGCTCTATCTTCTTGTTTTGACTTAAGAACCTCCTAGCCCTATTAGGACATAATCTTGTAATGTGTCCTTTATCATGACAACTGTAACACTCAACCTATTTTGAAGGATCACACTTTCTATCCCTTGCCTTGCAATCCTTTGCAATATTACCACTTTTCCTATAGTTGTAACATAATACTTTGTTCCTTCCTATATTATTCCTCCATAAGAAATGATGAATGTGGTCCACAACTCTATAACAAAACTCATTACATGAAAAACAATGTCCATTGAATGAAATTACACACCATGTGCTTATTGAAGGCTCATTTCCTTCTGAGACCTGATTGTTCATATCCACCCTTCGACATTATTTTTCCATGTCACCTTCTAAGAGACCTATATGCTTCTTTAAAACTTTGACCAAAAAACTCCATAGATTTCCCATCTTTTTGCTTCTTAGGATCACCTAAAGTTGTTAAGCTTGCTTCAGAGGCCTCATTCTAATACCAATTATTGGAAGCATAACCACTGAGAGAGGGGTGAATCAGTGTGCAATAAAACTTTCAATCACTTAAACATTATCCATTCATTAATCATTTATCAACTTAACCATTAACCATTCACCAAGAATCATAACCAAACATGAGAAATGAGAACATGAGAACACAAGAACACCAGATATAAGTGGAAAATCCTTAGAAGGGAAGAAAACTCACTGCGAAAAATATATATTATAGAAATGAATCAAATTTAATTTAGCACTAACCCTACAAAGAGCACCAACCCCTTAATTTAGTAGAAAACCAACCCTACATGGAGGTATCAACCCTCTAGATGACTCAGCGCCAAATCAACCACCTAATTGTTTTTCTCACCTCTGTAATGTTGCCACAACAACTGATGACAACTTTATTTAGATCTCATTTCTTCTATCTTCACCAAATCTACCTTCATTGCTAACTCATTCAAGAACTTCTTCACCAAGTTGATTAGGACATATGACATGTCTCTCCAACAACAGATCACCCTCTATAACATCATGAAACAATATTTTTCCTCTCTTGATGGTCACAAATACCGATTCTTCACCTCTTGAAACTACCATCTTGCTCACACTTTCTCATCCTCTCTCAACCACAAAAATAGGCCTAAGAACATGTTTATATACATGACTTAAGCATAAAATACATCTAGGTCTGTCATCATAGATCAAACACATTTTAAAAATACATGAATAAATTATAATAACCTCATTCACACACCTAATGTCACTAATAACATGTACACACTCACATCCTTCATTAGGACATAAGTAGACTAGAAGGCCTAAAGCAAATCCTCCAAAACATTATTGTCTTCGGTCCACATGGCCACTACCAAACCTCATGCGTCACCTAGACACTTATCCTAATTCCATTACCTTCCTTCTACATACTCAATTAACTTTTTACCACTACATCATGCTTAGAATACACCATTAGGCGTGATTTTCCACATTAGGTCTATGACCTATAAAACTAGTCTTTAAAGATGAAGCTAAAACCAACACCAAAACACCTCAGCCATGCAATTATGACACATGAATGGAAATATCATGACCTCAGGGTCATCACCAAATTCTCAAGACACCATCACTTGTATTATAAACTCCCAAGAACACCTCTGTTACCAGGACCACCAAAACTCTCTTAAAACAAGTCTTGCAAAATAAAATTCCACATACCTCCTAAGGGCTCAAATTTTATCTAAAACAACTCCATACATGTATAATGACTTCCATACTCCCTCAGACATTCATTTAATAACCTGATCAAATGCAAAACCTGAGATTAAATAGAAATTCTTCATAAACATGCAAATTATTGTGAGGTCCACTCACTTTCATGTTACCTAAATGCCACCTATGGATAATTTTGGAGGAGTCCTATACAACCTCCAATCACTACCCAAGGTCAAGCAATCCATTTTGGAAATGTTTTAACAAGTTCTTCTCCATCACTTGCTTAACTAAGGTTTTCAGAGGGTTTAGAACCACTAAGTACCTTCTTAATGATTTTTTATAAAGCTTGAGGCCTTATTCTCTAAATTAATGAATGGAGATACTTATTAGGTCCATTCACTAACTTCCTTGAAGAGCTCAGCCTCCCATGTAGACTTCACACATGCTAACAAGCATGAAACAATTCTTATTGATCTTTAATTCTCACTTCTAATAACTCAGTAGAGGAAAAAAATATAATTTATTGCACATACCTTCAAACCAGGGCCTAAAACTTCACTCACAAACTTGAAACAACCTAAAATACCTTTTCCCATGCTTAAATTTGCATCTCCAAGCTGAAATCAGACTCTACTCACCTCATTTGGCCAATTAGGGCTTAAGATAAGGTCTAGTGGAAACCTAGAAAACATGACTAAACCTCATACCTATACTCTGAGACAATTGTGAGTGTCTCTACACTTCATACTCATGCTCTCCATGCTCTAAAAATGCATAAATAGCTATTACATACCTATGAACCACCCTTCCATACCATCATCCTGCTAACTAGGCCATGACTATCATCATGAACCATGTTGACCACGTTATGAATTTTTCACACTTGCATCACTATAATGTCCAACTATCACTACAATACCTTTGCATCACTCCTACAAGCCATCACACTTACTCAATACACCTCATCAATGAAAACTAGACCAAAAAATCTCAGCACAACACATGGCAGCAATGACACTACCAATCAATCTTCACATGACATCATACTCATTTTTATATCAATGAAAACACCAATTTCTAATTCTTATAATTTTTAGTGTGTAAACACCTAGGATGTATGATGTAGTGATGTCATGGTTGACCATTAAAAAAAAAAATTAAAAAATTAAAACAAGGCTGAAAAGCTAGTTTTGATAAAATCGTTTCTCTTAAAATGCAATATGGGTTTTGTTGAAACTTTGATAGTATGATCATGAATTATAAAGGTAAAAACCCAAATCTAAATATGGATATACACCTTGTTCTTTAGACGGCTTCATCTATATTCATTAATTTTTACTTCATAACAATCATTCTTATGCCTTCCCTTTGTAGATGTTTGAGTTCTACTCCTCGGTCTTGAAATACTTCTTGTTCATGGATACTCTTTCTCTATGCTCCTTGAAACATTCTCTTATATCAAAAATTGACTAAGTTTTGCTTATAAAAACCACTATGATCACTTTCTTGACAATTTATGAGACTTTTTTAGTACCCTTTTGGTGCATTAAAATGTTAATGAAAGATTATATTGGTTTCCTTTAGTTATTACTCTCACCTTTAAATATATGAACACTTCCTTTGAATCTCTTGTATTTCTTATAGTGAATTAACAAAATATGAGATACACAATTTTCTTATTCAATCACCCACATGCTTGGAAACCTTTCCACACTATCATAATTGATCATCAAGAGTAATTAGATTATACAAGAGCATCTGTAAATTGAAATCAACATCATTCAATTTTCAAATTCATAATACATTCTTGAATGGAAAAAATCACAAGCTATAATACCTTCACTTTTTGTATGGGATTATAATCTCTTAATGTAATTTATCTAAAATACCATTAATTTCATCTGAAATCTTCATCCTCGTATAAATATCTACAAGAAATTGAAGATCAACATGATCTTCAAATAATTCACCTCTATTACTCACACCTTTACATATATATGTTTATGTATCTCTCCTATATTTTTATCTCTTTATATTCTAGATTTTATTTATTTAATCCACCATTCCTATGCATTTTATAGAATCTACATGTTGATCCTCACGTGAAGATTGAGATAATAATATTCCATTCTTGGTTTAGTTTGTTGAAATATATCCATATTTTTCTCAACAACTTTCCAACCTTTTACGATTTATCTATTTTTTCCTCCCACATTGCATTTGAATTCCTTTGATGGTTATAGACTAAAATGGAGATAATTAAGTTCCTTTACATAATATTAAAACAACATTTATCCCCTTATACCATGGTGACAACTTCCTTAATGGCTTATACATGGTTACAATGATTTCTAACTCCTCTTGGACCTTTAGAATGCATAAACCAATGTTATGAATACCTTTTATAGCTTGAAATGAACTTTTGGAGGGAAACTACTAAGACAACTCCTAGTGCCTTGTCAAGGCTTATTATGGTTGGATGGACAACCTAATAATCTAGAAGGCTTTATGTAATCACTCATGTAAATAAAAAATCTATTTACACAGTTAGAGTGATGGACCTGCATCATGTAGGATCATCTAGGTTCACTTGAAATCTTACATCACTCAAAAACATGGTTATTTAGTATTGTGCAAATTATTGTTGCACCAATTCGTTTTTGTCTATTTTACACAAGAGTTGTTTTGTAAAAGAGTCTTGTTGATATGATTTTGATAAATTCATGTTCCATGCAAGTGTCTTTTGTAATTTATCCTCGCATTTGTGTGCACTAAGGTTTTGATGGTCTATGTTGTGTTTTACACATAGTTCCTATTGTGAAAGAGTGTTTGTAATTTTTGATGCTCTTAGTTGATATGTAATATTTTCCTTTATAATATTGGTCAAAGTGGTTGTAGTATTTATAGATGACTTCATCAAAGATATCAGTATATTTTAAATTTTAGAGATGAGTTTCAAAATCATAAATAACTTTGGATTGATAACACAAAGTTTTATCACTTAGTGCAAGGAAGATGGCTTTAGTAAATTGTGCAACATAGTTACTTTTTTTACACTGCAATGCATCAATATTTTATAAGAGTTCACATGAACATTGTATTTTGTATTTGATGGTTCATGTCTATCTTGTTAAATTTTCAAATTCATTGGAGTTGTATTGAGATAGTGAGCAAGGATTTAGTGGAGTATATCAGAGCATAGTACTATGTGAAATAACATGAACATGGCAAGTAACTTGCAAGGTTTCAAATATGTCATTATTTTATGAGGCGAGATGGATTTTCCCTAATCTAATAAATATCACCATTTATCTAAATCAAATTGCAATCAAATGTTTTTTGGGCCAAATCTTCAATATTGGATTAAAGTGAATGATAGTAGCATATGAGTTACTTGTAGATTTGAGGAAATATTATAAGTATGAGGGTCTTGTAATTATCTAAGAAAGCTACTTATTTTGTGTTAGGATTGATCCCCATACATTGATGATATAACATGGAATAGTCAGTTGAGTGCATCACACTATAGTGATTTACTTGTAAAGACTGCAAATTAGTGAGAAAATATCCTAGAATCTATAGTTTTTGAACATCTCACTTGTGAGATAAATAAATGTCTTTCTATGTATTATTTTATGTGATTAAATGAGAATTTTTTGTTGCATTTTATGCATAGTATTATGTTAAGTATTATGAGGGTTTTTTGGTTTAAGGCATCCATAACAAGGAATCCTAATAGCGAATTTATCAATTTATTTTCTTTTTTTATGATGTTAACCTCATGCTCCACTTATATCTTGATGGAAGTACTTATATTGAACTACAATTTTCTGTTGATTGTTTCCATGTCTTAATATATAGAGTATTCACAGTGACTACAAGAGTGAAATCTCATTGGAAAATTACTCCAAGGTTTCAAATTTAATTCCCACGTGTCCAATGACTCAGAGATGTATATTTTCTTTATAGTGTGGAGGTGTATCATCTTATGAAACATACAGTTATGACTACCCCTTCCCTAACTATCTTATTCAGCATTATGGTAAACACTTTGAACATTTATTGTATATTATATGAAAAAGAGGTATCCTGTTGTGAGTAATTTTCATATCTAATATTTATTATTTTCCACTCATCAATGTATGTGTAAGGAAGGGGTATTACAAGTGCACATATCCATCATTTTTTTAATGAATAAGATCATACATTATATTAAAAAGTAAAATGATACAAGAAAATTCAACAAAAAAGTGGGGTGGTATGAGAGCACGCCCCAAAGCCATGGACAAAATAGGCCAAACCTAGTAAAAGTCAAATGTAACAACATAGAAATTGTGAAAATGAAACTAAGCCACTACTACAAAATTTGTCCAATAGAGCTTGGAGAATATGGTCATCAATCTAGCTAGAACTAGGAAGGTCCTTTCCATTGTCTGGTACCTCCCAACTTGATCCATCATGGACCTCATATTTGTTGTCTTCCATAGTGTCACGTGTGGATGAGATGGCTAAATCCATTTGGGAAAACTTATCTGGTGGAGGTGGGAGGATTCACCTGTCATGAGTGCATAGCTTAGGGGCAGTCAATGAGACCCAACCAAGCTAGTGAGATAGTGGAAAACATCCCCAACCCTTGTGGTGAGCTATGGGTGGAGGAGATAAGATCCTCCACAGTGACTAAATACACGGGGACCGGCAAGCATGGTTGAATGAGTGGCATTGGGAGAAACTCTGAAAACCACCTCAAGGAAAACCATTGTGGGGGTAGATAGTGTCGAGAGGGAGAGGGTGGCTTCTGAGAAAAATTAGAAGGGGCATCACCCCAGTGACAAAGGAGGGTCTGGAGGTGCTCCACCTCGAGGGCCACATTATTCACTTGCACTTGTATCTGCAGTAGCACATTGGAGATAACCATTGACTTATTATAAATAGAAAAATTTTGATCAACTTTAGCATGAGAATATAAACAAGAGTTCCTTTCTTTTCAAAGACAAAAAAATAATTTCCCCTCTAAAATCATTCTAAATTTGGCTAAACATGTGCATCGTTCTATGATTATTGCCTAACAGAATATGTTCCAAGTGAAACAATATGGTCAAATGGGAGAAAGAATGAGTGGATATAATTCCAATCCTTTTGGGATTTACTACAATACCAAAAAAGGTGGGATAGGGTTTTTAGTGCCCACAGAAGGGATAATTGGGAGCCAAGACACCAAGTTGAACCAGACGGGCACCAATCAGCAAGTCTTGGTGGAGAACACACCACAAAAAATGAGATATTGTAGGTTACACACAAGCAGACTAAACAATTTCGAATCTCCTTTGTTGGAATCACAATGGACTGAGAGGAGGGGGTGAATCGGTCCTTTAAAAACTTTAAACAATTTCATATTTACTTTCTTAAAATATAAACCATTCAACCATTAATGTGTGCACAACATCATACAACATTCATTTAAATATCCATGAACAAGAGAGAGAAAACCATAACATAATATATATGTGGTAAACCCTTAAGGGGAAGAAAACCCACTGAAAACTTTTCTGATATTACACACAACAAATACTCAAGTGAGTATTACACATCACAAAATATTTCTTTAGTGAGGCACCAACCCCAAGACCACTTACCCATAAAACCTTGTTGATATACTCACAAAAAGAGACTTGCATGAATATAATCATGTCACATAAGATTTTTATAATAATATCAATGAAGATATGCTATAACAATTCAACTGATGGTGATCACAAGATTCAGCTCCAAACTCCTTCAAACCCTTGTTCAAACCCTCATTCACCTAGTTCTCTCTTTCTTCCTTCTTTCATGGACTTCTTATGCTTCAAACCCTTGCACACATACTCTTAAAAATTCTTCAACCTGTCACAAACTCTCTCATATCTCAAATCATTCCTTCATACTCATTACAAGACTCACACATGGGTCACACTTTTTCCCTCTCTAAGAACTAACTCAAATTTGAACTCAAACCCTTGACTTTATAACCTTATCGACTCAAAAAGATAAATCAAGTCAGTATCCATCCTTTAGTTATACCAATAAAACTTTTAAAAAATCCTAATACATTCATTAAAACATTCACATTGGACCCATATATGTCAGCCATGCCCAAAACCACCAAACATGCTCAAAACCATCTCAAAACCTCATCCCCTAGATGAACTAAAACCACAAATACTAAAACCATGATTATTCAAGCTCCAAAATTCAATACACATGTCAAATATGACATAAAAACACCATCCATGGTAATTAATTATCTTGACACCAATCGAAAATTCATAACATAACTCAAGAAGGCTCATATCCTTCTCAAAACATTTGTTTCCAACATCTTGTCTTCACCTTTGGGCCTCAAGACCACTCAATAACAACTAAACTATGGCATGTAACCACTCTATGGAATCCTCAGGACCTTTAGATCACATCCATGCATATTATATCTCATGAAACATCCATGTGTGCAAACCAAAACCTACTTTCCTCTTCACCAAATCAAGCTACCCAGAAATTTGTTTTACAAACTCAACTAGTTTGCACCCTTTCTATCACTTCCAAAGAACTAAAAATTCCTTTAATAGGAACCAAATGCATACCTTCCTCACTCTCAAACTTTTATCAAGCATCAAATAATCCATCTCATGCCTCATTCACCTCAATCTTTCATCCTGAGTAATCCAGTCTTGAGAACCAAGCAACCTTCTTCCTTACAAACTAACCTGGATGACCCATCAAATATCATAATCATGAGACATAAAAAATACTACTATAAATATCTCTAAATCATATTTCCAAAATATATCACATTTTCTTCCAACTCCAATTAGAAGGCCTCCAACTAAGTTTGTCTCTGGAAACTACATGAAAACTATCCCAAAACTGCCTTATGACCAGTCTTCATAAATAGGGTACACTTTTCCATTTAGAATCATCACCATGATCTGAAACCATCATGGACATAAAGAAAAACTTCCATGACTAAAAAACAATGTCAATTTATTTTTCAACTCCTTTGGACAACCTTGTCCCAAAACTAGACTTCTTCATAAACTTGCATTTTTAGGTGGGGTCCACTCATCACCACATGTTATATCATACCTTTTTGGAAATATGGAGGAGTCCTCTACATCATAAAAAACATCATAATATCACAATCAATAAATTTTGGGACACTTAGGAAACAAGTATCTCCTACCGCTTTTGAGACTAGGGTTTCAAGCACATAAAACGTTATTTACCTTCTTAACATTTTGTTCATAAAAAATGTGATGATGAAATGACCTCATTATTTTTTGAAACCTTATTTGTTAAATTAAAAATCATCCTTGAAATCCACAAGGTCCCATGTGCAAAGAACATAATTCATGGTGAGCATCAGAAGGTGCAATTCGAGCTGGAAAACCTTCTTCTTGACCTTGTTTCACCAAAAATAACTTAACTTGAAAAATATTCTTCAGAATGACTCCAAATTTTTCTCACACCTCTAGGAAACCTCTTTAAATCATCTCTAATCATAATAATAACTCAAATATGTCTCCATCTTCTCATCCCATCTCATTTGCATGACTATCCCTAGGGGTTTTACATGGTTTAGGCTAGGGTCAATTGAACCAACACTATAACTCATCATGAAACCACTCCAAAGGTCCTAACAACATTAATACATCATGAAACACTCACATACATGCATCCATGAGCTCACATTAGATCTACAACTCATCTTCATGCCTCCAAGCACCTAGACTTAGTCTAGATGAGCACCTAGAATTGTTGATCTTAAGTCTAGTACCTACACCCTAAAACTCATGTGAGTGCTAAAAACTCCCAAAAATTATCTCCATGTTTCTACCATGCTCCTCAATCCACCAAAAAACTCTAATCACCATGATCCATCACCTAGGCTAGCTAGGTCACCTGACTAGGCTTGCTAGACCAAGCCAATCTCACTGAATCAACTCATGCCACCATGAAACCACCTGATACATCCATGTCATCATCCTACTAAACATGTTATGACTCTACTACATCATCCTCTTTTTCATTAATGGTATTTTACATCAATGAAAACACCTAGAATACATAATTCCAACAATCTCCCCCTTTGTCATTGATGGAAAACCTCCTAAACTTCTCCCCCTTTTACATTAATGACAAAGAACATACCTATACTTGCATGATATTCACCTTTCTCAACTTCATAGGGTCATCTCTTGGTTATAAACATCAACCAAAGTCATAAAATTTAGGCTCACAAACTTGTTTTTCACACATTTTGACCTATTATTTTTTACCATCTTTCAAACATTTAAGATTGTACTCCCCCTAGGAAAGAGCATACACATCATCTATACATACCAAACAATTATGAAAATAAGCCAAAACATCATTTTACCTTTGTTCTTGAGTGATAACATCATCAAGCCTTCAACAAGCATGCAAAATTGACATTTCTCACTAAAACCTTATGCTTTTTCCTTCTTTCACACTCTTAGAAATCATTGTAGTACCTAACCTAAACTTTGCATGCAACTTATGAACAACCAAAAATCATGATTTAGGAGACAAAATTACATACATACCTTTATTTTAGCTTCTCATCACTCCTTGAGAGGATTCAAACCATGGTCTTTTACTAAGAACACATATCTTGAATTCATTCACCTTTATATCTGAAATCCCTAAACAACCATTTAGACACATTCCTGAAGTTTTTTTGACAGTGCTCTATAATCTCATACTGATTCAATGACATACCTTCTTTATCATACTCCCCTTGGATTACTAACCAAGCTATCATTTCTAGTAGAAAAACAAAATTTATCTCTTACCTTGATCACTTGTCATGGAAGATGACTCAACCATCTTTCCAGTCTACCCTAAAGCTGAGGTTCAGTGTTCATGAGCTCCCTTGTCTTGGTGACATGATTCACATTCTTGATAGCATGTAAGCATAGATCTATTCTATGAGTATAAGAACTAACCATCTGTCATTTTTTTCCAGTTTATATTCTATCAAAACCATACCTTATTGACATCTTGGATCACCTTTGTTGAGATGCATAAAACTCCCTATGCTTAACCTTATGAGTAATGCAGACCTATAGACATCATATTTTTGATACTTGAAATCATCTTCATACCATTCATATCAAACTTTTTACTTACCATATGTATTACTTCAAATATTTACCTTCCAAGAACTCCATTTTCCACTATCATACGTACACTTCTAATCACCTTTTGCAAGGACTTATAATGAGAACCTCAATTAGAATCTTCCCTTGTTAGAGATTTTCCATCAAACTTGTAGCTTCACAATTTCATCCATAAGTCTACCATATATCTACCTCTATTATCAGTCTATGTGATACTTGGTCATTTTTGATAGTTACAAGATTCTAAACACTTCTTAATACTTGAATATTAAATATCACATCAATCTTATCTAAACACTTCACTTCATACCTGGGAAGATCACATTTTGAGTCATACTAATTTTTTTATGACCCACTTACCCTTCATCAACATAGTATCCCTGAGAAATTTCATCTTCAATCCTAACCTTGTTGGAACCCTGTATAGTTTCTTTATTAAAAATACAGTGGATGAACCATGCCTTGCCCTCAAACCACCATTCATATGCTTCCTAATTAATACTTTCTAGCTATTTTATCAAGCATTACCTAGTTGTCACTTTAAGTATTGGATCACCATATATCTTTTAATGCATCTACTTGTCAAAGGCATTGATTTAACTCAACTCAAATGACATCTGCTATATTGTTCTTGTCATATCATTGAGGATACTTGATTCAATGACAATCATGTCAATGTCAAAAATTATGAAGATAAAAGATCATCTTCATCACCTCTTGTCAGACATGCCTTATATCTCAACATTTGACCAATATTGACTCAAGTCTTCTCTATCACGAATTCAAGTTCTTTCCATGATTCATCAAGTATACTTGACATGAAACAACTTCTCATGAGGCAGTAATGTAAAAAAAATATTCACTATACATCTTCATTACCTTAATGCTAGCCTTGTCAGTCAACTCTATTGTACCCTAGATACACTTAGGAAATCATGTCCCATAGACTTTATACTTCACTGTTTAGGAAAAGAATTCCCTCATGTATTTTATCACCATTTAACCATTGTCACTCTGTTTCCTTATTAAAATGTACTCTCAGATTACACATGAAGGTTCCAAGAAGATATCTTCTAAGATATATGATCCTTTAATATTTGTCTTACTTATCAATCATCTTCACAATCATAAGAAACCAAGATACTAGAGTTTTATTATGACTTATTTCAATCCAATCTTTTCGATATTCACTTTCTCAAAGAAAACTTACTTGAATTTGAGTTCACCCATTTTCACCATCAAACCTTCTCTATCAACCTTGTAGCATTTCTTAATAGAAACTCTTACCCAAATTTGTAATTTTTACCTTCCAACTAGGTCTCCATGGTAATATTTCAGACTGGTAAGAAATTGAATGACCATGTATTGTCAAAATTCCCTTTGAAACTTTTCAAAGATCACTCTTTAACATGTCAAGAAAATATGGTGAACTTTTCATGAGATTTAATTCACTCCTACCTTCTGTATAATTTTTATCATAAACCCTAGGTTAGGATTTTCATAAAGCTCAAGAATGATCTTTTTGCAATATCTTGATTCCAATGGTTTCACAACTTCAAACTATCACCATGATATCTCAAAACTTGATAAACTTTCTACTTTAAAAATGGCTTAAAACACTTTGAAACTTTTCACTAGATTAATCATGCTACAATTATCAATACTTACTACTTATAACCCATGTGACTTGGCTACATGAGAGATTGAAATCATTATCACCTTCAATTTCATCATGTGAAACATGACTATATATCCTCTAAGAAAATTTAGATATTCAACAAAGTCACTATTCTTATCATTTCTACTTGAGCTTGACATGATCAACAAACTTAGCCTCTATCAATAAACTCATGATATTACAAGACTAGATACAAGAACATTCACTTCACATCATGACACACATATTTTCTTATACCTGTGACACACAGTTTGATCATTTAATCAAAAAACACTTACTGAGAAATTTCCCTTTAAGACAAACCAATGACTACATACTCAGACCATATTTTAGAACCAACAGACCACTCAAAGGAAAGTGTTATTCACATATTGGTCTGTCAAAATTTACATCAAAGGACTACAACTAGATGTGCTTTACAATATCATACCATCACCTTAACATACTTGATGGTACACCTTTTGCATTGAAATACCCTCATAAAATTGTTGTAATACACAAGAACACAACCAGCATGATAGACTTCCACAGAGGAAATTTAGACTTGAGGACATGACAATACATGTATCAAGTATTTTTACAAATACCATACGATTTTTACTACTTAAACAGTATCAAAAGAGACATAAAACACATTTTCATTAGAATAAAAAAAGAGACTACATACCTTGACAACTTGATGGAATAAGGATATGTATTGACATCAAAGAATCTCTACAACAACATACATAAGAAAACTAGACCCCTCTTTCAATGCTTCATATGGATCACACCTCTAAGAATCCTAGTAGAGGTATGACATATCTTGATAAGTCTAAAAGAGACACCTAAAGAGGTCACAATCCCTCTTAGATACCTACACCTCACCTTTTGTTCATCTTTGTTTTAGATCAACATATCTGTGGCACACATTGTTGTACATCAAAATTATCTCTTTATGAACCATACCTTGGCCCTTCTAGTTTCTCATGACCTATTTTGTCTTCCTATGTCTTGCACATTAGGACTTTACTATCTCTTACTTTTCCTTTTAGAAACCATAACAATCCCTAGAAATATGTCCAAACTTCATTGCAATTAAAACACACAATCTGAACTCATTTCCTTTGTAGCCTTCATTACTCCAATTCTAATTGGATCATTATAAACAATATCTTAGCAACATGAACTTTTTCATGATAGTTTTAGCATACCACACACTCTTATTTTGCTCACTCCTAGTATCCCTCCAAGGGTGATCATCTATAGAAACCATCCTACACTCCTTTTTTCCTATGACCAAATCCATTACAAGTGAAACAATAACCATTAAATATCTTTCATACCTTGAAGCATTAGGTTTGCCTAATGGGCTTTGTCTTCACATTTTCTTTGGTGAAGATCTCCTTCTTTCCATCCTTCTTATGCTTGGTTCTTCATCATTATTTATTGAAAAACTATCACCTTGCATCTTTTCTTTTCCCTTGAGGTCATCACTAAACCCCAAACCTACTCTATCACCTATTTAATCTCTGTTTTCCAAGAATATCATCAAGATCCTTGGTAATTTTCTCAAATTTCTGAAAGGACATTTAGCCTTCTTACCAACATATAACAAATTATTCCCTTAGGAAATCTACATCCTCTTCAAATTTGGTGCATTTACTCTCTTTGTCTTACAAACTTGTGACTAGGAACTTTACCTTTTCTTCTAGCATTCTAACTGACTCATTTAGCTTTTTTGTTTCAAACCATACTTTTCTTCTATATCATGAATCCTATCTTCATATCCTTTGATATAGATATCTCAACTTCTTGTTCTTCTTTTCAGCATGCCTTAACTCATTTTAGATACACACAAGATCATCTTCAACATCATCTTCTTCTTCCTCAGAATATCTGCACAGGAACCTGATATGAAATCACCTAATAATGAAGAACCACCACTAGTAGATCTCATGGCATCTTTAGTCATGAACAACACCTCATTTCCAACATCTTCATGATTAGATTCTAGACTCAGAATCTGAAACACCACTACTAGCATCAGAAAAGCAATCCTCTTCCTTTGTATAAAATATCTTCTTCTTGTTGTCAAACTTCTTAAATATTTTATTTCTCTTATCATACTTGTGATAATTCTTGTCATGATATCTATCATGCTCATGTTCATCATGATCTTCATTCTTGTGCTTATGAGGAAAATTGATAGAAAAATGACCTACTTTACCACATTTGAAACATTTATAAGGAATCTTACCTTTGTATTTTCTAGAGCCAACCTTCAATCTTCTAGCAAGCATTGCAAATAAATCTTCATCTTCAAACTCAACAACATCATCAACCTCCTTAGTCTTCTTTCCCTTTTCTTCATTTTCATATTTGAAATAATCTCTTTCTTATCTAGGTTTGGAATCAACAATCCTCATCTCATAGGCATTCAAATTTCCATGTACCTCATCCATCTTCAAGAGAGTCAAATCCTTGGCCTCTTCTAATAGAAAACACTTTAGAATCAAACTTAGGTGTTAGAGATCTCAAAATCTTTTGAAATACAACCTCTTCCTTCACTTCTTCACCTAAACCTTTCATGGTGTTGACAACCTTGTCAACCCTAAGAAAATATGCAACAATAGACTCATCATCACTCATTTTCAGCCTTTCAAACTTATTTCTAAAAGTTTGAAGCTTAGTTATCCTTACCTTTGAATATCCTTCATACAAGACCTGAATTTTCTCCCATGCTTATTTTTCTGACTTGCAATGCATCACCTTCACAAGCTCAGATTCACCTAGACCACACATGATAACATTCATAGCCTTTGAATTATCACTACACAATTCTTGTCTGTATTACTTGTTGGTAGAGTAGCAGGAGTAGTGTAACCATCCTCTCCATAGATTGCCAAAGATCAAACCCTAGGGACATGATATGAGTTGTCTCATCCTCAGACTCCAAAAATAATAGTTCACTCCATCAAACAATGGTGTCCTTATTAGTAGAAAAACCACTCTATTGACTCATCATTTTTGTGCTTCAAGGATCTCCTTTCAAGTGATGAAAACTTCTCCAAAAGGACACTATCTGATACCAATTATTGGAAGCACAATGGAATGAGGGGGGGGGTGAATCATTCCTTTAAAAACCTTTAACCAATTTCAAATTATGTTTCTTAAAACATAAACCATTCAATCATTAATGTGTGCACATATCATAACATTCATTCAAATAACCATGAGACATAGAGAGAGAACACCATAACAAAAGATATAAGTGGGAACCCTCAAGGGGAAGAAAACCCACTAAATTTATTACTAATATTACACACAAAAAAACTCAAGTGAATATTACACATCACAAGATATTTCTTTAGTGAGGCACCAACCCCACAAGGAGCACCAACCCCTAAACCATTGTTGATATTACTCACAACAAGAGACTTGCATGAATATGACTCATCACATAATATTTTGATAATAAGATCACTGATATATTTCAACAACTCAATTGATGGTGATCACAAGATTTAGCTCCAAACTCCTTCAAACCCTTACTTCAAACCCTTATTCACCTAGCTCTCTTTTCTCAAACTTCTTTCATTCACTTGTTATTGCTCTCAAAACTCTTGCACACACATGCTCCAAAACATTCTTCAACCTTTCAACCATCTCTCAGATCTCAAATCATTCCTTCATACCTATTACACACACACACTCTGGGTCACACTTTTTCCCTCTCAAAGAACTAGTTCAAATTTGAATTCAAACTTCACTTTTATACCCATTCTCAACTCAAAAACATAAAAGTAGGTCAGCACTACATCATAATTTTGACTGAATAAAACTTTAAAAAATACCAATAAATTCATTAAAATATTCATATTGTTCCCATATAGGTCATCCATGCCCAAAACACACTAAACATGCTCAAAATAGCTCAAAACCCCATCACCTGGATGAGCTAAAACCACAAACAACATAAAACATGATTATTAAATCTCAAAAATTCATCCAAACATGTGTAATATAACATAAAAACATCATCCATGGTCATTAATTATCTTTTACCAATCAAATTTCACATAACACACTCAAGAAGGCTCATATCCTTCACAAAATAGTTTCTTCCAAGACCCTGTCTTCACCTTTGGGCCTCAAGACCACCCAAGAAAAAATCAACTATGGAATGTAACCACTAATTTGAATCCTCAAGATATTTATATCAGATACATACATGTTGGATATCATGAAACATCCATATGTGCAAACCACACCTAATTTCCTCTTCACCAAATCAAGCTGCCTAGAAAGACTAGTTTTACAAACTCAACTAGTTTGCACCCTTTTATCCACTTTCAAGACCTCAAAATTCCTTAAATAGGAAAAAATTAATCTTCTCTTCACTCTCCAACTAATATTAATCATCAAATCAATCCATCTCATGCATCATTCTACCTCATTCTTTCATCCTGAGCAATCTTGTCCTAGAGAACCAACAATCTTCTTCCTCACAAATCAATGACCTGGATGACCCATAAAATATCATCATCAAGAGAAAAACCATATACCAATATAATCCCTAAATACTATTTCCATAACATATATTAATTTCCTTCCAACTCTAAGTGGAAGGCCTTCAACTAAGTCCATCTCTGAAAAATTGCTGAAAATTTCCCCAAAACTGCCTTAATGACCAGTCTTCATAAATAGGGAACACTTTTCCATTTATAATATCACCATGATCTGAAAAAATCATGGAAATCAAATAAAATCCCATAGTAAAAAAAATGTCAATTTATTTTTCAACTCCTTTGGACAACCTTGTCCCAAACTGAACTTCTTCCTAAACTTGCATTTTGAGGTGGGTCCACTCATCACCACATGACTCTATAATACCTTTTTGGAAACTATGGAGGAGTCCTAAACATCATAAATCATCATAATATCACTATAAATCAATTTTGGAACTTAATAGAAATATCTATCCTACCACTTTTGAGCTAGGGTTTTGAAACACACAAAAAGTTGTTTACCTTCTTAACATTCGTTCATAAAAATGTGATGATGAAATGACCTCATTATTTTTTTGAAACCTTCTCATTTGAACTCAATGAAAAATTCCCTAAAATCCACAAGGTCCCATGAAAATCACACAATTCAGGGTGAGCATCAAAAGGTGGAAATTGAGTTGGAAAACACCTTCTTCTAGACCATGTTTCACCAAAAACAACATATCTTGTAGAATATTATTTAGATTGAATCCAAATTTTTCTCACACCTCTATACACCATCTCCACTCATCATCATAGCTAAAATAGGTCTCCATCTTCTCATCCCATCTCATTTATATGACTATCCCTTGGGGTTTTACAAGATTAAGGCTAGGGTCAACTAAACCAACACTGTAACTCATCATGAAACCTCTCTAAAAGGTCATAAAATCCTTAATAAATCATTAATAACTCACCTACATGAATCCATGAGCTCACATGGCTCCTTAACCCACCAAGAAAATCCAACCACCATGCTCCATCACCTAGGATAGCTAGGTCACTTGAGTAGGCTTGCTAGACCAATCCAATCTCACTAAATCAACTCATGTCACCATGAAACCACCTGGGAATAGGAGATCGAAGTAGAGGGATCAAGTATTTTCTGCTCCAAATGTCGATAAATCATAGATGACCTAGTAGTTTGCTACAAGGAGGATGAGCCTGGTCTGAAGAATGATGAAATGAAAGATCTAAAGGAGGATGAATCAAATGCTACAACAGTTCAAACTAAGGATGTTGATTTTGTTCCAAATATGAATGAGCCTGTTAGCATTAGAAAATAAGCAGAGTTTGCTGGGAAGAAGGATGTTGGAAGCGGTAAAGGTGACCGGCTGAATCAGTTTGATAGGAGGGAGATTTCAAAATCAAAAAATCATGCAAACATCGCATTCATTGTTGATAATCTCAGTTCATAAGGAGATTTGTAGGATTTGCGGGTGAATAAATATACTTCGAATAACATGGTTGTGGAATTATTCATTAATTTAGGAAATTCAAATTTTTTGCATGAAAATTGTGTTGGACAGAGGGAAGCATTTAATGATGACGGTTGGTACTCAGTGTATCCTAAAAATAGTGCTCATCGTTTAACTCGGAGTAGCTCTCAAGCTACCTCCTGATTTTTGTATTTGTTGATCTTTTAGTTTCTGTGGGGGATTATTGGGAGCCAATTTCTCTTTGGTTTCCCACCTTTGGAGTTTGGTTTGTTTGATTTTTGTATGCTTTCACGACTATCTTTTGTAACGGCCTTTGGAGCCTTTTCCAAAATTTTATCAATAAAAAAAAACATGAAATGACCTGATACTCCATGTCATCATCCTACTAAGCATGCTCTGACTCTACTACATAATCTTATTTATCATTAATTATCTTTTACATCAATGACAACACCTAAAACATAGCATGCCAACATCCATCTCCAACTGGAAGGATAAGAATGAATCCCCCACCAATTTTTGAATTTTTTAACCATGGAAAGGTGGGGAGACAACCAAGAATAACCTTTACTAGTAGAGTAATTATGGGAGGGGTTATCCATGAACTATTTCCATTCTATCCACCAAGGACATGAGGAGAGCACAACAATGTTTTGGCTCATATGATCAGGAATAAAGGAGATAATGTCTGTAATACTATCACAGTCTTGTGAGGAAAGGTTGAACTTAGCTTTGAGCTCAATCCAAGGACACCAAGCTTGGATAAGATTGAAAAGACATCCTTGATTGAGCGAATTCCTTTCTTGAAAATATTAAGCGCAGGGATCTCATAGACCTCTGCAATACACCGATCCTGCAATTGGATGATAGGAGATCACCACAATGAGTGATGGTTGATAGAGAGGCCATTACAAAATCTTTCACCCTTCCATTGAAACCATGGTTTAATTTTATCCCATGTTTTCTATATACTTTTGAGAACAAAAGTGTTGACCACTTTGATATGCACAGGAGCAATGAGAAGATTGACAAAACTTAAACTCTTCCAAGTCAGTCGATCATAAGGGGAACCCTCCTCAATGTCATGGTACAGGAGCACTTTCCAAGCTTCTTTTCCTTTGATGCTAAAAATTATCCATTTAGAACAAACCGCCTTCCCTTGACGTAAAATTTCAATAAGGCCCATTCCTCCAGATTCTCTAGGAAGACAACAGGTCTCCCATGTAACTCTGTAAAACCCTTTTATAGAAGATGCATTCAACCAGAGAAAATATTTGAGAAGATTTTCCAACTTCTGCACAAATTTTTTGAATGGGACCTAGTAGGAGGAATAATAAATATGTGTAGCTTCAAGTACTTTGGAGAAAATCCAGAACTTTCCCTCTAAAGACAACGATTTGGTTATCCAATACTCAATATTTTTAGCAACCAGTTGAACAACATACTATCACAAATATGTAGGTGATGCTTGAAAGGAAAAATGAATGCCAAGAAATTTGAACATCTCACCATGGTCAGTTATCTTCTAATCATGTACAAAGTCATCCAAGGGGGTGTAAGGAGGAAGGATTTCCTATAACACTACATTTTCTGCCATTGAATGGATGAGACAGAGGCTAGATAGAAATTATCAAGGAACTGCATGGCATTGCAAATGTTACTTCATCCTCAATTAGCGTAATAAAGGATTCATCAAAAAAGTGACCATTGAGCAGCTGGGCATTAGCAGAGGAAGGCAAAGAAATTCCCCTGACAAGCCCTTGATTTTTGGCTTTGGCAAGCATATAGCCAAATCCTTTCGCTGCAAGAGCATAAAGAGCAGGTTCCAAAGGGAAACCATATCATATGGAACATAAGAGGCCAAATAGATCTGAGATGTTCCTGTTGATGGTGATTTGATCTGAGGAACTTGTGAAGAGCATGTTGACATATTGTAAAAATATTGGACCAAATCCCAACTCCTAAAGCATGACCAAGATGAAAGGCCATTTGATCATGTCGTAGTCCTTCTCAAAATCAATTTTAATTAAAAGGGTTGGCTGATTGGATTTGTGATCCCATTCCATACCTTCCCAGATGGATATAATATTGTCCAGAATGTATCGCCCCTGGATGAAGCCAGTTTGCTCCAGCTGAATAATGGCAAACAGAATGTGTCGCAACCGAATGGCTAGGGCTTTAGAAATAATTTTGTAGGAAACATTAAGCAAAGTAATAGGTCGTCAATTGGTGATCATCTCAGGGTTCCCTGGCTAAGGTATGAACTTGATATTACCTTTGTTAATGTGAGGGCCAAGCGACTGACTCTGGGAACCTTCAAGATAAACCTGAAATAGGTACAGACCAACAATATTATTAAACTCGTAGGGAAAACCATTACAATTGGTTGTCTTTTCATTTTCCATTTGCATGACAGCTTCATGAAGGTCATCAAGGGTGAGCATGCGATCACAGGTAGTTTTCTACACCTGCGAGAGCTTGCATGACACCATGGCTATACTTATAAAGCAGCACACCGCTCATCCAACGGAGTTAGAGCTTGAAAAACCAGCTTGTAATGGCTGACAAAGGCCTACAACATAAGCTAGGAATCCATGAGTTGATTTCTTCCAATGGCACATATTTGCTTAAAGGAATGTTTGGCTTTGAGGGAAAGAAAAAATTACTTCAAAACACGATCCCCCACTTTAAGCTAGTGTAGACGGGCATGAATTTGAGCACCCCGAGCATTGTTATTATTCATGATTTGAATCTTTTAGCAGAGCTCTGCCACCTAGAGTTGCATCATTTTTTAAAAAGGGTTTCCTTTGAGCACTACCACTACTCATTTAAGAGAAGAGGAGGTAGCAGAGTATGATCAGCATCGTATTTTTGCCAACTGTCGACCATAGATTCTAAGGAATATGGTCATCTTGTTCATCGTCTCTTCCTACCACTGGGTCTAGTTAGAATTAAGAGGTGGACGATAATTTTGTAGATGAGGAGGCCGAGGTGTTAAATTCCACACACGCTTGATATGATTGAGTGTGGCCCTGTGTTCCATCAAGGTGGTATTGAGAAAAAATTGACCTTTATGACAAAAGGGTCGCCTATCATGCCAAGTGATACGAAATCAAATACGGAAATGGTCCGAAAGGATGAAATCTAGCATCACTTCCATAGGCAAAGAAAAGGTGTTGTCAAACTCAAAAAAAAAAATGAGTTGACAGCATGGCCCTGTCGAGCCGTTTAAGAACTCAATCCGATATGCCTAAGAGATTAGACCAAGTAAACCAAGCTTTAAAGGTGGGTGTGCGAAAGGCGTTGGGGTCATTAAACCTGAATTTATTGCGCATATAGAACCACACTCCCTTTTGATAGTTGTCCATCACATTTGTACTTATCTAAAGGAAACTTCACCATATTAAAGTCATTGCATATGACTCAATAAACATTGGGAATTTCATTTACTATCCACAGCCAAATATCGGCTCTTTCAGCTGCATCATTAGAGGCATAAATATTGATGAAGCCTAAAGGGCAGCTTTCAATATTAAATAAGGCCAAGATGGCACGATTGGTGGGGTCGACACCGTGGTCCATAAGAAGGGATGTAATTTGGGGGGAAAAAGGGAGATCAAACCCCCACACCCACTTTCATGTTTATTGGTAAATGTCAAGCTGTCATGCCAAATGGATTTACAAACCATTGCCAACTAAAAACCTGTAACTTTCACTTCCTACAGACACAACATATCTAATTTGGCAATTTTTTGACAAGCATCACGAACAATACACTTGAAATTGGAGTCTATGAGACCCCACACATTCCATAACATGCAATTCATGAGGAACAATGGGCAAGTGCCATACCATTCTCCTCCAAGGCATCAAACTAATTTTGTAGAAATTGAGCACTATTGTGCTTCAAGAAAACTTGCAACTCAACTTTCCTTCCCCCGGTATGCTATATATTATATTCCTCCTTTGTATATTCCACACTGTGTGTCGGGATATGATCACAGCTGGTCATGTGGTGGCGAGGAGGACTTTGGGCCCTTTAGGATGGGCCATGTGAACCAGTTGTTAACAACAATTGCGAGGTCGAAAGAGTCGAGGAAATTTGGATGGAGTTTGAAAGTTCCAAAAGAACCGAGGCCGCCTTGGGCGTGCTGGAGAACTTAGGTAAGGGAACTAACGAGACATTAGAGATCGGATCCTTGGAGCGTTGTTGGTCAACAACCTGTTCCTTAACAGCTACATCGGTCAAGCCATTATTGTCGGTTGCCTTGCCTTGAGATGATTTGCTCTCTTTTTTGCACCCTCCAACGGTTTTCCACCCTTCCTCCTGGGGAGGTTTGACAGATTCAGAGGCCACCTTAGGTTTTGGGTGATTACGTGGAACATAGAGAGGATAGTCCTTGATCTTATGATCAAAGGCCTAACAACAAAAACAAGTGTTAGGCAAGTTAATGTATAAAACACCATGGGAGTAACGAGTGATTTTCGATTCCAAAGATCCGAATCAATTATATCTTTAATACATTCTAGTTTGAAATGCATTTTCATCCCATCTATTTGAGGGTTAAGTAACACACTCCAAAGTTAAACAAAAAGTAGTTTTTTGAAGTGTCGTCACGGACATTATTTCATATCATTTTTATAAAATTATTCATATATAAATAATTTGGTCCGAATTGACCAATATCGGCTAAATGCTTGCATTTGATATAAAGTAGTTTGTTTTGGTGGAGATAGTTATAGCTTGTACGAAGTGCTCGTTAACTAGAAATAAAATTCTCTACTACTCATTTGTGGTTTAATGCTCATTTATGGGTTAACAACTCTTTTAGACCGATGAAAAACTCGCATTAACATTTGCGATCATAACATGGAATTCATCATCAAAATGATGGAAAACCCTCTACCCCAATACATGGACCCAGTAAGTTCTATATTCTCAAAGTGAGTCATACTTTTAGAATACTAGAAAGAATTTCAAGATATGCCTCAAAATAGTAAGACATGTATTTAGAGACAACACTACGTAATATTTTGGTAGGAGATTATATAGTCAGAAAGGAGAAAATGAAAAGGCCCTCACAATTAATGTGAACCCCATTTTTAGAGTCCAATCCCAGGAATGTTTTTAAAATTATAAAATAGATTAAATTACATATCTCCATGCAAGGCGGACAAAGAATACGTCTAAAGATTAGGACAAAGAATACGTCTAAAGATTAGTATAAAAAGTGCATGATAATTGAGTATACGCCATCATATATGTAATTGTGCTAATTTTTGTGATAAAAATGCCGCATGCATACAATTTCATGCATCAAAATCTATTTATAATAATATAGTTTTGTATTTTTGGGATGGGGGAGTTCAACTACAGCAGGTCAAGGCTCCATGCGAGTCAAAAATGAGTAAACTGCTGAATAAAGGTAGGCATGCATGACAGCGAACAACCACATATATTATTATTAGAAAACTCCCACAAATAAGACTCGGACTCCCCCACCGATTATAAAAGAAGTTGGCAGCATTTGCATACGGAGTTGTTTGCATTGGTGGGATTATTCTGGGTAGATTTGAAGTGGTTAAAACCTCTTAACAATCCCAATAACTACTTCTGAATAAGTCGGTTTTCTTCCCTGGAGCGACCCGAGTTCGAGGCCCCCGTGGAGTGGTTATTCAATTATTCTTTTTAGAGTTACAGAGATGTGGAGATCGATTGTTATTGCAGTACTGCTGGTGGAATGTTGTTATGGGGTGGGAGGAGACCAGGCAGCTGATAAAATAACAAAGCTTCCCGGACAGCCTGATGTGAATTTTGATCAGTATGGAGGGTATGTTACAGTCAGTCAGAAGGATGGCCGGGCTCTGTTCTACTGGTTAACTGAAGCGTCTAGGGAGGTTTCCTCCAAGCTGCCTCTTGTTTTGTGGCTAAATGGAGGTATGTTGCCTTGGAACTTAAATAAAATTTTGCAATGTTGATATCTTGGTTTTTTTTAATGGCTGTATGGTTTGCTATCTGTGTGAATGATGATAAAACCTCTATTGTTTTCTACTTTTATAATAAACTATTTTAAAACAATGGAAGAATACCTCTTTCAGGGAATTGTAAGCCTTCCGTTGTTGGTCGTATTGAGACGCTTCACTAAAACAATTTGTTCGTTGAACTCATAAACTTTAACACTCAAAAACACCCAAAAGTATTAAATAGGAGCCCACCAAAAGTACTAAACAGCAACCCCATATAACTATCCTCTTACCTCCTAACTTTACTCCATAGAAACTTTTCTTTTATGATGGCAAGACCAATCCTAAAAAAACCTTCTCATTTTCTTGGCATCTTTTATGGATCATATGCATGATGACACCTTACTTACCAAGTTATTTCCTTGTAACCTTAGGGAATATGTGTTTGATTGGTTTAATACACCAAACTTTAGTTAATAATTTCATTACACACTTTTTGGATCAATATTGTACAGCTTATATCATTCACAAAATTTATGTTAAATTAAGAAACAACTTAACAATCACTAGAAGGTGAAAGATCATGTATTACGCTATAAGACCTTACACATAAGTGAAAATGAATTGATAGAAGTATTCACTGCTAATCTAATTCCCAAACTTTACGATTGTACATATTTTAAGAACCTCTATCAAATAGTTAAAACATATAATCAGTGTTTTATATATATATATAATTAACCTAAAAACATATATTCAATTTATTTGGTTCCATCTAAATAATATGTGGATGCACAATCCCATTATATGTAATGCACACAAGATTGAAACTTTTTACTTAGACATCTGTGGTGTGGTACAGTTACAAAGTTCTGTATGCAAGTAATCATGAAACAAAGTTCTTTCAACAAGTAATCATGAAATTGATGTCTGGTTGCTGTCATTCTTTCGTCTTTATATGTTTGGAAGTAACCTTATCAATCCATGCGTAGTACCAGACAGGACTAGTTTTCTTTGGCACAGAATGTTATGCCTGACTTTCATCATTTTGATTGCACGTTACTCTATTTCCACAGAGATGGTGTAATAATGCCTTCCTTGACATCTGCACTTTAGGTAGTATACATATCAATGCAAATGTGTAATGGCTGTTAAAGAAAAATATTGTTTAACTGATTTTTCTCATACGTTTTGGATTACATTGTGTGATCTATTATTAATTTGAGATTTTTAATCTCATTTCATGATTTATTATTAATTTGAGATTTATAATCTCACTTCATGTTCTATTATTAACGTGGCATTTATAATTTTACAGAAGTGATTTTGGTCGTAGTGGAATATAATAATATATTCATGTTGATTGTCTATGAGTTAATACAAATTATTGATTCTATAATAAAATAACATATTTATGAAATGTTGTAGAAGAAAAGATTGTGTTCATATTGATGAATACTTTTATTTATCACATAAGTTAACAATTTGAAAAACTGATCAATCAATAAAATATTTAACAATTTTTTGATGAAAATTTGTGATTCCTTAATCATTTTTCGTAAATATTAACTTACATAATATTTATACATAGATTAACATAAATATCTCAACTAAATTCATGAATTAACATTACAAAAAATTGTTAAATATATTAAACATTTATTAAAAAATCCATTTTCCTAATAGATCATATAATTGAAGTTGTTGAAAAATCAGAATCTTTTTAGCAATGACCATTTTGCATGATTGTTCAGTGTTAACGTAAGGATCTTTCCAATAATTGTCAGTTTGTTTTTGTTAAACTGTTAACGTCAAGCCGGCATATCATCTGTCGTAAACTTGTTTGTAATAAAATATAGTGGTCCATGTGGGGATTAGCATGCTCAAAATTGAAAATGAAAGGCCTGTAGATCCAGTTTGCAATTTGTCTACATGTAATCCTGGACAGGACCACGTTATTTTTCTAACATCACTCTTATCCTCAAAGGTAGGAAATATCTTCCCCTCAAAGGTAGGGTAGGAAAGACTAATGATATCCTTCTAGAGATACAAGAGTATTATTTTAGTTTGTTTACGATTCGTTGACTTCCTTTTTTTAGTGACAGTTTGGCTGTAAAAGATATTTAAGATTGGTGCCAACGAAGAGAATGATATAATTGTATTTGTATCCATGAGGACAACTACAAAACCATACATTAAAATGATTATAAGATATTAAAGGAATATGTTTGATAGATGAAGAAAGTGAGGAAGATCTTTCTTGTGACCTTAATTTAGTTAAATCTTTAGGGTATATTATGAAGTCCACCCTCATGTGGTCTCAACCCTAGAAGCATCTTACGATATCTATCCTTATTTTTCCTCAAACTTAAATGGTATCTTATAACGGTTTTCCTTTCTCTTTATTTCACATTTAAAAATATGTTGATAGCATGTGTTCTTATTTTCTTGTATTTAGTTAGGCATGTACAGGAGGGTCACCTTAGTAAGGTGGCATATATAACACATGCGATCATACAAGAGGTAATTTTTATTTACATTTTTTGTTAAATAGGGTTAGTAGTGTAAAAATGGTCTCTAATAATGAGAGTATGTAATGGTAAATCCTAAAATCAAGAGGTAATATTTAGAATCCATTATCACTTTTGTTTTGGATATTTCCCACCATGTAACCCCCCCATGCATATGTAGCATGATAAATGTTTCATGTTAAAACTATTTGCATTCTCATCTTAGCATCATGTAGTACTCATTCATGCATTACTATACTATGTGTCTCTTGATTCTACTCAACTTTACATTATCTCTGGATTTTATGTATTGCTTCATTCTTATAAACTTCATGGATCCTTCCTACATTACCTCTACCTTTTATTGCCTCCCTTATGGCTACCTTTTAGCGTGATGTTTATCATTCATAAATTATGAATATATTATAGTTATCTCCATTGTTACACATGTAGTTAAATATATAGCATACTTTAGATTTCATGTGAACAAATCAATCCAACTTTGTTTCTTAGATTACTCACTTCTTAGTTTCTTACACATCTTAATTTCTTGCGCTTCTCATCTTTTACATCTTTAAACACCTATTGGCTTCTTATGCCTCTCAACTTTTACCTCTTTATGCAAACCTTTTGTTTTCTATACAGCTCTAGGCTGCCATCTGCTGAGTTGCATTACAAGACCTTGGGAATTCAACTTATACTTCCTCATAAGCACCAACCTTCTATGATCTTATCTTCTTCTCCCAACCATAGCTAAGTGTCATTTAGAAAGAAAAAGTGATGGTTGAGAGTATCCTTTTGGCTCCTAAAGTTCGTTGTAATTCCAATACAAACGTGATTTTACTCTATCTACATGTGTATCATTTGTATCATTTACACTTACCCTCTCTTGAGACAAAAGACTCAAAATTTTCCATCATTTTATCCTCCCTTTACATATATTAATTGGGATAAATCCCTCATCATCATCTTTCACCGTTATTCCACACTCCTTATAAGGCACACCAATCTTATACTCATGATCACATTCTTTTCTAAGGTGCAAGCCTAGGATTATCTATGTGCCCTTGGTTTGTAGGATTTCACCTTTGTAAGCTCTCTAGTGTTTTCATCTTACATATCCATATAGAGGAGGAACAAAAAAAATCCAAAATATCATAAAAGTAAAAATACAAAATATCAAACAAGAAAATAAATTTATATCAATACCATTACTAAATTGTTAAAGGGTAAATATTCTTGAATTTCACTCACGAAAAAAGTGTGATCATATCATTGACATGCTTCCTATCTAAGTTTAAATTATAAACTCCATAGGGGGACTCACATTAGAATTAGAATTCTTGTAGAGTGTAGTAGGCCACTGGACTAGGCTAGGAGGCCTCATATCTATTATTTATGATGCATAAATTTTCATGTACGTACACAATACTTGGATTTGAACGATGGCTCTAGTGGGTTCCTAATACTCATTTTTCTGTAAAAAGGAACAATGAACGCGCTGTATAAAGGTAGTCACCTTTACGTGTGATGTATATTACTTCCTTCATGAGAAATACATATAATTCACTATTTTTCCCAAGCCATGCCTTACAAACTAGAGCTCATAGACCTTCCAATGTCATATGCCTTACAAAATATTTACTTCCCTTCCATTCTTTATATTTTTTTATCATTAGGGTTAGCATGAAAATATTTTGTGCTTCCATAATCAATTATACATGTGTTAATTTTTTCAAAAAAGGAAATTCAAATTAAGTATATTTCATTATACATTTAGCCTCTTAGTTATTTCATTAGATTCATTTATTTTGATTTTGATACACTAACTAGTTCTTGGAGCACCAGTTGTCTTACCTTGTTTTGGTCCATGTGATGATCATAGGGTGATACATATATGCATACATCTTATTTTCACTTATTAATGATTTTTTTTGTAAGATTGATAGGCGCATTAATATATTTGTATGTATGTCCTCCAAGGAGTACATTGGGAATTAGGGTTAGTTAAAGTTGTAGCATTCCCATGAGAGATTGTTATGTCATTTTCCTTCCTACTACAATCATACTACAACATTTATGTATTATCTTCATATCAACTTCAACTGTCCTTCATACATTCGTGTTCCTATTGTTGGCCATCTTCTTCCCTCTTCATCTCATTTTTTTACACTTAGTTTATGTTATTAGCTCAACTGATGGAATCCTACATACCTCATGTGTTTTAACCAAACTCATTGGCTGAGTTGATGATGTAAACTAAAAATGTGATTCTAACTCATGAAAGTAATAGTCAAGTATATCTTTATTTAACTCATGTAGATATAATTAAGTATTAATTGAGACACCACGTATGTGAATTGTCCATTTTAATATGTTTATAAATTGTTTGTTTTTTCAAATATATTTTAGTTGTTACATATATATTTTAAACACGTTAAAGTTGGTGTTAAGACAGACAAATTCTATTAATGTTATATTTTAAATGTTTATGGTTTGTTTGTAGACATTGTTAGTTGGAAAGAATTTTAAAATGTTAAGATTGGTTTACATACCATACATTCAACATGTAATTTTATATTATAAATATATTTATAGAAAAAGCTTATGTGAAAGAGTAAAAGATGCATTCCAACATTTCTATTTTACAATAGACAAAATGGTTTGAAATATTATCGATAAATTGTGATGATGCATGAAATTTTAACTCTAATAAGCATTTTAAATATAAAAGAGTTCAAATTACTATTTCTAAAATTAATTTTCCCTCGCGCTAGTTTTGGTAATGAGCCTTGAATTGTATATATATTATCCAAGACACAAATTAAAATTTGGCTATAAAACTTGTTTCCTTCACAAAGAGAGCCTATGCACAATATACATACCTTATTCTAGATACCTTATCCCAATTCTCCAATTTGATTTATAACTAGTATAGATATTTTAAATACATCTATCTAAAATTTGACAAGAGATATCAAGTGTGAGACATTTATCTAACTATGTAAGTGTAGTTTAAGTATACCAAAAAAGTAACAATAAAAAATAAATATAATATAATAATTATATGGTTATTAATGTATCTATATGAAATACATCAATACATATCAATTTCAAGGTACTTAGGTTTGATTTTTTACATACGTCTTAATCAACAACTTCATTAAACTCTCTATTAATTTCTCATTTATTTTTAGCAAATATAATCATTTAGCTACACAATTATGTCAATCTCAAAAATATATATTCAAGAAAAAAAGACCCAAACATTACTACATGGCCAAGATATTATTATTTTCTGACTAACTTCTCAAAGAAAAAAACAAAATTATTTAAGTGACGGTCCAATAGAAATCAAATTTATGAATGAACTATCACATGACAGTCGAATGAACTATCACATAAAATTAAGGTCGAGAATAAAATTGAGCAATGCACTCCATTACAACTTTGCCTGCCATTGTAGAACACCTCTTTGTGTAATAATAAATTCTTATTAAAACAAAAATAAGTTTTTTCCTAAAAGAATAGAAAGTGTGTATTTCCATGACACACTTCCTTAATGAATTATGAAAGGGCAAGTAATTCGTGTACTTTCTAAAACCATATCATCCTATGTATTGCACATATGGTATTTTGGACATGTCATTGACTGACCCTTGTTTGTTTGTTCAAAGGAAGTAGTCATTTGAAAAATTGTTCATTAGAAAGTTAAACTATAAAAGTTGGGAAATGGTGCGATCTTACAAAGTTTTGTTTTCCCATGTGAAACACATTTTCACCTCTCAATTAATATGTTATTTTGGATTTTGTATATTATATAATTGATTAAAATTTTAAGTGGATTGCAATTTCTATTGTATATAGTTCAAATATTATTATTTAAAATTGTCATATTACCTACAACCAATCCTATTGCTTATAATGAGATTATTATTGAAACATAATAATTTTTATTAAAAAAATCCAAAAAAGTAAATGACTTTAATGATTAGTGATTGATTTTATATATAGATAGGGCCTAATATATATTTGTATATGATGTACGGGATCAATGGTGTATGAGCCTTTACTAATGAAGCAAGTGGGGGTGAAGATGGTTATATAAGGAGTTAGTTGGCATTGACCCTATACTTACAGAAAGTACTGACACCTCATATATGAACACAACGATACTTCTAGGAGGGTGGCCCCAACTTTATTTCCACCCTTACCCCATGTATAGTTATAGAGAGAGGATCTTTAGTTCATTTGACATTTCATTGTGAGCTTCTTTGTCATCTATATATAGGTGTGGGAAAGGAGGCTCACATCTCTATTCTTTCTATAAAACATTGAGATTTTGTTTCTTGTAGTTTATTTCCATATATAAGATATTGAATTGGTAAGTTTTCCATTGATTTCAACCATAATCAACCTCTTTTTTTATATAGAGTAAGAGTATAATAAGTCGAGTTATTCATTTTGTTCTTTGTTCCTTCATTCCTTTGTAGGAGTCGTTTGTTCCTTCATTCAAGTTGAATCATTCTATTTAAGAATTATTTATGTTGATCCACATATTTAACCTTTCACTGCCATTATTATAAGATGCCTATCAATATCATAATTAATATAAGATGCCCATCAATATCTTAATTAATAATTTTTTATTTGAAATACCTATAATTAATTTATTCCAAAAGTTGTTTGATTTAACATAAAAACCAACCATAAATAAATTTCTCACAAATATAAAAGAGGATAAACCATAAGAGAGTGAAGACAAGTAGATGATACCAATCCTTCAATCAAAAAAGACAACACCAGATACTTAATCTCAAATTAATAAAAGATATGCAGTCGTAGAACATTGGACCGAAAGAGTGTAGGTGATGTCAAAATGTTATGTAATCTACGTCGCCAATATTTTTTTAATACCTTATGTGTATAAATCGCATCATAAAAATTTAGCAGTATCTTTATTTGGATTCTTCTTTATATTTGAAGTATTTAATAGTGAAGAACTTGCGAATAATTTGTTTGTGTTTTAATTTTATTTGGCACCATCGTTGGTTATGAAACTTCAATCATTCAACGTGATTCTTAGCTGGTCAGATTACCATAATAATATTAAACCAGTAAAGTATGTTGGATGGGATAATAATGTTGTATTCTATCTGAAAGATAATATATGTCAGAAAAAATACACTCACTGCCTCCATATTAATCATGATAAATGTTATTATGCCATTCAATTAAGTGAATTATAGATTGTTAAAGATGTTTGAAAGAGTCTTGTCGGAAAGGTTTGACATTTTTCTTTAAAAAAAAAATTAAAAAGGTTTAACAATAATAGTTAAATTGCAGGTCCAGGTTGTTCTTCAGTGGCCTATGGAGCTTCAGAGGAAATTGGGCCTTTTCGTATAGACAAAAATGCCTCTGGATTATACGTGAATGAATTCTCCTGGAACAAAGGTAATATATGTGTGTGTGTGTTAGTGAATGAGTGAGTGAATGAATCACTTCTGAAATTTCTATTGATGTCTGATAATTATGGCTTACTGAGATCATTCCTGAAATCTTTATGTTAATTTCTTTCTAATAAATTTGGGTATTGTAGTGGCAAATTTACTTTTTCTTGAATCTCCTGCTGGAGTGGGTTTCTCATATACAAATACAACCTCCAACCTGTTCAGTACTGGGGACAAAAGGACTGGTAAATGACACCACCTCTTAACAACTTTCTTCTTTTTTTATAATTGTTAAAAGATCTTAATCAATACTAATATACTGAAAAATCTTTTGGTATGCAGCTCAAGATGCATTGATTTTTCTTCTTAATTGGTTCGAGAGATTTCCACAATACAGGCACCGTGAATTTTATATATGTGGAGAAAGTTATGCCGGTTAGTATATATTCGAGGATAAAGTCAGCTGTAATTTTCTTATAAGTGTAAACATAAAATTTGAAATAAATATTAATTATTTATGTATTTATTTCTATTATGCAGGACATTACGTTCCACAGCTCGCTAAGAAAATCTATGAATACAACAAATCACATAAATCTAAACCCTTCATCAACCTCAAGGGTTTTATGGTATGCATTTCGTTTCAATTTCAAAACAGACTTTTTTTTTAAAAGAAATGATATTAAATATTTTTTTCCTTTTGATTTATTCTACAAGTTAAAAGTAAATGGTGTTCTATCTTAAAAATATTTCTTCGAGTTTGGAATATTTATTTCATTTTTTTGTTTTAATTGAAAAGCATATTTTTATTATTAATCAATAATAATTTATAACATTATTTATTACATATCAATAAAATTAAATTGAGTTATATAGGTCTTAAAAAACTAAAATTACGTAGAACAAAATTTGTAACAAAAACATATAATTAATGAAAAAAAATTTAATCAAAAAAAGATATAAAAATAAGGTCTATCAATAATACAAACATCAAACTAAGAAACATTATGCAGTACAAACATCAAAACACTAATAAATAGCAGCAAAAGTCTATCAATAATACAAACATCAAAATATGAAGCATTAGGCAATACAAATATCAAAACACAAATAAATAACAGCAAGGAACATAGAAATGTGATTGAGTGATGTGAAAAGTTACATTGACTTCTTAAGTAGTGACACCCTCAAAATCAAACTAAGAAAGCCAACAATAATTAGAAGAATCAAGAAAATACCAAACTAACAATACAAAAAAACATTTCTTCAGAGATAACTCCTCTTCTAAAAGGTAAACTTTAATTTCAAAAATAGAATTAAATTTATTTTGTTTCTTAATCTCCCAACAAAACAATAGTTTTGATTCTATAAACTATACAATCAAGAAGTCTCTATAAAACTTTTTATTTTATTTTTTTCTTTAAATATTGTTGACTAGATTGTTTCATTATCCTATATGCAAACGAAATTTGAATGTACTTAACCTACCATTTTGCCAAGCTCTAATAAGTTATAACTACTACTAATAAAAATCAACAGAAATTCTAAAGTTAGTTAACCACTCTTGTTCTTACTTAAACATTTTATTCTACTTTAAAGCATCTTCTATTGTGAACCAACTGCAACTGCTCATGTTTATATTCCTGATGTTCAAAACACATATTTCTTAAGCTGTAGAAATTCCTCTAATGCATTTGTTGTTTATGTGTGTAGGTGGGAAATGCAGTTACAGACGATCTATATGACGGCATTGGAACTACGCAATACTGGTGGAATAACGCCCTGATATCTGATGCTACTTACCAATCTATCATGAAAAACTGCAATTTCAGCGCAGAAAGTTATTCAGATGCTTGCAATGAAATTCAAGATTATGCTGAAAATCATGATATGGGAATCATAGATCCTTATAGTATTTATAGCCCAGTATGCACTGAAGCAATAGGAAACAAAACCAAAACATTCAAGAGATTTAAAAAATCGGTAAATATACAAACCTTCTATAAATTCTATTTCACCCATCTTATGTATATATAATTTTGGAAAGCCCCTATCTTGCCAGTACATTGAGCCTATATTCAATGGAGGATGAATATCTTGTAGATTGTTATACCTTTTTTTTTCGGTTGCATGTGTTTGTATGTTGAATGTTAATTTTTGATATTTTTTTAAATCTGATCTATCCATTTTACAGATGCTGAGGAGGAAAGCTGGGTATGATCCTTGCACTGAAAATTATTCAGAGATATATTACAACCGTAAGGATGTGCAAGAAGCACTTCATGCTAACACTACTGGCATTCCGTATAGATGGACAAGCTGCAGGTAATGACAAGGCATTTTGTCTGTACATAATTATTTATTTTTGGTAAAAAAAAATGATGGTCACTAATTAGCATCAAACATTCTTGTTTACAGTGATGTTCTCTTCGAATCCTGGCTTGATTCAGACTTCTCAATGCTTCCCGTATACAAAGAGCTTATCCAAGGGGGCCTCAGAATTTGGGTTTTCAGGTTTTTGCCTTGCATCCCCGTTTCAATTATTTTTGCCTAGAAATCCATAAATTTAGTTAGTACATACCATGCATGTTTATGGAGTATAACAATATTGTTTTTATGTAACCAAATCCAAATTTAGTTTAAAATCCATTATATAAGTTAGAATGGAATGGAACTTGCAACTAAATTCTATAAGATCACATAACAATATCGAGTAGATTGGAATTTTTTTAAATTTAATTTATGTGATTGATAACAAGACATATGACGAAGAATTCTTTTAACTTTTAATGTATAGAATAAAGGTGGCATTATCACACCATTAAAGTCTAGAACTCGGGTCCCCTATATGAACTATGGCATCCATATATTATATACATGATATGATTACATCCTACCCACTTGTTATTCGAAGAATGATTTACACTACAAAATTTATAATGATGTGTAAAATAATTTAAATTTTTTTTAGTTAAATTCAATATAATAAAATAATAAAATTGAAATCATTTCTCCTATGTATAATAAATTAATTAATAAATAATTGTTCAATAAATAAAGTTATATATCAAATATAAAATAAACATTTATTATAATTAATATATTTAAATGTCTATAATAAATAATATTATAATTAATTCACAAAACATCTATATTTAATTATTTGAAAAAACTATATCAAAATCATATTATTGTATGAACCTGATCTTTTCTTAAATTTATTATTCCCCCCAAAAAATAAAAATTAAAAATTATTTTGATTCTATTTTTCCTTTTTTTTTATTGTATACTAGTTTTAATTCTCGCCTACAATCATCATAATGATGGGTCTATTTTCATCCTGCAATCTTCAATTACAATTAATTATTTTTTTATATGCAACATTATCATTGCAATATATAAAGTTATTTTTTGATTTTTTGTCTTTTCATAATTTACAAACCTACAATAACACTAAAAGTGGTGAGATGTTAGTAAAAATAATTGGCTTTAAATTTGATGTGTATTTAACTATAATATTATAATTATAATTTTTTCTCTTTATTTTAAAAAAATCAATTTAAAAATCTTAATATATTGAATATAGTGGAAGTTAAAGTCCATTTATTTACTATGAAAGATTATTTAAAACCATTTTTTAAACTGAAATATTTTGCAAAATAGTACAATATTATTGAGAATATCTATTTATTGAGAATTTATGGAAAAAGTGATGATTTCATTAATGAACATACAACTCTTCAAAATATTCAAGATAAATATTTAGAGATTAATATATATATTGATATTTTTTAAATAGATAAAATATTATTAATAGTAAATGTGTTACAAATTATCTCCAAATAATAACATATTTTTAAACTCTTATTTATTATTTAACAAATAAAATATAGATAGGTTTACACTCTTTTCTCACATATATTAATAACAAGTTACTTTTGAACAACCAATGAAAATACCACCCAAAAAATATTAAATACTTTTTAATTCTGGTCAACATTTCTACCATACTAACTTATAAGTCTATAAATGCCATACCTAAGTGTCATTGTTTGATATTTATAGTTTTATGTTTAAATTCATAGTTTATTAATCCTTTATGCTGCATCTTAGAACAAAAGAGTCTCTAGCTTGCAAGTCACATAACATACCATTACACTGTAACAATTTTACAAAAAAAAATCTTGAAATTTTAACTTTATAGTCAAAAAATTGACCGTGCAAACATATGTTGTGTTTAGGCACAGCTCTTACAAACACTCATTTCAAATAAAAAATTTACATTTGAACATCAGATTGTATACTCATTTGTTTTTGTCACTTACATATGTTTCTCATGGTGGGTATCATGTGTAGTGGCGACACTGATTCAGTAGTTCCAGTAACGGCTACCAGATTATCCTTAGCTCATTTAAATCTTACAGTTAAAACTCCTTGGTATCCCTGGTACACCAATAATCAGGTACGAATTTCCTCATTCTTATTATAATGAAACAAGAGACATTCTTATCAGTTTTCTTCAATATACCCATCTGTTGATTTTTGTTGATTGGTTTGTCTGTTATTATTTTATAGACTGTTGGTGGGCGGACAGAAGTATACGAAGGGCTTACGTTTACCACAGTGAGAGGAGCCGGGCATGAAGTTCCTCTTCATCAACCCCGTAGAGCTTTGATTCTTTTCAAGTCATTCCTGGCAGGGCGTAGCTTGCCTAGCAGCAGATTGCCAAGACATTAAACCACAGAATTTTTTTCTTTACGATTTCTTTTGCAGATTTACTTGATTCTTTATGTGATCATAGGATGGCCAATAAATTGTACGAGGTTTTTCATTTTGGATAAAAAGAAAAAAAAGGGTTTGAATGGGCTGATTTGTATTCTTCACATTTCAATAAACATTATTTATTTCATGTAAAACATTTTCAATCAACAAATGGTAAAGATGTTTACTCGATCTTTTCGTACGACTCGTGGATCTATAATTAACCTTTAGAAACCTATTTCACAAAGTGGCATGCTCATTTCATACCTGCACCATTATATCTACTTATTTATATGTGTAAAGTGGGTATATATGTGTAAAGTGGGTTTACATTTACGAGGTACCTAAATCGTGATTTCGCAATAGCTTTTTTATTATCATTTGCATTAATTTGTATTAAAAGGGAACTGACCACCTTCGAAAGGAAGTCTAATATTTCCTGGGCCCAAGGTAGTTCCCTCACTTATTGTTTAACGAAAATCTGGTGGTCTTGCATTCTTATTTACAAGTAGTCCTTCCCGGACAAAAAGGAGCTCTTCACAATCGGTCTGATCTCTCTACGGTACGCGCACACCTTCCCAACACTCAACATGTATTCCTCCTAGCCCTAACCCTTATCTGTTGATCAAGAGAATGAAAAGATAGAAATAACTCTATTCTGGAACAAAATTCTGTGTGAAACATTTTGGCACGCCCGGTGGGACCCTTCTCGGGTTTCTTTCTTTCTTGCCTGTTTTCATATAGGGAGCACACTTGTTGTTTCTTTCTTCTAAATATTCACAAAATATTTTGTCATTTTGGTAAAAGAACTTGTCTTTCTTTCGCATCTTTGCATTAGTGAAAGTCATATTCTTAACCTCTTATGTTTCTTTGCTTCATCGAATATCATTTTCGATTTGGGTTTAAAACATGTGCATCACATTCTTGCTTGCCATTTTTAATTCTAGTGAACATAGATTAAGTAACAGGTCATACACGTGGGGGTGATATCCACGGTATTGACGAGAAATTAATCTTACTCTCACTGCACAACACATACCAAATCACATTATAATCTACACGACATCTCAAACATCCCCCCTTCCCGCGGTATTCCTCCGCCCGATTGAGGTAGCCTTACAAGCCAAAACAAACTTGGCATCTCCATTAGGTCTTTTGTTTAGGATTGACATCATCTTGCATCTAAGGCATAAGCCCAATGTGATTAAAACTAATCCTAGGGTTAGTCTCTTGATTTGCTTGTGTATCTTGCTTGTTTTTTTTTTCAGTTCTGTTTCTCTATTATACCCTGTCTTAGTGATCACTTCAGACAGTTTGGTGGGTATACTAAGCCTTTTTATCCCCAAACCAGCAGCCTCTTACATTCTCTCTTTGCCTTCACAGTGACCGAAACTGGTCCTCTTCTACCGACATCGGTTACACTAACTGACGCCGGCTACCGTCTGACCGACATCGGTTACCATACTGATATCGGTTATTGTGTTTCACAGTTCCTGACAAACCAGCAACCTACCAATTCTAACATTTTGTTGTTGTTTATGTTCCTGATTGACTAATTCCCTGTTATATCCTCTTGTCCATGGTTGTTATCACCCGGCAACAAGCCAGAGCCATGGTTTCACATGCTTGTTCCGTGTCTTTTCCTGAGTCACCCCCTTTGCATCCTATGGGGAATCCTACGGACACCAGTGCTTTTCCCAAGATCCCTGTAGGAGATCCAAACTTTGCCAAATTTTTGGATGCTAATCCTAACACCGTACAATATTATTTGTCTCATACCCCTGACCGTACACCCGATGGTCAGCTCCTCTTTGGTATGCCTATTAGTATAGCCGCTCACTTAGCCCCTTCCCCACCTAATAACTCTGCCTCACTGTCTTCATACTTAGCCCCGTCTCCCAGCTCAGTGGCTTCAGTGGTTCATACTGCACCAATTGGCCTTCCTTTGGTTAATCTGGGGCCTCGTATATCACTATCGTCCACTACCCCTACCTCATCTCTCCAGAAGATTACCTCTTTCATAACTCGCTCTCTACCATCTATCCACATGAGCTTTCTCTCTCAGGGTCTGCCCACCTTTTCATTTCTGTAGACTCATCTGGTGGCCTCAACATCTTATATAGGACACCCTTATTCGGCCGCCCCAACACATTCATCATTGTTACCTTATCAACATTCAACCCCACCATTGTCTAGTAGCGGCTCTTAGCCCAATCCTCCTTCGTTTACGACGACAGCACCATCATCTGACCTAACCAATGATTTAATCAAACAGATGATGGACAAGATGCAAAATCTTGAGGCTTCTGTTTCAGGAAGCCGTAACACCCTTACATATGAGCAAGTTTGTCAGGAGCCTATTCATCCTTTTGTCCCCCTTCATACATATCCTCCTCAATGGGAATTACCGAAATTTACTCGCTTTAGTAGTAAGAAGGACCCTCAACAACACTTGTGATCGTTTAGACATGCCTGCTATCTGATTGCTCATAACGATGCTTTACTACTCCATACCTTCCCCATGTCCTTATCAGGACCTACCTTGGAGTGGTACAGTGCTTTAGCCCAGCACTCAATCTTCTCCTTTAACCAGTTAGCACAATCTTTCTTGGATCACTTCTCCATCAATATTGCCAAAAAAGTATCAATTACCGACCTCTATGCCATCCGATAATTTGAATACGAGCCTATCGCAGATTTCGTTGGACGATGGCGGGGCCTCATCAACCAACTTACTTATGCCTTACCTCAGGCTGAGCTCATCGAACTCTTTACGTGGGCCTGCGCTAAACACATTTCTCCCACCCTCCAAATTCAAACTTTCCGCACCTTTGATGAGGCCTTTACTATGGCTCGGAAACTAGAGATTCGAGCCTTAGAGGAGGAGAAATTGAAGTTGCGCAACAAAAACTCAAATTTCTAAACCCAAGACTCCACCAACAAACCCAACACGACCAACTCTCATGCATCGGCTACTTCAAAATCGAAAGGATCCGTACAAGCGGTGACGGTCAAATCTCAAGCATCGTCTAATACCCAACCGAAATCCACCTATAAGTATAAAGCCAAGCCCATCAAGTACACTCCCTTGGGAGAAACTTATGATGTGATCTTGGAAAAATTGCTTAAAGCAGGAGCTCTCACCTTTCCTCCTGTTAAACCTCACTCCGGGTTTGATTCCGCCCATGCTATACCTTCTTGGTATAAATAAAATGACTTTTGTAACTTCCATCGCGTGAAGGGACACAGCCACGAAAACTGCAAGATGTTGAAAAACATAGTGCAGGAAATGGTTGATGCAGGGAATATAACCCTCAATAATCCTAATGTCCCTGCTAATTGAAATTTAAAAATCTTCAACAAACCATTTCCAAACCATTAATCTAACAGTAACACAAACCAAGAATCCTCAGCCGAGGAGAAGAGTGTGCATGAGATCCATGTGGTTTTCAACTCCCAACCAAGGGCTTCCATCGAGGAAATTCTGAATCGAGCCTCTTCACCAATGTAGGGGTCCTCGCCCCCTTCTCCTTCATTAGGACAAGAGGACAACCCCGCTATTGCTTTACCCATAAAGGAATCAACCGCCCAGAGTTCTCTTCTCACAGAAGAGCCTTCTTACACCGCATCCATGCAAGACTGTGAGCGGTGTTATCCAACCTATCTATTTCCCAAACATCTCCTTCCACCACTCTTGCTGCAAAAGAAGAAGGATCGCCACTTTTTCTGTCATCCTTAGAGGAGAAACCCCTCGAGACTACATCACCAAACTCCTTAACCATGACGGATCCTCTAGAACATGCTCTCCTCCCTATCAGTTCTTCATCGCCTAAATCTTTCTAGCGACCGGTTGACCTCTTAACACCCATTGATACAACGCCTCATTCACCCCCTATATCACACCCATAGAGGACTGGAATCACAGCCAACTTCTCTTCCATACCAAAATTCTCGTCCACACGTGAAGATTGTCATCCCCCAGAAGATAGACGAGTCTTATGGGAACGTTTGAGTACACCATGCTCTACTCAAATGTAAATGACTAATCCAGACACCTCTACCATATGCCCGAAGTTTTTACAAAAGCTCAAAATGCCTATATCCTCACCTTCACCCCCCTCATCTCTACTGAATACCTCATCCACCTCTATCAACCTAACCAAACCTTCCCCTACGCTTGGGACTTCGCCAATACCCAGCCTGACGCACCCACCTAAATGGTTAGATTTATCCAAAAATAAAGCCATCAATCCACCTAGGAGACAGACCCAATCTCCTCGAGTCCAATCTATGCCTCCACCACAACTAAAACCCTCACCCTCGATCACATCGGTACATCAGGCACGGTTTCAACCCTCGCCGTCACACCTACCTTCTATATTTGGGGCATCACCCCTCCACCTTGCCTCAATACACCATGCCTCCCACATCTTCTTTAACACGACCTGCAACTTCTGCACCCATACAGAAATCCACGGGTGTCTCAACACCGTCGCCCCAAGTATCTTGCCTACCTACCAACCCTAAGTAAACTCAATCATCGAAAGACTTGTTTGTTGTCGCTCCTCTTTCCCTGTGGTTGTTTCTTGCCACCACGTCATCTATGGCCTCATCATCTAACCGACTAAACATGACTTCTACGCAGAAGAAGCCACGCCTAGTTAAACCCAATCATCAAAATCCCTTTCCTAAACCACCACCCGTACGAACCACTCGTACCCAACCATTACCAAAACAATCAATAATCTCACTCACTCAATCAATAGCCTCATCTTCATCTGAATTTGACCCGCTCAAAGGATCTTACGCCAAGATCCTTGATATGTCGGTAGTGGATGCGACCATTTCCCTACCCCCACTCAGACCCTATGATCCATCTAAACCTCGACCTATAGGTTATGATGAATCTAAAATTTGTGCCTACCACCGCACACCAGGACACAATGTAGAAGGATGCAAAGCTTTGAAAGCCATCTTTCACCAGTTGCCTATCTCGGATAGAAAATCTAAGAAAGATAACGTACGGAGGGAAAATCCCTTAGCTTCGATCCCTTCTCCTATACCACCTGTCCCTGCCTCGCCAAAATCTATCATCATTACAACCCCACCTCTCGAGAACAATGACTTATCCCTGCCATCTTCCTCATCTCGTATTCACGAGATCAACATGATTAGCATTGCTACTCGAGGTCAGAAAAACAATGGAAAAGCTAAAGAGAGCACACCTGTGGCCTCTCTTTCTCCTTCCGACATCCCAATCACACCACCACCTAAAGTGGTTATTCGTGGACCTGCCTATCCAGTCTCTGATAGATTTTCCCATCGTACCATGATCAAACAACTTCACCAATATCCTGTAAAAATGACACTCTATGATCTCATTCAAACATCTGAATCTCATTGCCAAGCTCTAATTGAGATCCTCCAAGGGATAGAGGTCCTACCTAACGAAACCCTGCCCATCCCCTCGATCTTAACACCCAACCATGTCTCTTCTCTCACCAAACAACCTACCTCCACAACCACCTTTGTCCCTGTACAGCAAGCCGCTGCTGTCAGTTTTTTCGAATAAGAAATTGTCGTCTTTAGTGCAGAAGATCCTAACCTCGACTTATGTCCAGGTCATCTGGGTATGTCGTGTTATGATCGACGGGGGTGCTAGCCTAAACATCATCTCTTCCAAATCCTTCCAATACATGAATATCCCTCCTAGTTGCATGTGTGCCAACCCCACCATGTTGCATTCATTCAACG